>CM060696.1:90195545-90763500 GCA_030686995.1 Artemisia argyi
GCTTTCTGGAAAGAAGCAATTAATGATGAGATGGATTCCATTATGGGCAACAACACTTGGGTGTTGACTCATCTACCACCTGGTTTCAAACCTCTAGGTTGCAAATGGATTTTCAAAAAGAAAATGAAGGTAGATGGAACTATTGAAAAGTTCAAGGCTATGCTAGTCATTCAGGGCTTTAAACAAAAGTCAGTAATAGACTATTTTGATACTTATGCCCCTGTGGCTCGTATCAGTACCATAAGATTGCTAATTGCTTTGGCATCAATTCACAATCTGCATATTCATCAAATGGATGTGAAGACAGCTTTCTTGAATGGTAACTTAGATGAGGAAGTTTACATGAACCAACCTTAGGGCTTCATCATGCCTGGCAATGAAAACAAGGTGTTTAAACTGATTAAGTCTCTTTATGGACTAAAACAGGCACCTAAACAATGGCATCAAAAATTTTATGAAGTGGTTTTGTCTAGTGGTTATTTACTTAACCAGACTGACAAATGTGTATATAGTAAATTTGATGAATCTGGTAAAGGAGTCATCATTTGTCTATATGTTGATGAGATGCTGATCTTTGGCACTGACCAAAATCAGGTTGACCTGACTAAGACATTTTTGTCATCAAAGTTCTCCATGAAGGATATGGGGGAGGCTGATGTTATCCTTGGTATAAGGATTAAACATGAAAGTAACAAAATTTCTATCTCTCAATCTCATTACATTGAGAAGTTGTTGAAGAAATTTAATTACTTTGAGTGTACTCCAGTGAGTACTCCTATGGATTTAAGTGAGAAGCTAATGCCTAATACTGGTAAAGCTGTATCTCAACTTGAGTATTCTAGGGTGATTGGCTGCTTGATGTATGCCATGACTTGTACAGGTCCTGATATTGCTTTTGCTGTGGGTAAACTGAGCAGGTATACTAGTAATCCTAGTGCTCATCATTGGCAAGCAATTCATAGGGTACTGAAGTATTTGAAGAGAACTATGGACTATAGTCTCTCATATACTGGTTATCCTTCAGTATTAGAAGGATACACTGATGCAAGTTGAATTAGTAACACTGAAGATAATTCGTCTACAAGTGGCTAGGTATTCCTACTTGGTGGAGGTGCCATTTCTTGGGCATCCAAGAAATTGCATCACCAGTTCAACAATGGAATATGAATTTGTGGCTTTAGCAGCTGCTGGCAAAGAAGCTGAATGGTTGAAAAACTTGCTTCTTGAGATCCTATTGTGGCCTAAACCTATAGCACCTATTTCTATTCGGTGTGATAGTGCTGCTTTATTGGCAAAGGCTTATAGCCAGATGTACAATGTGAAGTCTAGACACTTAGGTGTCAGGCATAGCATGATTCGTGAGCTTATCATGAATGGGGTAGTATCTATAGAGTTTGTTAGATCTCAACAAAACTTAGCTGATCACTTGACGAAAGGTTTAGCTAGAGACGTGGTTTTAAAGTCTGCTAAAGGGATGGGTTTGAAGTCCAACTTAGTCACTGAATGCTAAGACACCAACTCCCTCCTGAGAAAACTTGGGAGCTGAGTTTAATGTGGAAAGCTGAACATTTAGTGGACTGGAGCACATGTTTTATTGTCATCCCAAGGTTATGCTCAGAACCTGCTGGAAAAGGAGGATGAAGTATTTACTTCTCAATGGTTAATTTCTTTGAAAAAGTTCTAAATAGGAGCATGAATAAAAAGGAACCACCTATGTAAATGTTGAAGTTTTGCCGCTTCAGGAAGCTTTGGACTTTTTAGCTTTTACAACATTTATAAATTGGATA
This sequence comes from Artemisia argyi, assembly GCA_030686995.1. Classification (NCBI taxonomy): domain Eukaryota; kingdom Viridiplantae; phylum Streptophyta; class Magnoliopsida; order Asterales; family Asteraceae; genus Artemisia; species Artemisia argyi. Next base: position 90,197,333 of record CM060696.1, read on the forward strand.
TAGACACATGGCTTGTATAGTGTAAGGAGTATTGAAGTGTTTGAAAATGTATGTGTATTTTATCTTCAGGTATTCAAATGGGTTGAAGGGTTGAATTCTTCGGAATACCCTGATTCTCGAATATTTGAACGTATAATATACAAAGATGAGAATTCAATCTTCAAGATATATCATTTATGCATATGTTTTATTTTGTGTTTAATTTTCATGCAAAGGAAGTGAACTAAATTTGGGGAGGATTGTTGGAAAATTTAGTGCACTTGAGGGATCAATTCACATCTGGTAATCAGTTTGGAGGTACAGAGTGTACACCCATTACGTCCCTGAATACCCTGACTCAATAATGGTTATGCAGAGTTTCTACTGCTAGTGTTTCTGCTGGTAGTGTTATGTTTCTCCTGGTCGTCTCTGCTGGTAGTGTTACGTTTCTGCTGGTAGTGTTAATACTAACAGTTCTACTGTACTACTCGTTTTAGTCATTGATTCCTGCTATTTTGGAAACTATTATGATATAATTAATGGTTTGAGTAATCTCTATTATAAATAGAGGTCATAACATAATTGCATGTATATACAACACGAAAACCCTAAACACTTGAATACGATTCTTTTCATGATTTGTGCCTAAAATAAGAACATCACTTGGTCTTATCGCATAGAGATATTCGTGTAATCCAGGCACAGGGCCGTTCCTGAGTTTTATGTTGCCCTAGGCGAGATGCTCGAAATATGCCCTAGCTAAATATCAGCGTTGCAAAAAGGCCTACAAGGCTGATTAATTGCCTAGGGCTAATCGGGTACCAACCTTTTTTATTTGTGTAAATCGGTCAACCGTTGTCAAATTGACGAAAACCTGCAAATCTTTCCAGAAACGCCAAAACTCATTGTAAACTTGTTTTAATCACGTATAGTCATTGTTTATATCTATTACTAGTTCTATTTAAAGAAAATATTTTCGGAAATACTCAAAACTTGTCCAAAATACCCAAACTTGCCAGAAATGCTAATCTGATTAATAATCGACTAATTTCGCCTAAAACGATTACAAGCTACAAAAGGACCTACCGACTAACTATCAATTAGTGATTTTTGCAACCTTGCTATATGTTGCAACACTGTTTTTAAGTTCGATCTACAAACAAACCCACGTATCACCTAAAAAACTTGGACAACTACTTGATCCATACTACTTTCTGAATTATTGGTAGACGATTTACTATTTCAATGGGTCTAGCCAGAACCAAGTTAATATCATAATTAACTAAAAAAATTGGAAATGTAAAAGAAAACATAAACAATTAAACACGTTATTAAATACGTAGTAGTTTTACAATGAATAGAACTTAAGCCACCAATCATATATTAACAATGAAAAAAATGCAACACCCAAAATAAAATTATATTGAAAAAAGTCAAAAGTTAGAAGTAAAAGTATTCCATGCTGAAAATACTTGTACTATTTTATCTGTAATGTCCTTTTACTACTGCACAAAAAATTAAAAAATAAAAATACGTGTATTCCCAATGCAAGTCTTCTTCTCCCTCTACCCATCTTCTTTACTTCTTCTTGCTCATTTTAACCAGCAAGTCATGGCTTTCCCAACTCATTCCCACGTCAAAATATGGTTTCACTAAACTGACAGGTTTATTTCGAGCAATATTATCATCAAAACACAATCTTCATTACATAAACCCGATTCATCACATATAAAATTTGATGCCCTCTAGTTGGTTGATGCCCTGGGCGGTCGCCCACTCCGCCCACCCCCAGGGCCGGCCAGGCATAGGGTCGAATAGTTTGTATTTGAAAGTGATAACACAATTTCAAGTGAATATTCAGTACTCACTGATTATCTACACCCTGGTCTGGGAAACCCTAAATTCACCAACAGTGGGTACCCATCGAAAGCAAATGCCAAGGATGTGACTCTAACCCGGGTCAATTACTCAAGCACGAGAGCTCCACCCATTGGACTAATGATCCAGTGGTCACACACACAATATATATATATATATATATATATATATATATATATATATATATATATATATATATGTATATACATATATATATATATATATATAGGGAAGGGATCCGGTACATTTTTGGATTTTAGTGCGGATGTACGGACAAATCTCAGCCCTCAATCTAGTCAACCATTTGAAAAAAGCGGAGTGGCATTATCGTAAATATCCCGACTTTTTTAAAAATCGTTAATATCACAGTAGATTTTTTTATTGAAAAAAATTCAAAAAAATCTGAAAAAATTAAAAAAATAAAGAGAACAACAAATAATTATAAATCACTGAAAAAATTTTGAAAAAAAAAATCATTTTCATCATTAAAGGTATTGTGATATTAGCGTATGATTTTGACTTTTTTACAAAAGTCAAGATCTGAAAAGTCAAAATCAGATTCTGATATCACATAAAAAATTTTTTAATAAAAAATTTAATATCATAATAATTTTTTTAATATTATAAAAACTTTTTCTTAATAAAATTGTTAATATCACCGTAACTATCATGCTTTTTTAATATCAAAGTTAATTTTTTTTAATATCACCACAACTTTTTCTTAATATCGTAATAAAAAAACAATGATATTAAGTTTTTTTACTAATATCGCCGTTTATTTTTTTTATCACCGTAACTTTTCTTAATATCGTAATAAAAAAAACAGTGATATTAATTTTTTTTACTAATATCAAAGTTACTTTTTAAGTAAAATATTGTTAATACCACCAAAGATTATGCATGTTCGGAAGTCCAAATATAGAAAGAAACTACGACTACCATTTCTCAGAAAATTAAATTATACTAATTAGGAACTTTGTATTTTTCCTAATTAGTGTAAACCACTTTAAAGACGATACTGCGTCTAAACCACTTCACAATTTTGTTTCCGTTTCAGAAACGTAATAAACTATCTATTTTGATGCATTAGGAAGTCGTAGAGATGAATCCTACCAAAAATATTATGCCACACTATAACACTAGTTATAATGCTCGCGCACGCGCGAGTTTTTTTAAAATTTTTGAACCATATATTTTTATTTATTAAAAAACAAATAATTTAATTTTTGTTTTGTTTGATTTATGATGTTTAATTATAGTTTTTTATTATTAAAGATAATTATTTAAAAATTTTAATCCTATTATCAATTGCATCTTATCTATAATTTTTGTATTTATCTTCTACTTGTGTTAATTGCATCTTATATATATTTTTTGTATTTATTTTCTACTTGTAGTATGGATAAATATAAAATTTTACCTAATAAGAAAATAATCTTTTTTTTAAATACAATTATTACTAAATAAGGTATATTTAGTAATTTTTGTATTTATCTATAATTTTTGTATTTATCTTCTAATTGTGTTAATTGCATCTTATATATATTTTTTGTATTTATCTTCTACTTGTATTATGGATAAATATAAAATGTTACCTAATAAGAAAATAATCTTTTTTTAAATACAATTATTACTAAATAAGGTATGAATGCAATTTTTTAAAATGAAAAATTCCTAATAGGGGTTTTGTTTTATTATATAAAAGATGTATTACTAAAACTGTAATATTTAGTCGACGCGTTGTATTTCAAAGAGTTATCCTGTAGTACCAATTCCTGAACCAAATCCTAAATTTGCACATAATTAGAATTAATACCAAGTCGATATCTTGGACGACTCGAATATCTAAGATGAAGTTTGTGTGAATACTACGTAACAAAGGCTTTGATTATATGTACAAAATAAGCAAGTCTCGTGAATGCTTGTGATACGTCTACAAGCAAATTGTGTAAATACTAATTCAATTTCATGTGAATCTTTACTTTTTATATCATAAAAAGAAGGAGTTAGATAAACAATAACGTCACTCTCCTAAATGCTAATATAAATATAAGTATTGTGTAAACTATTGTTCATGTGTATTTCTTTCCTAGGTGCACAATGGGCAAGCTCCTCAAAGAACACATGATTGTCTTCTGTATAAGCTTTTTCATATTGCTCTCTTGCCAAGAGTGTAAGTTTGTATCATATACCTTTTTTTTTTTTTTTTTTTTTTTTTTTTTTTTTTTTTCAATTTGCATCATTTTGCTTGTATATCATAACCAATATCGTCATTTTTAAATTTATAGGTTTGAAAAATGAAATCAGTGACATCAAAATAGACGCAGCTCCAATAAATTGCCCTCCCTCAGATCGGTCGTGTTGGGAAAACAAGGGAAAGGGTGTTTGGTGTTGTTGTGGTAATGAATTCTTCTGCAAGGAAAGAAAGACGGACTGTGACTCATCTTGTGCCAAACAAACAAACTTCTGTTGCAAAACTTAATGTCATCTTCAAACATCAAGTAAATGACAGTTATATATGTCTCAATAATCGACTGTCTTATATTTATATACTTGAATTGAATACTACGTTTGATTTGGTATATATTGCATCCCAATATGTTTCCAGTTAGTTTAACACGAATCAATGCCGTTAACACTGTTGGTTGAGTTCCCGTAAAGGTTTAATATAATCAAACCAAACCGGATATCTTAATGAATCGTGTAATCACTTTTCAAAAGAAACTATTCGACTCTATTTGCTTGAGTTAGGGCGAATATCACTTTGGGATAATTCACAGAGTTATGTTTTTGATTTAGGCACAAATTTAAGAACTTTTTGCTTATAAGTGTTTAGGTTTTGGTCTCCTCATCTCATGCAAATTTATTCTTGTATATAGAGAGAAAACTCGTTCAATGGAATAATGAGACTTAATCGGTCAATTGATCTCCTCATAAATCCTTTTTGCGTTTCTCAATTTTTTTTAACATAATATATGAAGATCAATATCAACATGAGTCTTAAGCATTTAATCATACACATGCATATGGATAAGTATTAAATTGTAAATTTTCAATATAAACATATGTCAAATGTTTTCTATTCACCAAATAAAATAGTAAACATTTGACTAAAATAATAAAAATGGTTCTTGTGGTTTACTTACAGTTACAAATATAGTCAAGAAAAAGGTGTCTCTCGTTAACTCTCGTTTACATAAATAGCTCTTGAGTTAAACTTAAGCACCGTTTATGTAACAAAAATTAACATAAACGTCCCTCCGGTTTACGTGTGTTGCAAAAAAAAAGTCTCTAAATTCCCTGAGTTAAATCTAGGGATTGTTTGTAAAAAAAAAAAAGAAAAAAAAAAAAGACTTACAATTACAAACATATTCCCTAGATTAAATATGCGGATGTTTGTGTGACGAAAAATTAGATAAATAGTCTCTATTGTTAAATCTAGAGAATGTTTGTGTTACCAAAAAATATCACACAAAACACCAAGCCCCATAGCGGAGCGCGGGTAAAACAGGTTCTCGTTTATTAACAACGGAGTATGTTACAATATTAATCACATGTATAAAAGAAATTTCTCCATGCGCGCGTTATAGTTAATATAATTTTCTTTGCGGTATTTGCAGACATAGCATTCCTCAACAAAATCATTATCGATGACAATGAAAACCAATTAAAGGTTACGACGGAGTTCTGTGAATTGCGACAACCTCCCAAACTCTTAGGGTGTGTTTGTTTCATTTAGATGTTTTAGGTCTGAATCTGACTACCACATCTTACTAGTAAGAGGTGGCTAAAACGTCTAAATCTAAACAAAATAATGTTGTTTGTTTTTGTTTAATTGTCCAAATGATTTTAAGTGCTCGTTTTTGCAATTTATTTAAGTAACTTATGTAAATATGAAACAAGAGTGTTTATCATAAATATAACATAGTTAATAAACCATCAAATATATTATATTAACACGAGTCTTCAATCTCTCTTATCGAGTAAGAGGCAGTAAGACAAGTCTCCCACCTCTTACTGAATAAGATGTTATATGTCTAACTAGATCTGACTCAAAAGATAAAAACAAACAAGAAAAACGTCTGTCCACCTCTTACTGGTAAGAGTAAGAGGAAATAAGAGGTCTAGTAAGACTTTTTAAAAAAAAAACAAACACACCCTTAGAGTCGCCGACCTCTTATAATTACTTATAAGTGTAGGAGGGAAGGAAAAAACATCTGTATTAAACCTCAAACATTGAGAGAAGGCAAACCTATATTCTGTTTAGATGAGAACAAATCACACCTCAGACAGTCGTACTTTGTCCTTTATGTGAATTGTTGGACAAATGCTTGCAAGTAATTGTTGGACAATAACTCTCTCATCACCAAATAAAAAATACACAAGTCCGATCCAAATCTAATTAAGGTACATGAACCTTTTGAAAAACTGGTCGCTAAGGCCCCTGTGATGCACCAAAAGTCTTGTGTCTCAATAGTACTCATATTGTGTGTGAAGCTCATTAACCAAATGGTTACGGGTTCAAGTCATGATTAGGACCACCTGAGATAAATTTGTGATATAAATATTGTGAGATAGTTAAAATTGTCGTTCTAAAAAATAAAATAAAATAAAATAAAATAAAATAAAAAAAAAAAAAAAAACCGTGTGATGCACATGGTTTATTTTTATCTAATTGCAAGTTAAGCTAACAGGTCAAAATATGTTCTACTAAAAAATGTGCCATTATTTAACCACTTTAATTTAACATGGTCTAATCAGGTTCAAACAAGGCTCTCGTGTAGTTGACTTGCTATCTCATGTTTTATCGTTGTCCGATCGAGACCTAAATTATAATAACGAATTAACACTTTGAAATGGCTGATAAATCCAACAATAGTCACCATTTACCGATAGTGTGGTTAGAGCACAATGAGTAATAACACCAAATAACACCGACACCACTACCACGTCAGCGCCACATCATTTTAACATCAAATAACATAACACCAAAAACACCAGAAACTAATAACACCCAATAACACCAATTTTTACAACTTTACAAATTCTACCCTCAACAATTTCATTCATTAAACATTCAAACACTATATTATTAAAATTTGAATTTTAAATATATCCCGCTTTTATTTGAATTTGAATTTTAAATATATCCCGCTCATTTTTTGAATTCGAATTTCAAATCTATCCCGCTCCTATTGTTTCAAACGGCTATAAATAGCATACCAATTTACAAAAAAAATTTCAAACTTCAAACATTTTAAATGAATAATCGTTGGTCAGTAGAAGAAGAAATATTGCTAGCTCAAGTTTGGGTTGCAGTTCATGAAGATGCTGTCAACCACAGTGCATACTCTTTTTGGCACCGGGTTGTAGCCATGTTCAACAATCTTTCTGATGATGTCAATCGAAACAAAGATATGGTCATGAGTAAATGGAGCAGACTCAACTGTGAATATGTTGTATTCAAAGGTATTTACAAACAGTTACGGCTAACAACCGGGGACGATCACACTGTTTGTCTCACGAATGCAATGAGAAGTTTTAGAGAATGCTGTGGTGGGAAAACCTTCAAATACGTTCATGTGTGGGACGTTTTGAGAAACCACCCCAGATGGGCCGAATAAACTACCTAACGGTGTTGTATGTCTCGTTTTCGTATCGTATCTGTCTTTTGTGTTGTATGTCTTGTTTCGTATCGTATCTATTATTTGTGTTGTATGTCCTGTTTTTATATTGTATTGCAATATTTTTTTTAAGGAAATAAATTTATTTAAAAGAAGCATACTAAACACAAATACTTAAACGTTACATAAACATTAATTAAAATCGATACTAAATTAAAACATCACCTAAACATAAACCTAACTTCAGTTGTAGTCCGGGTGATCCCATGTTTGAGAGTTGTTGGAGTCATACCCGTCGTCATACGCAGAGTACCTTGCAAACTTCTCTTCCTCTAACTGAGTTTCTAACCTACTCAGCTCCCGCTCATCCTCAGAGTTCCAGCCACCATCATTAGCTGCCACATTTTCCTCAAAGTTTAGCTAGAAGTGATCCAGATGAGGCAACTGTTGTTGTTGCACAACAACTCTTGGTGCAGATGAACTTGATGCACCTTGTTGTTGTTGTTGTTGTTGTTGTTGTTGTTGTTGTTGTTGTTGTTGTTGTTGTTGTTGTTGCTGTTGTTGTTCAACCTTAGTAGATTCAGCATTTTCTTCAAAACTCAAACGGATCTTGTTAGAGATTTGGGCATGTATCTGGTTGACACAAACCCATAGCGATTCAATAACAGCAGCTTCCTTATGATATTCATCGTACAAGAATGTGTCGATCACATATTTCCTATCATCTGAGATGTCTGTGCACGCTGCGTAGTGTTCTCTAAGTCGTTTTTTTGTTGTTTCGCAACCTCAAGCTTCTTGAGGCTTCAATAATAGCATTTTGGCGATCCACATCGCCTTTCTCGGTTTCTTTTTTGATAAACCGTTGCAGTTCTTCGACGATATGTGGTAGTTTGCAAGCCATATTTGTGTGTAAATATGTTAACTGTGAGATTGCTAAGTGTGTATATATTAGTAAAGAATGTGTTGTATTTATAAGGTTTAAAAAATTGAATTATAGCCGTTTGGCTTCAAACGGTTTATGTACTTTTTTTTTTTTTAATTCAAATATCTAGTACTATAATAACGTTAGGGGGTGTTGGTGTAAATTTTTTTTAATTGCTTCCACTAGTAACGCACGTTACTATAACAAAGCACGTTAGAACGCCGAACCAACGCACTCGACTAGGAAATGGTTAAACGTGGGATAATGCTGTTGAGGGATTGCCATGTAGGAATAACGCCTGATTCGCGTTTGTTAGCATTAAAAATATGTATTTAGAAGTGATGGTCATTCTCATATTGTAACTTTGTGTCGTTTGTTAAGATTAGTAATAGTTTAGTCATTGGGCCTTGGACTTGGCAAGCTAATATGTTATATGCTATGTTTCATAAGCCTTGTTATCTACCATGTAACCAAGTCCAAGCCCAAGCCTATTGAAGGCCCATAGGGCATCTCATGTTAAGAACTATTTAAACACCTCAAAGGCTCATTTGAGGTGTGTGCTTGTGTGTGCTTGTGTGTGTATTTGTGTGTGTTTCTCTTTAAATAAAAGCTCTCATATTTCTTATCTCTCTCTCTATTCATACGAATTACATACTTCATACAAGTCACCATCTTTCATCTCTACTTCATCTTTGCTTCTATATTGTGTGTGATAAAGTTGTGTTATTTAAGGTCCTACAAGTGGTATCAATCGCCTAACAATGATTTAGGAGGGTTTAGAGGTTGTTTGTTTCGTTTTTTTTAAGCTTTTATCACGTTTTTGTTTCAAAAAAATCATAACTTTTCTTGTTTGTTTTGTGTTTTTAACACTTTTTTGATTACAAACTAGTGTTATAAACCTTTCATAACAAGAAAGTTTAAATCTTTTTGAAATTTCAAGCTTAAAAATTCGATTTGGTGTTTGTACTTGTTTTCTAGATCACGGAAAAGTTTCATAAAAATCATCAAGTTTTGGTGTTTTTTAGCATAGAAGTACAAGAATCTTGGATTGCAAACGTCATTTGGGTGTGCTTTAAGCTTATTCAAAAAACTGTCAACTTTTCGAAATCACTCCATAATTTCGAAATCATATTTTGACTAGTTTTCGAGAACACAAGAAAAGCCCCCGTTCGTGCTCACCGTTGGATACTCGGTATTTTCTCTCTTGTATAAGAAAGAAATTACTTCGACTTTCGGGCTAAATTTCGAAATTGTATAATTTCGAAATTTCTTTGTGAAATTGGGTTTTCGAAAAATCACAATTTGCGAGAACTTTGCAAAATTTTCGAGAACACTGCTAACTTTTCGAAAAAATCAAGATTTTCGAGAACACTGTTGAAATTTTCGAAAAATCAAAATTTTCGAGAACACCTCATAAGTTTCGCAATCACCAGATTTTCGCAATCATCCAAGTTTCGAGATCATAAAGTTTCGCAAATCCAAAGTTTCGAGAATTTTGACAAAAGTGAGGTTTTTGACGACCAAACTTCAAACGGCCATAACTTTTGAACCGTAACTTCGTTTTCGACGAATCAGCTGTCAAAACGACCGTGAGACCGAGAAGAAGGACACGCTGAATTAACTAAAGATCATTCAAGCCAAGCTTCGAGGCCCAAATCCACTCCGAATGGAAGTTATTGAGGCTTCAAAGTTTTTAGTCAAAATTTTCACCATAAAAACTTGCATCAACTCACTCTAAACTCTACTCCTATTTTTGTTGGAACGATCCAAGAATCAACTTTATCCATCTACAAATCATCAATGGCAACTCAGCAAGACATTCATGCAGCCGGTGCCGAAAACCGACCTCCCATGCTGTCAAAGGGTGGATACTCACAGTGGGCTAGTCGTATGATGCGCTATCTTAAGAGCAAAACAAATGGAAATCTTCTCATCAAATCCATTATGGATGGACCCTTCAAACCAGCACAAGTACTAGACCCTAGTGATCCAAATGGTACCCCCCAGTACAACCATACTACAGAGAACAGAATGAGACTGAATACACTGTGGAAGACAGAAAACAGATTGAAGCTGATGATCAGGCATTTCATTTCGTCGTTCTTGGTTTACCTGAAACCATCTATGCTACTGTTGACAGTGAAGTAAGTGCTCATGCAGTCTGGGAAAGAGTCAAGAGGTTAATGTATGGGACAGACATCGGGAAACAGGAAATGGAAACACAATTGCTTAAGGAACTTCGCAAGTTTACTTCAATTCCTGGTGAATCCATAGAGACGTACTACCACAGATTCTGTAAGATCATGAATGATTTATCAAGACACAACCTCAGTCAGACAAATATTGCTAACAACACCATTTTTCTGAATGAGTTACAACCAGAATGGGGAAGATATGTCACTATTGTTTATCAGACAAAGAATTTGCATGAAGTGACTTATGATCAGGTGTATGACTTCTTGAAGCAAAATCAAGATGAAGCTAATGAAGTAAGAGCTAAATTACTAGCTAAAAAGCATGATCCTCTAGTATTAATGGCCGATACACCAACACCTATACCAGTGAACACACAACAACAACCATCATCATCTTCTACTCACAACTACATGCAACCATCCTACATTCAACAACCAACACCGGTCTACCAACAACAGTTCTACCCACAGCAACAACAACATCTTATTCCATAACAGCAATACCCACAATTCCAAGAACCAGAATTCACTGAAAATGATGAAGCTACTGCAGCATTGACACAAGCGTTTGCTTTTCTGTCAAAGGCATTCCAAGGACGCTATTCTACACCAACAAACAACAACCAAAGGATTTCATCAAATACTCGCAACAGGCAGATCGCTCAGCCGAGTTTCAATATGGGCAACGGAGGCCAAATGGTTGGAGTTTATGGGAATCAGCAAGGATATGCTACTGGAGTTAATATGGGCAATCAGAATATGCAGAATGCAGGTCAGTATGCAGGGAATCAGTATGGTTAGAATGCAGGGAATCAGTTGGGTCAGTTTGTTGGAAATCAGAGGGGTCAGAATGTTGGTAATCAGGCAATGGGTAATCAGAATAGGAATATTGCAGCTCCAGTTGTTGGGATTAATGGAAATGTGAATCAAGGTAATCCGGTAAAGTGTTTCAACTGCCAGGGTATAGGTCATATGGCAAGGAACTGTCCTACTAAGCCAAACATGAAAGATCTAGAGTACTTGCAGAAAGCAGTGATGTTGGCACAAAAGGCAAAGGCAGGATTTCAGTTGAATGCAGAGGAGAATGATTTTATGGCTCTTATGGATGACATGGAAGATAGAGAGGATATCGATGCGAACTGCATATTCATGGCGAATCTTCAGGAAGCTAAGTATGACACGGATTCTGACACACTTCTTGTTTATGACACCAATGCACCATCTGAGGTATCAAATTTCAACACATGTCACAATAATGATATATTTGATATGTCTCCTCACGAGGAACAACATTTTGAGAAGCAAGCATCCACTTATGATACATACCTGGACACGCCAAGTAGTAGCAATACTTCTTCAGCAACTCCAGATGTGAATCATAATGGAGGCTTCGTTTCACAGCATGCTGAGAATGATGAGGAAACACGTGCTTTATTTGAATCATTATTAAATAATTGTGGTATTGAAATCGAGAAAGTGAAAAAGGTCAATCGCGATGTTAAGGCCGCGATTGAGAAATTGACCACTGAGCTTGAGAGATACAAGGAAAATGCAAAAAGTTTTCAAACTCACAAAGAACGCGAGTCAGAATTTGAAATTGGTTATAAGAAGTTACTTGTTAAAGATAGGGAATGGAAAAACAAGTTTGCTAATCTTGAAATAAGTTCAACAAAAACCATTAACTCTTTAAAACAAGAAATTTCTGACTTAACAAACCAACTTTCAAAACAAAAAACAGCTTATACCAATCTTGAAAAAGAACGGGATGAGTTGAAAAAGGACTTTGCAAAGAAAGAAGATAAACTTTTGGAAGAAATCGTAGAGTCAGAACACAAGATTGCACACCTAGAAGAATTAGTGGTTAAGTCGGGTCAGTCAAGTCAAACAATGAAAAGGATTTCAAACCAAACTAATCCGATTTACCATACAAAACACAAAATGGCTCTTGGTAACAACAATCCTTGTAATCTCAAGAAAGCTCAGGAAGAACAGAATGTTTTGTATAATGGTAGTGTTTTTTACACTAAACATGATCCTCCCGTCGTACGGGATTCTGTGCAAACGATTGAACATGTCGAAGAGAGCATTATTAAAATGAAACAAAAGGATTTGAAACCCATTGATTACAACAAATTGAACAAACTTTCGGGTATTACTTTTGTTCCACAAAAAGAACCATCTGTGTTTTCCATAAAACGACCATTCTCGAAAATGTTTTCTAAGAAAGTAGTTGCTTCCAAATCGCTTTCAAACATGGAACAAATGTCTTCAAACAATACTTTTAACTCAAGTGCGGCCAGAGGATATCTTGATGATCTTAAAACAAGAGTTGGGCAACTTAAAACGACTTTAGAATCTAAAACGAGACTTAATGAGATTAACTGGAATTCCACGGTTCATTTACAGCTTAAAAAGATTCTTGAAAATGAATTTGCTCCTCAAATTAATAACATTCATGCTCGTGTAATTCATTTTGAACAAGCATTTTTGAAAGAAACAGCTGACTTCGTCACGGATCACAAATCCCTGATAAAGAAGACTAATGAATCTTTTAAGCAAATCAATGTTTTGGAAAACCTAAATGATTCTCTCTTCGAAGCTGTTATGACCACTGACATTATGTCCATCATTTTACAAACATATTTTGTTCAAGATGATGAACGACTAAGAGCTGAGACCTCCACAATTGTTTCAAAATATGAAAATGCTCTCATAAAGCTTGAAAAAGAAAACGTGTCATATTTTAAACAACGTGATCGAAAAAAGGAAGAATGGAAGTATGAAAAATTGTCGTATGAGCGTGACTTAAAGAAAATGAAAGAGCAAAATGATCTTTTGAAGGCTCAGCTTGAAAGTCAAAAAGGAAAGGGTGAGGAAACTAAGTTTGCAAAACCATTGACTTCGGAGAAACCAAATGTTTCAAACACGGTTCAAAAACCTAAAATGCCAATTTCACGGTTTGCTCCAAAAGTCGATGAGAAAAAGGATTTGACAAAACCAGTCACTCCAACACCCTTGCCCAAGAAAAGTGAAAATGAAAAGATTGTTGATAAAGGAAAAGCGGTTGTCGAAACACTTAAAGTGTTAGCACCTGGCCTTTTTAGGATTAGTCCCACTAGTGCGTCTGCCTCATCATCTAAGACAAATGACAAGTGCATAAAGGCTAATTCTAAAGAATCTAGGGATGCAAAAACAGACAACAATATAAATCCTAATGTGTGTGCCTTACCTTCTACAGGATTAGAAAACACCTCTAGGAGCAGCAGACTAAAGCCTAGGAGCAATACAAGGAACAATAGAGTCTCGCCTGTCTCTACGAGTAGTAGCAAGAATAAAGTTGAAGAAGTAGAAGAACACCCTAGGAATTTATCGCTTTTTAATAAAAAACATGATTCATCTGAATGTAATGTCGAAAGTATTGATTCTAATGCATGTAATGACTCTGTTTGTTTAATATGCAAGAAATGTTTAATTAATGATGTTCATGATGAATGTGTTTCTAAGAATGTGAATGTTACGCCTGAACAGAAGAATGTTCCAAAAAGACCTAGTGCTAGATCCAGATCTATAGAAAGATTAGTTGCACGATTTAGGACTACCACTATTAGTCGAATGGCTAGGAACTATCTTAAGTATTGTGTATGGAAACCAACGGGTAGAGAATTCATTCTTCAGGATGGCAAATTGAAAGTTGTTCAAAATGGTCAAATAGATACTTTCTATGAATGTGATTCGGATTTTACCCCTAACCCAATGGAACCAAATTCAAAACAGTTTCCAAATACAAAATCTTCTGTTCTTGGCAGGTTATCGAAATATATCTTTGGATCATCGACTCGGGTTGCTCCAAGCACATGACCAGGAATTTAAAGCTGCTGATCAATTTCGTCTGGAAATTCATGGGAACTGTACGCTTTGGAAATGATCATGTAGCAGCTATTCAGGGTTATGGAGATCTTCAATTTGGGAATTTTTTAATCACTCGAGTTTACTACGTCGAAGGGTTGGGACACAACTTGTTTTCAGTTGGGCAGTTTTGTGATGCAGATTTAAAAGTTGCATTCAGAAGAAACACGGTTTTTATAAGAAATTTGGTTGGTGATGATCTCTTAACTGGTAATCGTGGTACAAACTTGTATGCTATCGACATCAACCAAATGGCTTCTACATCACCAATTTGTCTTATGACAAGGGCAACCGAAACTAAGTCCTGGCTGTGGCGTAGACGTTTATCTCATCTCAATTTCGACACCATCAACAAGTTAGCCAAAGACAACATCGTCATCGGACTTCCTAAGTTCAAATACACCAAGGAACACCTATGTCCATCATGCGAACAAGGAAAAAGTAAAAGAGCATCATATAAACCCAAAACCGTACCTAGTTCGGAAGCAAGTTTACATATGTTGCACATGGACTTATGTGGCCCAATGAGAGTTGAAAGCATTAATGGGAAGAAGTATATTCTCGTTATTGTTGATGATTATTCAAGATATACATGGGTTAAGTTTTTGAGATCAAAAGACGAAGCACCAGGCATCATCATCACCTTTCTGAAGCGTATTCAAGTTCTACTTCAAGCTCCAGTAAGGATTATAAGAACAGACAATGGCACAGAATTTACAAACCAGGAGTTAAGAACTTACCTTGAAGATGTTGGAATCACACACCAAACATCAGTTGTTAGAACTCCACAGCAGAATGGGGTAGTTGAAAGAAGAAACCGAGCTCTTGTGGAAGCTGCTCGCACAATGCTGATTTTTTCTAGTGCACCTCTATTCTAATGGGCTGATGCTGTAGCCACTGCTTGTTTTACTCAAAACCGATCCTTAGTCCATCCGAGATTCAATAAAACCCCATATGAGCTAGTGAACAACCGTAAACCTGACATCTCTTACCTTCACGTATTTGGCGGTTTGTGCTATCCGACGAATGATAGAGAAGATCTAGGAAAGTTAAAAGCTAAGGGTGATATTGGAATCTTCATTGGATATTCAGAAAACTCGAGGGCATTCAGGGTGTATAATAGAAGAACGAAAAAGATAATGGAGACGATGAATGTGAAGTTTGACGAGATTTCACAAATGGCTTCTGAGAGATACGCTCTAGAACCCGCGCTTAATCCGATGGCTTCTAATCAAAACGGATTAGGACCCGCACCAAACCAGCAGACTTCTGGACACATCAGTTCAGGATTCGTACCTCAAGGAGCTCAGTCAACAAACACGGATAAACCTTCAGAACAAGAACTGGAAAATTTCTTCGAGTTAATGTTTGATGAATACTATGGTGGAACTTCGACTAATGCATCTCAACAACACTCCGCTGCACCCGCTCAAAACCATCAACCACCACCACCATTGCAAGATGCATCTACCACAATCGAAGCTGAAGCACCAACTACATCAACATCATCTACATCTACTCAAGTAACTCCAGTACTTGAAACTGTTCTACCAAACGTTGATGAGCAAAACCAAAACACAAATTTTCAAGAAGAACCAACAAATAATTCAAACGATATTGTGTTAGAAGAAGAAGAAACATTTGAAAACCCATTTGCAACAAACTCTGTTGAATCTTCTTCAAGGTTACAAGAACCATCTAACACACATTCGTTACACCCAAGGTACCCTTCTACGTTTCAATGGACAAAAGACCATCCAATAGAACATATTATTGGTGAACCTTCAAAGCCAGTTCAAACAAGGAGACAACTTGCCACCGATCTCGAATTGTGCATTTACGTTTGCTCAATCAGCCTCAAAGAACCAAAGAACATTCGGGAAGCAATGGCAGAAAACCCTTGGATTGAAGCGATGCAGGAGGAATTTCTTCAATACCTGTTACATGATAGTTGGGAACTTGTTGAACGACCACTTGATAAACGTGTTCTTGATCTCAAGTGGTTGTGGAAGAACAAACTGGTTGAGGAAATGACTGTTATTCGCAACAAAGCTCGTCTCGTGGCTAAAGGTTATCCACAAGAAGAAGGGATAGATTTCGAAGAATCATTCACGCCTGTAGCTAGACTTGAAGCAGTCCGGATTTTCTTAGCCTATGCAGCTCACAAAAACATCACAGTCTATCATATGGACATTAAGACTGCATTCTTGAATGGAACTCTAAAAGAAGAAGTGTATGTGAGTCAGCCAGAGGGATTCATAGACAAAGATCATCCAGACTACGTCTACAAGCTTAAGAAAGCAATTTATGGTTTAAAACAAGCTCCAAGAGCGTGGTATGACGAACTATCATCTTTCTTGCTCAAAAATAATTTCACAAAAGGAACGGTTGATGACACATTGTTTATCAAAAAATTCAAAGATGACATTTTGATCGTTCAAATTTATGTGGATGACATCATTTTTGGATCAACCAATCCTAACCATTCAAAACATTTTGAAAATCTCATGAAAAGTAAATTTGAAATGTCCATGATGGGGGAACTAAAATTCTTTCTTGGTTTACAAATACATCAATCCCCTCGTGGTATTTTTATCAATCAAGCTAAATATACTATAGAGATTTTGAAAAAACATGGAATGGAAAATTGTGATTCTGTTGGTACACCAATGGTCACTTCACAAAAAATAGGTGCTGATTTGTTTGGGAAACCTATCGATCCGAAAAAATATCGGAGCATGATCGGTTCTCTCATGTACCTAACTGCTAGCCGACCCGATATTCAATTTGCTGTTTGTTTGTTAGCACGGTTTCAGGCAAAGCCTACCGAACTTCACCTCAAAGAGGTTAAACGGATCTTTCGGTACCTACGAAGCACCATTAACATCGGACTTTGGTATCCGAAGGATTCGGGGTTTACTCTAACAGCATTTTCAGATGCAGACCATGCTGGTGATCAAGTTACAGCAAAGAGTACATCAGGTGGAGCACAATTTTTGGGTGAAAAGCTTGTAAGCTGGTCGTCAAAGAAACAGGATTGTACTGCGCTATCAACAGCCGAAGCCGAGTATGTGTCTCTATCTGCGTGTTGTGCCCAAGTTCTTTGGATGAGGACACAGCTCACAGATTATGGCTTTACTTTTAACAGAATACCTATGTATTGTGACTCAAAAAGTGCCATAGCCATCTCGTGTAATCCCGTACATCACTCTAAGACGAAGCATATCAAAGTCCGCTACCATTTCATCAAAGAACACGTGGAAGAGGGTACTGTTGAATTATTGTTCGTTAAGACAGATTACCAACTCGCCGATCTTTTTACTAAAGCCCTTCCAAAAGAACGGTTTGACTATTTAGTTCGACGAATTGGCATGCGAAGCCTAACTCATGAGGAGCTAGAACATCTTCTCGAATCTTCTTAAAAAAATATTTTCAAAACCGCTTCGCTGTAAATATTTTTGAAAAACAAAATACAAAATTTGAAAAACCAACAAAAACAAAATACAAAAATATAAAATTTTCAAAAAATACAAAAACAATATAAAATCAAAAAAAAAAAAAAAAAAAAAATCCAAAAATATTCTTCTCACGACATGTCTCTCGTATAAATCAATATTCTGTACGTTTCTAGAAATGTCATTCAACAATGATACGGACATGTACAGATGCTTGAGCGGGAGTTCTTTTTAATGTTTTTCTAAAACATGTCGTTTCTCAATATTTTCTTCACTATGGCTTTCGTATACATCAGTACGAAACCCGTACTTAAACGATGACTTCTGGTTATTTTCAAATCAAGGACTCGTACGTTCAATGACGAACTCTTTTTCAAAAAGTTCGAGTCTAAACAAACAAAAAAGATTTCAAGCCTAAACTCGTTTTCAAACAAAATTCTTGAGCACTTTTTCAAGATTGTTCAAAAGATTTCTCAAAATCTCTCAAAATTAGTGCTCAAGAAAACTCCCTTTAAACCCTTAAATTGATTTTAAATGAGCTATCATTAAGGGGGAGTACAAACACAAAATGTTCTGAAATCATGCAAAAACAAATCTGTCTTTCTCTCCAAAAAGCTTTTTATTAATCAGTTGATATCAAAAATATCACGCTATGCTATTTTTGAGGGGGAGAAGACATGATTAAAATGTGATTGATTGGTGTGAAACGGTCAACCTAAATGGACCAGGTGAATGGTCAACTAAGTCAAACGTCTCAGACCAAATCTCCGCGGAAGTATAGTGTTTCCCCGGGTCGTAATGTCTCGACGAGGTGTGGATTGTAAACAAACGGCTAAGTGATCGGGTGAATTTGGATGGAAAAGGGGTTTGTGAGATTGATTTAACTAAGGAATATACGAAGAGATAGCTTAAACAAGCTTTATAAACAAGACTGGGAAGTTTGAAAACCCAGAAACGATTTAAACCTAAAAACGCGTTCGTTACGTTTAAATAAAACGTAAACATACGAAATAAAAAGTAAAAACTGAAATCTGAAAACACCAAGGGGGTGAAAATGACTTTTTTACAAACTTAAAGGTAAAAGAAAATTTTTAGAAAAATAAAATAAATTTTTACACTATTTAATTATTTAATATTAATTAAAAACTATTTAATACTTATTATTAATATTTAAAATACTTAAATAGACTACAATATTATTTAAATACTAAAAAGGTGAAAATAATATTTCTAAAATTATAAAATAACTAAAAACTAATTTTAAAATTAAAAATAAGTGTTTTTGTCTTTTTGTGGATTTTCTATTAATTAATTACTAATTATCTAATTAAACTAATTTAAATTAAGAAAAATACTAAATGAACAGTAAAAATTCTAATAAAATTTCTAAAATTATTTTATAACATATAAAAGCTATAAAAAATATAAAAACTAGGTTTTGCTTAATAAAAACTAATTATGCTATTTAATACTTAATATTAATTAATTATTAATAAAACTAAGATTAATTCTAATAAATACTAAATGACAAAATAAAAATCTGAAAAAATTATTATAAATACTTTAATATAAGAGATAATTAATAAAAATATAAAAATGACAAGTACTTAATAAAAATATAAAAATGAAAATTAAAATTAAATAAAATTAAATAGAAACTATCACTTGAAATTACTTTAACTTTTCTGGATTTTCTTTTTAAAAACTTGATTTACACCTAAAAATAGAAACTTTTTGTAAAGACAAACTTTTTATAACTTAAAATTAAGCACAACAAGAGCTTATGAGAGTGACAGTTGACTTTGGTCAACTGTCAAGGGAAAATGACAATGTAGGCAGCTAGGGGGGCCCACAATGGATGATTCAAGTGTAAATAAGCTAAGTGCACAAAAATAAGCTGGAAGGAACAAGTTTAGACCTTGAATAAGCTAGATAAGCTGGATAAGCTAATCCAAAACCAAACTGTGAACTCAGATATGGGACAAGCTTTATGGCCTGATTCAGATGGGTCCCACAAGGATTAAGGTCAAACAGATGGTCAAGGTCTCAACCCTGGTAGGAGGAGGGTGGAAAGAAACCAAATTGGTGGCCTGGGGCCCACTGAGGTGGCTGGAAACAACCACCAAAGGGTGGTGTTTGGGTGTGCAGCTGCTGTAGCAGGGCACAGCTCAGCCCTGCAGGTGTGTTTGGGGCAAGGTGGGGCCCAGCACAAAATTCACAAAATTCAAATGATGCAAGGACTTCAAAGTTGAGCTGGCAAACTACAATATTTCAAAAGCACAGGCCCTGAATCTAAATGGAAAAATCAAAACAATTCTAGCAAGTTTTGGAAAAATCTGAGAAAGGCATTCTTTGACTTTTGATGAAATCTTTGAAAGTTGACTTATTTGAATTTTAACTTGAATCTAATGACTGATATGGGTATATTATGATAAAACAAAGTTATTTTAGGCTAGATTAACTAGTATGGAATTGAAATTGTCCAATTGAGAGCAAATTCTCCCAACAGTTAACTGTTGGGGGATGGTTCTTTGATTTTTTGACTTTGGTTTGAAAAATACCAATGTAAGGCTTTAAATGGGGTAACTTGAACCTGAGAAGGATGTCTCAACAGGTTGTAACCACTAACAAGCTCAAATGCTTAGATAGACACCTAAATCCAAACACCCCTATAAGGCCTGATTTGAGGTTTTTTGTGAAGCAGTAGGCAATTTCAAACCATAATAAGCACCATTTAACTTCTACTAACATGCATTAAACATAAATCAGCATAAATTAACACTAATAAACAATTACAATTAACAATTATGAAATATGAAAATAGGTATTCAAAACTGAGTTGATGACTTACACTGAGATAATGGCTCAAAACCACAAATAGATACTCAATCTTAACTTGCTGTCTCACTGAGACACTTGAACCATAATATCATCCATAACAATCATGCTCAAATCCTGCTACTTTCTTCTTCTTGATTTTATATATATATATATATATATATATATATATATATATATATATATATATATATATATATATATATATATATATATATATATATATATATATATATATTCTTCTTTTGTATTTTTCTTTCTCTCTTTTCTTTTCTGAGTTTTGCTTTCTTCAATTTAAATTAACTTTAACAACCTTAAAAGAACACTCTGAGACAAATTAAGTAACATTTAAACAAAATACCAAGAAAATTGAATTTTTAATGAAAAATGCGAATTGGAATAAACATAAAGGGAACTTTAATTGAACTAAAAATTTTGAATTACAAGTGCAAACTGAGTCTTAAAACAGAAAGGGTACTAAGAAATGGATTACATAAACCTTACTACAAATTTTTATTCTAATCCTACTTAAAAACTAAAAAGCAACTAACTCCCTCTCTTCATCTTTTTTCTTTCCTTTTATAGTTCCTGGAGGTCCAAAAGTACTTTCCCATACTTCATCTGGTCCATTGGATGGCTACTTTTGATCATGGCCATTAAAAGGTTTTTGGCGGGAAAGAAAATTTTGGCAGTTGGGGATTGCTTGTGAGGGATTTTAGGGAATTAATTGGGTTTGGAATTATTAGTGAGGTGGAGGGACAGAAAGTGGGAAGGGTGAGCTGGGGGTATGGAGAAGGTGGAGTGTGGGTTTGGTGTTGCAGGCTTAGCAGCCAAGTGGGGAAGATGGGAGGTCAAAGGGGGTTTGACCGGTGTAATTAAATAAAACGGTTTTGGGGTTTTATTTTTAGGGGGAGTGGGCCGGTTTGTTTGGTGGGCTGGGGAATAGGTAGTTGGGCTTGTAGTGGATTTAGGAGTGGATTGGTTTTGGTTTTAGTATTGGATTAGTTTTGGTTTGTGTCTAGCTATGTAAATCACAAGGACTAATTTGTAAAATCTGAAAACACAAGGGCTGATTTTGTAATTTTCCAAAAGTAGTCATAAGGACTAATCTTGCCAAACACCAATAACTAAAGGACCAAAATTTGTAATTTTCCAAAATTTGAAATCCCGGGGTCCTTTTATGTCAATATTTGAAAGTTCAGGGACCAAAACCGTAATTTCTCCAAACATTTTACCCAATGACTAAAAATGGCTTTTGTGACTTTCAAGGGACCAAAAGTGATTTTTCCTTCAAAAATATCCCATCAGGGGCCAAATCTGCCAATTTCTGAAACTCTAGGGACTAAACTGTAAATTTCCAAAACTTTCCAATTTTTCACCAAAGGACTAAATATGACAACTTATGATTTCAAAAGGACCTTTGGTGATAATTTTCCATATTTTGAATATCCAGGGACTAGATTTGTAATTTTTTGAAAGTTGGGGGACTGAAACTGCCAATTTTGCATCTAAAACATATAAAACACAATTTTGAAATATTTTTAGTATTTTGATGCATTTCTGAGTGTTTTTGTATGTTTTGCAGTTCAGATTAAACCAAAAATGATGAGTGTTTGAGCACTCATCAGTGATCAAAGATGTTTAAAGTTTGTGACTGAATCTCAAAAGAGCTCGACTCAATATGTACCAATGAATTGACGAAGCTTAAAATGTCAGTAATCGAAAAGACTTGTCCTGGACGGGTAATAATTTCAAGCTAGTCTAACTAGTGATGTAAGCGTGTCTCGAATAGGACTTGTCTGAGTAGAATGTACCGTATCGAGAGACTCTCTTTGGACTTGACCAGGACGGGTAATAACTTCAAGCTAGTCTAACTAGTGATGTAAGCGTGTCTCGAATCGGTCATGTTCACTGAAAGTGGATCAATTCAAAAGTGCAAACTCCTCCCGCATGTGCAAATTTCTTAAAAAATACATGAGCACATGTGAAGGGGGAGTCCTTCAAAAGAAACAAAAACTCTCAAAGTGTCAACAACAATGTGTTTTATTATCATAAACACTTTGAGAGATTTTTCACAAAAAGGTTTTTTGGCATGTGATCAATGATAGGATAGTCATGGAGTTATAAGGTGACTAAGGTTAGAAAAAACCGTCCTATGATCCGTCAGAGCCGGAGGGATCTACCCAAGGACAATTCCAATAGATTAGAATTAGAAGTCCTTAGGTATGATTGAAAAAAGGAGAAAATGAGAATGGAGAAAGAAGGGGTTGAAGAATTAAAAAGGAAAGTTATGAAAAAGGGTGAAAAGAAATAGCCCTCCAAATGTTCAACCTTAGGGCAGACACCGGGTACAATTCGTTTACTACTGGTTGTTACTAAGGTGACACCGGTATTGAAGACAAAGACGTCATGGACCCAGTGATGCACTGCACTAAACCTTCTTAACCACTCAAGTTCTCTTAAAAGAGCTTGTTTCATTCTCACGGGGAACCGGTGTAATCTATCGACCTGTCTCTTAGAGATGGTTGATATTGAAGCAGGAGACCTCTCCCTAATCTCCGCATAGGAAACCAAATGTGCACTTACCGAGTCTAGAGCCCCGAGATTCATCAAAAGATCTCATAGGAACACATGATATTTCTACACTGGTTGTTCAACATCAAGGACGCCAGATGTAAACTTAAGAGTCCTACGTAGATCTTAGCAATCTGCCAGAACATTTATGAGAGAATTCACAAATGTGATTCTCAATGATTGAATGGAAATTCCTGCCAGGGTCAACATCAAACAGCCCTGACAGCAGGTCACTTCGGTAATTCTTTATGGGTTACGCTTAGTGTTCGCGGTGGTTTCAAACGGTCTACAGTCGTGGAGTGATCCCCAGCGACTCACCCAGTCATTGAGCTACTTAGTAGGTCTTGTAAGCTCTCTCAAGAGTATCTGACATGGGAACGGCCTTGGTAAGGGTTAGAAGGAGTCTTCACACTATGCTGTTGACGATCTCTAATTCTTATCTGTAAGTACCGGATGTTTTATTGCTAACTGTTTATATGCAGGGACACTTCATCTCCATGGCGACAGATTCCACATGCTCATACATACATCTGGAAGTTAAAGAAAGCTCCCTCAAAGATCTATACAACACAAAGTTCAAAGAAAGATTCTACGCCAAAAAGAAGAATCTACAAAGTATAAAGACTAAAGATCAAAGTGAAAGAAAGGGAACTACGTGCATATGAATATCAAAGTCCAAAGATGTATGAGCATGTTGGAATGGCAAACAACCACCACAGACGCAGAAGTGATGAATGGCAGATAACTCCACATCACAAAGGAACAAAGAACGATGAAAAATCAGTTATCAAAGATCACAAAGCATGAAGGAACAAAGACTAAAGACTATTCTACAACAACACACAAAGTTAAAGTCAAAGAACACGGAAGACCCACTCACGTGGAGCATCATTCGAATGACCACCCCTTAGGGGGAGATTGTTAGCATTAAAAATATGTATTTAGAAGTGATGGTCATTCTCATATTGTAACTTTGTGTCGTTTGTTAAGATTAGTAATAGTTTAGTCATTGGGCCTTGGACTTGGCAAGCTAATATGTTATATGCTATGTTTCATAAGCCTTGTTATCTACCATGTAACCAAGTCCAAGCCCAAGCCCATTGAAGGCCCATAGGGCATCTCATGTTAAGAACTATTTAAACACCTCAAAGGCTCATTTGAGGTGTGTGCTTGTGTGTGCTTGTGTGTACTTGTGTGTACTTGTGTGTGTATTTGTGTGTGTTTCTCTTTAAATAAAGGCTCTCATATTTCTTATCTCTCTCTCTATTCATACGAATTACATACTTCATACAAGTCACCATCTTTCATCTCTACTTCATCTTTGCTTCTATATTGTGTGTGATAAAGTTGTGTTATTTAAGGTCCTACAACGTTATTACTCCGTGAGCTCTTAAATGTAGTGTTATATGGTTTTCTTCGTAAACTAATTTGATCCGACACGATCGGCGGTAATACTATATCACTTGTCAACAAACTTGTTTCATTCTTCATAAATTATCTGACAACAATAAGACGTATTTCTTTCAATGAAGGGAAAAAGTTATAAATACATAATGTACTTTAAAAAAAAATCATTATGCTCTATGAACTCTACATATTGTCATTATACATAGCATTTTTCATTTTATTTTGATATTTACTGACGTGGAATGCAATTTCCATTTTTATAATTTCTAATTTATCTATGTGGATGCCATGTAGGCTTGCCAGCGTGGACAAAGACCCTAAAAAAACACCTATATAATCACACTAACTATCATTTCCCGCTAATTAAACACACACGAAACCCTAATTTACATATCCAGTAAATTTGTCAAAATTGGCTTCGATTGCTTAAAGGTATGTTAATATAAACATGTATTTATCATTTTATAGTTGTTAATTTCTCTTGTAAATGCTAAAATTTTAAACCCCTAATTTTTATCTGAAACCTAATTTTGCAGATCTGGTGAAAGATGGTTAATTTCACCATCAACCTTTACCACGATAGTGTTTTCGTGACTAACCCACTTCAGTATCTGGAAGGCGACCATCGTGTAATTGAAGACATTGATTTCCAAGGGCTAATATTTAGTGAGTTTTTTCCACTTATGCGCAGACTAGTACTTGTGTCTCCTCAGTCCTTTTACTACATTAAACCTGGTGTCCCACTGAATATAGGTCTGAAAGAGCTTAAAACAGATGAACATTTAGCTGAGTTTGTTATAGCAGCCATTGAAAATGATTGTAAGATGGACTTATATTCTGAGCATAATGGTTATAATGTTATGGAAATGGTAAAAAATGATAATTTGGTTAGTCCAGATAGTGACAGTGACTTCTCTGATAATGACAAACAAGAAAACTTAGATGATGTTAAGGATTTTGTGGATTTTCAAACAGAGGGTGAGGAAGAGGTCCAAATCCCCAAAATTTCTAATGATGATCCATTGTTGAATAAGCTAGCTGGGGATGGTAAGTTAATTGGTTTTATTGATGATCTTATACCTAATTTAAATGGTAGGTATATGCTAGAGGTTGATGAACCAGAGGCTGGGTTCTAAAAGGCATGCCTTAGCGCCGCTAAGGCGTCGCTAAGGCGCGAGGCGTGGCTTCGGCGCTACGAAATAGACCAAGGCGTCGTCGTGAGGCGTGGTGACTGATGAGGCGCGAAAAGGCGTGGTAAGGCGCGCCTTAGTGCGAGGCGTGGCGCCTTATTAAGAAGCTTTTAAAGAATTTAGTAGTATTTGGGCTAGAATTTGGGCTTTTTATTTTTTAAAAGATTTAGTAGTATTTGAATCTTTGGGCTGAATTTTCTAATTACTAAAATCATGATTTTTTTAATTACTATATAAATTTATAAAAAAAAATTATGCCGCCTTGAGTCATGCCTTATAAAATGCCATAGCCTCGCTATGGCTCGTAAGGCTTGAGGCTTGGCTTCGCCGCCACGCCACGCCTTACGCTATTTATAACCTTGCCCAAAGGATGATATAATAGATAATAAGTATAAGGCCAAAAAAGGTGTTCAATGTCCTGCTTTTGACCCACAGACACCCTGGGATGAATGTAAACCATTTTTAGGTATGAGGTTTGAGTCTCCCACTCAACTTAAGCAATGCTCAGCAAATTATGGTGTTGCAGGTGGATACCAGCTTTGGTACATGCAAAATGATAGCCATAAGTTGCTTGTGTATTGTGGTAGAGATGTAAGTTTAAGTAAATGTGCTGGTAAAAGGGGAAAATGGACACTAGGGATGAGGCTGGGAGTAGTAAAGCTGGTGAGGGTGATTCAGAGGCTAGTAAAATGAGCAAGCAAACAACAGAGAGATGGGCAAAAAAGAAAAAGGAAGAGAAACAAAGGCTTGTAAACCAGGGGGATTGCACATTCAGACTATGGGCTAGTTGGATGAGTACCGAGAAGTCTTTTCAAATTAAGACTTTGTATCCTGATCATAAATGTTGTAGAAATTATTCATTAGGATCTTTGGTGACTTATAAGTGGATAGCTCATCATTATGCAAGGGAGATAATAGACAATCCATGGTTAACTTACAAGTATATGCAAAATTCAATTAAGGAGAAATATAGGATTGAGGTAAGTCTTGGACAATGTAAAAGGGTGAAACACTGTGCATTGTTTGATCATGAATGAGGTCTAGTTGAACATTACAGTAGGCTGTGGGAATATAGACAAGCAATTTTAGACTCTAACCTAGGTTTCACTTGCCACTTGGACTTAGAAGAAAAATCTAATGGACTCATGTACTTTAAAAGAATGTATGTTTGTTTCTTGGGTCTGAAGGCAGGTTGGACAGATGGTTGTAGGAGAGTAATTGGTTTGGATGGCTGTTTCTTAACCCATACATGTAAAGGGCAGTTACTTACAGCAATTGGTAGGGAAGCTAACAACCAAATGTTTCCTATAGCATGGGTTGTTGTTGGTGTAGAAAACAAAAACAATTGGTGCTGGTTCCTTTCTTTGTTGCATGATGATTTGAATTTAGGTTCTGGAAGTAGTATTACTATCATCTCTGATGCACATAAGGTAAGCTAATTTACGCTTATTATCTTCACTTTTGTATATGAGGAATGTTTATAATCTGATGCATTAATGTTAACAGGGATTACTAGAAGCTGTAAGCATATGGTTACCTGATTCAGAACATAGACAATGCACTAGGCATATCTATGCCAATTTTAAGAAGAAATGGAGTGGACTTCAATACAAAAGATTGTTCTGGGCAGCAGCTTCTTGCACAATAAAAGAACAGTTTGATCAATACATGGAGCAGATAAAGATATTGGATGAGGAGGCTCATAAGTGGTTAGTTGAACATAACCCAAACACTTGGTCCAGGGCTTTTTTTGAAATGGATAGAAGCACTGCAACATTTGAAAATGGCATATCTGAAGCATTCAACAATAGAATTTTAAATGCAAGAGGAAAACCTATTATCACCATGTTAGAAGACATAAGGATTTACATCATGCAAAGGGTTTGGTCCATGAACAAAAAGGCTATGGACTTGGAAGATTCAATTACTCCAAGTGCAAGGAGACATCTAAGAATCATGATAAATAAGATGAGGTAAGTTTGATTTTTTTATTGTTTAAATGTACATTATTTATGTCCTTTAATTTGTTGCCTAAATCTACATTGTTTACTTATTATTACTTTGATTCATATTATAGATGGTGGTCTGTTTATCCTAGTGGTTTTAGAGAGGTTGAGATTAGGAAGGGAGATGAGGCTTTCTGTGTCAATTTGCATACAAAGAAATGTGCTTGTAGAATGTGGGAAATGAGTGGGCTACCATGTGTGCATGTTGTGGCAGCTTATCTGCATATGAAAATGGATCCAGAGTTAGGTGTTAGTGAATGGTACACTCAAATAAATGGTTTGAGTCATACCGATATTCTGTTAGACCTGTACTTGGCTCTAGATATTGGAAGCCTACTAGCTTTCCCAAACCTTTACCACCAGTTGAGAGGAAAATGCCTGGTAGGCCAAGGAAAAAAAGGATAAGGCATCCAAAGAAACACAGACAAGACAACCAAACCAAACAGACACTTCAACAACATGGCAGCTTTCTTCTTGCTTTTGATAAGTTCCAACTCCAAGTTTTGTATCCTCAAGTCCATGTGATTCTGATATACTTCAAATTCATGTTCCAAACTCTCAAGTTGATCCTGAACAGTTATTTGAGCAACATACAATGCCCTTTCTTCAGGATGCAAAGTTAGGTAAAGCTCAAACAACTGAGCTTTGTACCATGGACTGTTAATATCAGGATCAATCCAATAGAAGGCATTGCATTGAACTTGACCATGGATCTGTAAAATATATATATATATATATATATATATATATATATATATATATATATATATATATATATATATATATATATATATATATATATATATATATTTGGAACCCTAATCTATCCACATTTGGGGAAAAGTTAATTAATTAGTAAGTAATCATATAACTTACATTTGAATAACGACAATTAAGAAACCTTCGCCCTGGATTATTGGGAGTCCAAGCAGTTCGCCTTGCAAGTGGTCTGTTACACTTACATTGAGTTGGTAGCACATGACGTCTGTTAATGGATGATGAACTGGCTGTCGACATTGAGATCTAATTCCAATTATTTGATTAGGGTTTGTGATGTTAATTTGATTAGGGTTTATGTGAAA
This sequence comes from Artemisia argyi, assembly GCA_030686995.1. Taxonomy (NCBI): domain Eukaryota; kingdom Viridiplantae; phylum Streptophyta; class Magnoliopsida; order Asterales; family Asteraceae; genus Artemisia; species Artemisia argyi. The sequence continues at coordinate 90,226,389 of CM060696.1, forward strand.
GAAAGGGGGATGAGCAAAATCGGGTTTAAAAGGGTGTTTTGGGTCTTTGTCCACGCTGGCAAGCCTACATGGCATCCACATAGGTAAATTAGAAATTATAAAAATGGAAACTGCATTCCACGTCAGTAAATATCAAAATAAAATGAAAATTGCTATGTATAATGACAATATGTAGAGTTCATAGAGCATAATGAGTTTTTTTTTTTTTTTTTTTTTTTTTTTTTTTTTTTTTTTTTTAAGTATATTATGTATTTATAACTTTTTCCCTTCAATGAAAAATCCAATGACGAAAAAAATTTGTGAACAAGTTATCTAGCTAGATTAAAATTTAAAATGAATCGAGCCGTGGTTAATATTTATTTTTTTCAATAACAATACGACAGGAAATAATACAATGCTTAAAACAAGTGATACGTTTCTAAATTTAACCATTACTACATGTGACTTATAAAAGTCAGATTGAATTATGCTTTATGAGAGGAGCAAAGAACAACATCATTGTATCACTTTGTTCTTATATGTTTGTCGTGTGTACTAATAAGATTTTATACTATTACCATTTCCATCTTAACTTAATTTTGAAATAATACTGTCTCCTTTTTATTGGTTTAGTTATAAAAATCAACGTCATTCTCATGTATGCTATTATTAAAAGTAAATTGACGTTAGTGGCGGATTTGCAAAAGAAGATGAATACACAATAAACTTTTTTTATTATAAATTTTGGAAATTATTTCTATTTAGTTACAATATTGAAATGAAGGTGATCAAAACATTTGTAGTATAATGTTTCAAATAAACATATGATGTTATATAACATACGTAGTTACAATGTTTGATCGTGGTGTAGGTGTTGGTGTAAGTGTAGGCTTTAGGTAGGTTGATATGTTTGTTATGTTCGTGTTAATTAATGTAAGCTAAGGCTATATAATGTATGCGTTAAGTTGAGTGTAATAAAAAAATATGATTGTGCAAATTAATTTTTATAAAGAATACACGATATTTTAGATATTTTTATTTATTTATTTATTATTATTAATAATAAGATCACCCAAAAGCCTTAAAATTTGTTAAAAAAAAAATACTCAATAATATGTATGTAATCTTTATGAAAATTACAATAATAAATTCCTATGACTATTTCAAATAAAAATGGCCGGCAATTGTCTTTTAACTTGATTCATCTTACTTAAATAAATTAAATATTCCAATATTTTAATAAAAATAATCATCCTTGCCAAAACTAACCATATGGTCTGTTTTTGTGTATGTGTTTTGTGTAGTTTCTTATGATATTCTTTCTATTCTCGTCGAATATTACACAAAAGAACAACATTCTCGTAAGTCGTTAATATACATTCTAGCAAAATTCATAACACATTTGCATTTCCTCAAACTTTTACACCAAATGATCCCGATTTTGTTCATTTTCGCGTTAGTTACAAGCGTTTTAGCCTCTGATAAATGTGTTCTGGATATTCAAGTTTCTTCATTAAGCTGTGAATCCGCGAGTTGGGATGGCTTTCTTGATAACAAATGTTGTGAATCATCATTTGAAGAATATCTATCCGCATTAGCAAAACATGCGAATCAAACAGGAATTATTTTCTTAAACTCTAGACAACAACAAAGTTGTCGGTCTTCGTTAGAAGGTAGCAATGGGAGAAATCTTTTAAGTTGTGGTGTTGAAAAGCTAGCATCAGGTTCAGGTAGCTGCTCGGACTATTCACTTACCGATGTTTCTAGTAAGCTTGAGAGCTCGTTAACTGGTCTAGATCAAGATTGTGAGAGTTTAGAATCAAGAAATGGCTGTGGTGCTTGTTATGAAAGATGGAAAAAGATTGGCGTTTTGGGTGTGAATAGTAGTGTTCAAGAGATTGATATATGTCGATTTTCTGTACTTGTTTCGATGGTAAGTCAAAAGATTTACGACACAAAATGGGTTCAAGCGGTTTATCAGTGTCTTGGTCAGAATCCAAGTGATCAATCTCAGAATCTTGAAAGTGATCATCATCAACACAAGAGAAAAATGAGAATAGGTGAGTTAACTCGATAACATATTAAACTGTTTTTTGTTTATAAAAAAAAGTGACTTATTAAAAAAGTAAGAAAGGAAGTAATGTTTGTAAGAATACAAACTCTTGACTTGATAATCTTTTATAATTTCAGGATTATGGATTCTGATAGGAGGTCTAATTGGTATCATGATCATATTAATCAGCATATTATGGTTTTACTTTAGAAAATCTGTCACACTAAGGTCACCCGAGTGCAAAGACGATATATGTGTTCTGGAATCGCCATTTCCCAAAGAATTAACTACGAAGTTGACGGTTAAAGAAGTTTATGCTGCTACCAACGATCTCAAAGAATCAAATTTCATCGGCCAAGGAAATGCTGGTAAAAGTACTATTGTATTTATGTATGTCAATTTGAAAACTATTAGTTTGGCGAAAATCTAGTCAGCCATGTTTACTCATAAACCTATGAAAGCTACATAAACTCATCCCGTTTAATTTGTTCCTTATTCGAATGGCTTTAATATGTTTAGGGAAAGTGTATAAAGGTGTACTCGCGAATGGTCAAGACGTTGCAATCAAGCACATTGTGAACGATGGTGAAATGGAAACATTCGTAAGGGAAATTACGAGTTTGTCCCCTGTACGACATCCAAATCTAGTACGATTATTGGATCATTGTGAGGGTGATGGCGAGTGTTTTCTTGTTTATGAGCTTTGTCATTGGGGAAACCTTTCAGAATGGTTGTTTAGTAAAGATAAAGTTCTCACTTGGATCCAACGTCTTCAAATTGCTATCGATTGTGCTCGAGGACTATGGTTTCTGCATACATATCCTGGAGGATGCATTGTTCATCGTGATATAAAGGTAAATTAAGTATTATAAGGTCGGTTACTAAAGTAATTTAATTGCATGTGATTCTAATGCTTAATGTTTGGCAGCCAACTAATATTCTGTTGAACATGAACTTTCAAGCCAAGCTAGCAGATTTTGGTTTGTCTAAGATCATTGACACGGGTCTATCTCATGTTAGTTCAGAAGTAAGAGGAACTTTTGGTTATGTGGATCCTGAGTACCAAAAGAATAGCCGTGTCAACCCATCAGGGGATGTTTACAGCTTCGGTATAGTTCTTTTACAGCTTCTTTCGGGTCAACGGGTGATCAACATAGACTTACAAAAGCCAATGCCGCTTGGAAAAATGGTAAAATCTTCCTGTGAGTTTAAACCTATTTTCAGTCGATTTTCATTTAAGCAATTTTTTTGTTTCTTGTTAATAGGCAAAGACACTAACAAGGGGTGGGAGTATGACTGAGTTTGCTGATCCAAAACTTAAAGGGAATTATTCGTTAAAGGCATTTGAGGTCATAATCAATCTAGCACTTTCGTGTATCGGGATAAAGCAACAAAGGCCTTCAATGGAACAAGTGGTAGTTGGACTTGAAAAGGCTTTAGATATGTCTATAAGAGATCGGTCACTTACACCTTCGTTTTCATCAGACATGGTCTAAACTGATAAAGTTTGTATACTTAGATATTGTAACAAAGTACTTATGTTATAAACATCGGAAAAAAGATTATACATACAATACGATTGTGACTATGTCACTATAACTTCATACAAAAATTACTGAAGCTATAGATGTGACAATAGCTCTTGAAAAAGACGAGCTAATGTCACGAAAGTTATAAAAAAAAAATATACAATTTACCAAACATCTACAAACCGTTCTTGAAAGTGAACGGGGCGTCTAGTGGCAGAAGAAGCGTGTTTTTCGTTGAATTCATGTAAAATTCTGATCAACGAACTTGCTTTCTTACTAGCACGAGAACCACCTTCGGTGAGTAAGGAATATAAAGGTCCCATTATAGACGAGTTCGATACTAAAACCCGAACCACGTCTGCCCCACCATTTTTGCACATTGCAAGCAACAATGCAACACAATACTCTTTTGATGCCTTCGATGTCGTGGTTCCCATGACATCTAGGATCACGTGTAGAGCCCTACAGCTCAGAATCGACGCTGTCCCGTCACCTTTTTCGGCCAAAGTAGCTAAAATGGCTAAAGAATCTATAACAAGATCTTCACACTGATGTGAAGATCTCAATAGATCGATTAGTAACGGAACTATCCCTGCTGCAAGTGCTTTCCAATGGTTTTCGGGGTACATTAGTAACCCGAAAATTGCTACCAATGCATTCTTTTTGCATCGATCTGTTCCTTCTAGTACTAATTCCATCAAAACAGGAATAGATCTCGGGATTTTCCCGATGATGTCCCTATACTCATCCACTGAAGCTAGATAAAACAAAGTACCTGCAGCGTGTTGTCGGGCTTCCATTTTCAGCCCGTTTTGTGCAACCTCAAGAATTAGTTCCAACCCTCCGTTTTCGACAAGTACTTTCTTTGTTTTTGAGTACTTTGAGAGATTCAATAGACACGCTATCGCGTTTTCTTGAATCTTCGGATTCTTAAGACAAATCAAGTCCAATAAACATGGAACCACGCCTGCTTCAACCAAACAAGCCCGATTAAAAACGCTTGTTTTACTAAGCAACCGAATCTCATAAGTAGCTTTATGTTTGGCCTCATTCGTGCCAAATACCAAACGGTCAACTAAAAAGTCAACTGCTAACTTTATAGCAGCCTCTGCTGCCACACTACCACCCGTGGCCGTATCAGTGCTCTCCTGACTGCGGCCACTACGAGTGGGTCCCACCACCGCAATCCCATTCTCCACACAATATTTCCTAGTAACATTCCTTATACACAAATTCGAAACTAAGTTACCACTATTCACTTTCTCACCCGTTTTAGGACAAGTAGAATTACCCGACCCGAACCATTTCTCAATAGAATCCCTATCATACGTGTGCCCGGTTGTTAGTGTAACCGGATCCGACATGATCTCCAAAGAAATTGGACACCTTAAGTCATCAACATTCAAAGACTTTAACAAATTATCATTACAGCCAATTACATCACTAGAAACCACGATATTCTCCCCATCTACAACTGTAAAAACCTTACACCGGGTATAAACCATCAACCCCATTAAGCTACTTAATATCCCAAGATCCATTTTCTTGGAACCGGATCTTTCCGACCCGATTTCCATTTCAAGAAACTTTATCTCTTTGCTGCATTCAGTCCAGCTAGAAATACTTAAATAATCAAGAACCCGGGTCAGATTCTTTTGACCCGGAGCAATATGATGCTCCAGCTGGTCCAAAACGGATCTAAGATGCTCCAAGACCCGTTTATCTTCGGGTCGAAACTGGAGCTTTGAGTTCAAAGCTTGATTCTTGACCAAACAATACATTAACTCTTTTAACTCAAGTGAAACATTAATATCATCTAATGGTAACACATCTAGAGCTACACTTATGGACCGAAAAATAGCCCGAAACATATTTGATACCTTTTCGGCTCGGGCCAACATCCAAACCCTAGCATCAGATCTCATGCAATCTTGTAACAAGAAGTTTAGCTTCTGAAACACAAAATGTAGCTCAGAAAATGACAAAACCGATTCATATGACAAACTTGTTTTGTCTTGCGACTCTTGTTGGATTTCTTCGAGAAAAATAAGAATGTTTTCAACAAGACGTATAGATGTCTTTGCGTTACGTGAGTTCGTGTAAAATGGTTTGGTTTTGTACGAGGTTATTGTTTGTGAGAGTGTTATTAAGGAATTGAGGAGTGTCCCTGGTGACACTGACTCGCATGGACGTATCGCTGGATACGTTAGTATCCGGCGAGAATGTTCATGCTCATGCACATGCATGGTGAGATATATAAAACAGGTAAACTGAGAAGGATATCAAGATTAGTGTTATGGTACGTTTTGTGAAAAGATTTGAATGTAAAGTTGGTTTTTGGATTTGGTTAAGAAAGGCTGTGCTTTTTGGAGTTTTGTTTTGTTATGGGGTGTGTTTGGATATGGTGATATGGAGTTTGCGTGTGTGTGTGTATATATATAGAAGGGTGTGTTTGAAGTAAATGAGGTGGACACGTGGTGAGAGGTAATAGGGTGTTGACTTTACGAGGAGGTAGATCTAGTATTGGAGACAGGGACAACGTGGAATTGCATGGGAGTATGAAAAAGACGGCTTCGTGGGTAGTTCGATGTACTTAATGAAAGGTATGTAGCTTGTGGTAGACGACAAAATAGTGTTTTCAAATGAACCGTGTATTATGAATGTTTCACTTTAAGACCTTATAAATCTAGTCCTTGAGCAGATAAAATGGTGCGATTGAACTTTAACTATATGGATTCGTACGTATGTCATGTTGGCATTTGTTAGGGCCTTGCAAGTTTCCATATTGCGGTTTGGCTAACTTTTCTAGTGTTTCTTTAAGAATGAATCAGAATCGGCTATAGCCTATAGTGCCGCCGTGTGGTCGCTCGTTATGCCTTGATGCCACTACTCCATCATAAATCCCTGTGTGTATTTAGCAAGCAAGCAAACAATATCCTCTTCATGATGTAAGGTGCACATTGATAGAGACCTATTAGGAAGGAATCCATTAATTTGGGGCTTGTTGAAATCAATCCATGGTTTCTACTTTCTACGAGATTAATACTTTAATCACATCGAGAAAAGTTTTAAAGTCCAAGTCATTTCTACCATTAATTTGGGGCTTGTTGAAATCAATCCATGGTTTCTACTTTCTACGAGATTAATACTTTAATCACATCGAGAAAAGTTTTAAAGTCCAAGTCATTTCTATGAAAAACGTTACTCCTATATGGGTTCGATACATAAGATCTTAAAGTCTCAAACTTTCAACTGTTTTAGATGGTAGATATACTCGCTCAGTACTATCAAATAAAGTTCACTTTGTAAATAAAAAAAAGATTTAGTAAATCTCACTAACTACGCTAGTCATCAATCAAATATCATCTCAACACAAATTATTTTTTTTTTATCGATCAGTTGAAATGCAAAATAAATATTTATTTAGAACATCTCATAATAGAAAGATGAACATTTTTATTTTAGTTCGGAAATATACAAGACTCTTGATAGTTTGGCTGTTTAGAATTATTTTATTTAGCAAAGGTATTGTTACTGTTATATTTTAATAAAATGTGATGCTGTCAAATTAAATGTTATGACAAATATAAAAATATTAGGATTCTCGTTTGAGATCTAACTTCGCAGCATCCAAAGTGATGGCTTAGCTGTAAAAAAAGAACAGATCATAGGTTCTAATTAATATTGATTTCAATCGTTTTTCATAGTAGTAAGGATATATGTTTGGCGAAAGTAACTGTTGCTGGAACTGGAGATGGTGCTGGTGCTGAAGATTATAAAAAAAGATTATTTTTCTAAGCTACATGAAGTAACCTTAGAATCTCTTATAAACTATGTCTGCCAAACAAATATTATTTTTTAAATAGCTTATTTTTTAAAAAAATAATCATAATCTCTTAACAATCTTGTGTGCTAAACATAGCCTAAGTAGAAACGATCTTAACAATGTTTCTTAAACTTCTTGTAATAAATTAAAGGGTGTTTATGATATTTAATATGACAAATTGATGACCAAACACAACTCATAGTTTTTTTTTTTTTTTTTTTTTTGAACAGCTATTATTATAACACAAAAAAAGACTAGCAAGAAACTAGATTACAATACAATGATGTTTGGGTGTTTTAACCAATCATTCCAACTGAATGATTTTTTGCTCCTATAACGAATCCAATAAAAAGATTTACAAATGACATCATCAAAAAACAGCGCCTTTCTCAGAACCTTGCCTTCGAAAATCGTTTTATTGCGGACCCACCAAAGCCTCCACCAAGTAACATAAAAAACCCCTTCAAGCATCTTTTTGGACTTTGCTGGTAACCTGACATCGTTAATCCAATCCAGCCAGCTCTCGTATGAATCAAACTCTGAATCATTTAAGTTCCATCAACGAGTAATAAGATTGTTCACTTCCCAAGCCATATCACACGAGAAGAACAAGTGACTCGACGTTTCCACACCTTTATTACAATTAGCGCATATAATTGAATCAATACAAATGCCACGACGAGAAATATTAAACCTGGTAGGAAGAGAATTGGTCATGATCTTCCAGGTATGAATATTTACTTTGATCGGCGCGAATTTATTCCATCTAGTGATATAATCCACACTCGGAAGCGTTTTAACATCAATCATTCTACGGACCGAAGCCACAGAAAAGTTACCCGAATCATCCAGCTCCCATCTCCACCGATCTGGATTAGCATCAAGTCTAACATCTTATATCAAATCAGCTACCATTTGAAGTTGATCATGTTCACGACCACTCTCGGATTCCTTCTAAAAGACGTAGACAAGGAGGGCTGAGATAATTTTCTCGCAACAGTAATATGTTTACTCCCTTCCAAAGCAAAAATCCGCGGGTATAAATCTTTAAGGGTACCTTCTTCTTGCCATTTATCCATCCAGAAAGATGTAGACTTACCATTACCCACCTTAATCCGCAAATATTTCAGTAAATCAATACCATTCTTCAGTAAGTTATGAGTTTCCTGAACAATAGTCATCCAACACGAAGGTCTCCCAACACTAGAGATGTCATTTATCCTGCCATCGACTCCATGTATAGCCTTGATTACTCTAGACCATAAGGAAGTACCATAATTGACAAACCTCCATATCCATTTGAACATGAGCCCTCTATTCATCGCATAAAGACTCGAGACTCAGAGACCACCTCTATCTTTAAACATCAAAACTTTCTTCCAACTAATCCAATTCGCTTTTTTATCATTTTGATCATGGCCATTAAAAAAATGACTTCAGACGCCTTCAAGCTCACGGAGAATCGTCATTGAAACTTTAAAAATAGAGAAATGATATAGAACCTAGGACAGATTTGACTAAAGTCAACCGACCTCCAATGGACAAAGTATGCATTTTCCACTTGGATAGTCTCGATTTCACTTTATCCACAATGTCTCTCCACATGTGAATGCGAGCCATATTCCCACCAACAATAGATCCAAGATAAGAAAACAGAGTATTGAGAACCATACATCCTAATTTCCCCGCAGCTCGGTTAACCCTATCATCGTCCACATTCACACCCATTATTTTACTCTTACACATATTAATCCGTAAGCTCGGCGCTTTATGGTAACAACCGAGAACATTAATAAGAGTCGTAATGTTGTTATCGCTCCATTGACCAACGAATACTGCGTCATCAGCATAGAACAGGTGAGAAAGGTTCACCAAACCTCCACCCAAATTAATACCATGGAAGATATCCGCATCGACAACACGCTGGAAAGAAAGGTGGAGACTTTCCATAATCAGAATGAATAAAAAAGGTGATAAAGGATCCCCTTGTTTGAGACCTTTACCGAATTGAAATTCCTCAGTTGGACTACCATTAACAATGATGGATCCTCTCGATGATTGGAGACAACATTGTATCCATTTACACCACTTGTCTCCAAATCCGAATTTCCTAAGAATCATGTCCAGAAAATCCCATCTGACAAAGTCATATGCTTTCTCAAAATCGACTTTAAAAATGAGAGCTTGTTTATTTTTCGCCTTACACCATTGAACCACTTCGTTAAGAATAAACGGACCGTCCAGAATCTGTCTATTCGCAATGAAAGCAGATTGAACCTCATTAACAATACCACTCAACACACCGACAAGCCAGTTTGCCAAAATTTTGGCAATAATTTTATATAGACTCCCGATCAAACTAATCGGTCTAAAATCTTTAACAAGGTTCGCGTTCTGAACTTTAGGTATGAGAGCAATAAAAGATGAATTAGTACCTTTCGCGAAATCACTGTTGGAAAAGAAATATCTGACAGCATCAAATACGTCAGACTGAACAATGTTCCAAAACCGATGAAAGAATCCAAAAGTGAATCCATCTGGTCCCGGCGCTTTATCAGTACCACAATCCCACACCGCACTCTTAATTTCTTCGTTTGTAACATCACGTTCAATCTCTTTTTGATGCTCATCCGAGAACATGTGAGGAAACTCCATCTGAATACTCGTTTCCTTACATCCAGGTTCACAGAATCTGTTTTTAAAATGTTCAAAAAATTCATGTTTCACTGATGCGTGGGGTTTGCACCAGGCTTTACCTCTCAAGGGATCTTGAGAAGCTTACAACCCCCACCAGACAGTGTACCTGATCGTTGTAGTATAGTATAGTGACAAGTACCGGGGGATTGATCGTTCAGCTAGGAATAGTGTCGCTAGGATTAGAAAAACCTAATTACTAGTTTTAGAGATGAGAGATGATTCTTTTTGTATTTTTATATTTTTTAGAAAGCAAATAAATATCTCGGGTTTGAAGGATTTAGGCGGAATTAGTTGTTAGTCAACTAACCCAATACTAAAGATGCAATCAAAATAAAATACTGGAAATGAAAATAAAACTAAATTAAACTAAGGTTGTGAGCAATAAGTGGAGAAATGTGTTTACTTAGATTTCATTACTCCCTAGATATCTTTTACACGTTAATTACTTGTTATAGTTGCGTGGATCACGGATTGTATTCCTTAATACCATTCATGGGGTGGCGTACTTAACTCCCCAATCCTATGAGTGCCTACTTCACTCCTATGTCGAGCCGGCTAAGAAGCTTCTAACATGGGATCATTAGAATTTACTCATGCATTAAATACAACCAATAAAACCTAGTACACATCGGTTCATGTTTCCTAAGACGTTCAAGCATGTTACCAATTGGAGATCTGCCAGTTTTCTTAAGCCTAACATTGAAATCATTCATCCAATACAACCATAAACAAGTAATCAACACATAATCAACATCTAGGTTTCATTAGATCTAAGCAAACACAAAATAAATCTAGCCTAGCATGGTGGAATCAAGACAAGCACAAGATATAGACAACCAACACATAGACATATTGATTGAATTAAAAGAACATTTATCTCAATTACACATGCAAGGGTTCAAGGGCTGAAAACCCTTGAAAAACCTGTAAAATTCGTATATGGTTCGGCCTTAGGGTTTCTCCAAACTTGTTCCTCTTCATGAATGAAAATTAGAAAACTATATATAGAAAATTGAGGCTGACGGCGTCAAGAACAACATTGTGACGCCGTCATCTCGCCGCCAAAAGAATCCTCGGACTGCCTTGATCTACATCTGACGCCGTCATGTATTAAGTTTTTCCAGGCCGTCACGTATTTAACTCTTGACGCTCTTCCTTGTTACGCCTTCATTTCTGTACTGGGCCGTCATGAAATTTACTCTTGACGCCGTCAGGAAAATGCTCTTGACGCCGTCACACACTGTTCCCAGCTTGGAAAATTAAGTCTTTGGCGTTTTCTTCACTTTTATGCTCCAAAAATGTCCGAATTGCTTCCTTTTCCATATTTCACTCCCAAAGTACCTAAAATCACAAAAGGAACGATTTAGGGCAATATTTGATCAAATAAATTCAATTCCGGGCTTAAATGACCCCCTAAAAGTGGTTCATTTTTCGCCTCATCATATACCCTTACACTTGAGATTTGCTTGTCCTCAAGCAAATGCGCTTTTATTCTACTCAAAATACAAGTTAGGGGTCATTTAACACTAATATAAAAGTAATTACAACAAATAATCGTTCCACTAAAGACCAAAGACAAACACGGAGGTCATATACTAGCACCTCACAAATAGTGTTTAGATACTCACATCTCTCGGGTGTAATAAAGTATAAATTTCAATATGGAAACGGAAGATATCTCTCACTACCTGTCATAGCAAAATAGATTACCATAGGCTTGGGAAAGGATCAAACCTCCACCACATGGCGTAAGCACCTAGGATAAACTATCAAAGAGGTCTTTTAAAGGGTTGTAACGTTAGGTGTAGGGATATGAAATACACGGTTTTGTTGGATATAGGCAGTCTTTACTGGTGGCGAGTTAACAATTTTGGTTAATTACATGTACAATATGGCGTTGTTAAGCCAAGACTAGACTCGACTTAAGCTAATAAATGAAAAATAACAAAAACATAAAATGAACATAGAATAAAAAGGGATGGTAGTCCGTATGTTTTTTTTTTTTTTTTTTTTTTTTTTTTTTTTTTTTTTTTTTTTTTTGCATACACTCTTACCCTACCATCCAAAATAATACATCATAGGGAATAGAAATTCCCCTTACACTTGAATTTTTACATACTTTACAATAAACTAATCTAATGACTCGAATTAAGAAAATCAAAACACTTGGAGCACTTTTAAGATTAACGCACATATGGGGGTAATAAATGATGTCCATCCCCATTACTCCATAAATAAGTACTTTACCCATGAGTCTCAATCATCCCAAAACAATATGTACAAGGATATGACTCGACTTAGCAACCATGTAATCAATTAGATAGTTAACTTAGGGTTTAACAAATAACAATAATGCACTAAAAATGAGCGCATACACGGAAGGCTAAGGCGATTTGGGTGTACATTTAAGTGGGGTGTAACAAATTCTTCCTTTAAGTAAAATGTTTAAAGTTAGAAATGAAAAGATAGGCTCGGAGGGGTGTACTAGGGGTTTCATGTACTAAAAATGAGTACAACGCTAAGGTGTGGGAAAAGTTAGTTGACTTTACTAGCCAAGTAATATGACTTAAATGGTCAAGTAATTATGATACGGGTTTAACACAAGGGTGATCCTAATGCCTCTTATCATGTAGTAAATCCTACCACACGAATGTAGTCTCACTAGCGGTCTCGGGATGCATCACTAACGCAAGTTCTAGAATCTAAATGCTACCGGTACACTCATAAGCACTAATAGTAAATGCTTTTCCTATCAAATCTAAAGGCGAACCTCACATATTTGGGTGGAAATTTTTTCTGAATGATACAGTTATGTGCTAGTCATACAATCTCCTATCCATGAGACGCTTGCTATGGCTAAAGTTTCACTCCTAAATGTTGTAAAAAATTTTAAATTTGGCGCTAAAATTGCACTAACAAGTATTTCTCATAGTTTTATTACACATCTACTATTAAACAAACAAACTCAAGCGAAAGTGTATCTGTAAGGTATCATCATTTTACCCTCCCCTTACACTTAAGATGAATATTGTCCCCAATGTTCAAGTAAAGAATGTAAAAGTGAAATAAGTAAAACGAATGAAATCAAATACTCCCCTGATTCGCTAGGTATGGATAATAAGGTGGCCAGGTTAAATCTTCCTCCAAGAAAATGAACAATCAAAGCTTCCCTTCCAGAAAATAAATCATCTTCTTGTCATACATAACCTGTAAATCCTGAGAAAACAAACAAAGCAACCTCGCATAAAATCGGCGGCAATCTACATAAGTTACCAAATCCTAGAAAACAAAGTAAGATATAATGCTTGTGGAATGAAGTTTGCAGATTTCCTGGAGATTATAAAACTTAATAATTCAACAAAAACTTTAAAACTCCGTTAGAAAAACAAAACTGGTAAAATTTCCAGATTTTTGCACGTGACGCCGTCAAGAGTAAACTCGTGACGCCGTCAGAAGTGACCTGCAGAAATTCTTATGTTAAGTTTCCGGAAAATTTCTGGAAAAACTTGGTCCTATGATGCGTGGGAATCGCACCTTGCTTTACCTCTCGAGGGATCTCGAGAAGCTTACAACCCCCACCAGGCAGTGTACCTGATCGTTGTAGTATAGTATAGTGACAAGTACCGGGGGATTGATCGTTCAGCTTAGGAATAGTGTCGCTAGGATTAGAAAACCTAATTAATAGTTCTAAAGGTGAGGGATGATTATTTTTTGTGTTTTTATATTTTATGAAAGCAATTAAAATCTCGGGTTTTGAAGGAGTGGGCGGAATTAGTTGCTATTCAACTAACCCAAAGCTAAGACGCATTCAAAATAAAATAATAAAAATGAAAATAAACTAAATTATACTAAGGTTGTGAGCAGTGGTTGGAGAAATTGTATTTACTTAGACTTCATTACTCCCTAGATATCTTTTACATGTTAATTACTTGTTACACTTGTATGAATGACGGATTGTATTCCTTAATACCATTCGTGGGGTGGCATACATAACTCCCCAACTCTATGAGCTCTTATCTCCTCCTACACCATGACCCAGCACAACTATAGGGATTGTAAATAGTGGCTCATGCATTAAATACAACCAATAAAGACCTAGTACGCCTCGGTTCATGTTTCTTAAGACGTTCAAGCATGTTACCATTTGGAGATCTGCCAGTTTTCTTAAGCCTAACATATAAAATCATTCATTCAAAACAAGAATAGACAAGTAATCAACACATAATCAACATCTAGGTTTCATTAGATCTAAGCAAACACAAGAGAGATCTAGCCTAGCATAGTAGAATTGAGACAAGAACAAGAGATAAACAACCAACACATAGACATATTGATTGAATTGAAAGTACACTTATCTTAATTACAATGCAAGGTCTCAAGGGTTTGGAACCCTTGAAAAACCTGTAAAAGAGGCACCAAAATCGTCTTTAGGGTTTCACCAAAACTTCTCCTCCTTTTAATGAAAAAACTAGAAAACTATATATAGGAAAAACAGTCTGACGGCGTCAAGAGTAACTTCTGACGCCGTCACCTCGCCGCCATATACTTCCTCGGACGGCCTTGATCCACTTATGACGGCCTATGTGACGCCGTCACCACCCACGGTATATTAATTTTGCCACTTTGACGCCGTCACGAATCCTTCTGACGCCGTCACCACCTTCGGTGTTTAATTCCACATGTCTGACGCCGTCAAGATGGTGGTCTTGACGCCGTCACCTTGTATTTTCAGCATGGAAATTTGGTACTTTGCCGTTTTCTTCACTTTTAGGCTCCAAAAACGTCCAAAATAGCTTCTTTTCCAGAATTCACTCTCCAAACACCTAAAATCACAAAAGGAACGATTTAGGGCAATATTTGATCAAATAAAGTCGGATTCGGGCTTAAATGACCCCCTAAAAACGGATCATTTTTCGCCTCATCATATACCCTTACACTTGAGATTTGCTTGTCCTCAAGCAAATGAGCTTTTATTCTACTCAAAAGACAAGTTAGGGGTCATTTAACACTAATATAAAAGTAATTACAACAAATAATCGTTCCACTAAAGACCAATAGACAAGCACGGAGGTCATACACAAGCACCTCACAAATAGTGTTTAGATACTCACATCTCTCGGGTGTAATAAAGTAATATAACATTATGCAAATGGAAGATATCTCTCACTACCTGTCATAGCAAAATAGATTACCATAGGCTTGGGAAAGGATCAAACCTCCACCACATGGCGTAAGCACCTAGGATAAACTATCAAAGATGTCTTTTAAAGGGTTATAACGTTAGGTGTAGGGATATGAATTACACGGTTTTGTTGGATAAAGGAAGTTTTACTGGTGGCGAGCTAACAATCTCGGTTAATTACATGTACAAGATGGCGTTGCTAAGCCAAGACTAGACTCGACTTAAGCTAATAAATGAAAAATAACAAAAACATAAAATGAACATAGAATAAAAACGGGATGGTAGTCCGTATGTTTTTTTTTCTCTTTTTCCTTTTTCTATTTTTTATTTATTTATTTATTTTTTTTATTTTTTATTTTTTTTTTTTGCATACACTCTTACCCTACCATCCAAAATAATACATCATAGGGGTATGAACGTTCCCCTTACACTTGAATCTTTACATACTTTACAACTAACTAATCTAATGACTCGAATTAAGAAAATTAAAACAGTTGGAGCACTTTTAAGATTAACGTACATATGGGGGTAATAAGTGATGTTCTTCCCCATTACTCCATAAAATAAGTACTTACCCATGAGTCCCAATCGTCCCAAAACAATATGTACAAGGATATGACTCGACTTAGCAACCATGTAATCAATTAGAAAGTTAACTTAGGGTTTAACAAATAACAATAATGCACTAAAAATGAGCGCATACACGGAAGGCTAAGGCGATTTGGGTGTACATTTAAGTGGGGTGTAACAAATTCTTCCTTTAAGTAAAATGCTTACAGTTAGAAACGAAAAGATAGGCTCGGAGGGGTGTACTAGGGGTTTCGTGTACTAAAAATGAGTACAACGCTAAGGGTGTGGGAAAAATTAGTTGACTTAACTAGCCAAGTAATATGACTTAAATGGTCAAGTAATTATAATACGGGTTTAACACAAGGGTGATCCTAATGCCTCTTATCATGTAATAAATCCTACCACACGAATGTAGTCTCACTAGCGGTCTCGGGATGCATCACTAACACAAGTTCTAGAATCTAAATGCTACCGGTACACTCATAAGCACTAATAGTAAATGATTTTCCTATCAAAACTAAAGGCGAATCTCACATTTTTGGGTGGAAAATTTTTCTGAATTTACGGTTATGTGCTAGTCATACAACCTCCTATCCATGAGACGCTTGCTATGGCTAAAGTTTCACTCCTAAATGTTGTAAAAAATTTTAAATTTGGCGCTAAAATTACACTAACAAGTATTTCTCGTAGTTTTATTACACATCTACTATCAAACAAAACAAACTCAAGCAAAAGTGCATATGTAAGGTATCATCTTTTTACCCTCCCCTTACACTTAAGATGAACATTGTCCCCAATGTTCAAGTAAAGAATGTAAAAGTTAAAAAGTAAAGAGAATGAAATCAAATACTCCCCTGATTCGCTCGGTATGGATTTTAGGTTGGCCAGGTTAAATCTTCTTCCAAGAAAACGAACAATCAAAGCTTCCCTTCCAGAATATAAATCATCTTCTTGTCACAAATAACCTGTAAATCCTGACAAAAGTAGACAAGGCAACCTCGCGTAAAATCGGCGGCATCCTATATAAGTTACTAAATCCTAGAAAACAAAGTAAGATATAATGCTTGTGGAATGAAGTTTGCAGATTTCCTGGAGATTATAAAACTTAATAATTCACAAAAACCATAAGACTCCGTTAGAAAAACAAAACCGGTAAAATTTCCAGATTTTAACTCCTGACGCCGTCAAGAGCAATACCCTGACGCCGTCAGAATGGACCTGCAGAAATTCTTATGTTAAGTTTCCGGAAAATTTCTGGAAAAACTTTGTCCTACTTCCTGGAAAATCCTGCAAAACTTCATTATGACTCAATACAAGCATTTGACTCTAACAAATACGAATATACATGTTCATTAAATATTGTGGAGAATCATGATCGGTTTGTTTCTTAAAAACATATTTGGGGTTTCCCCTTACACTTATCTTTTGCAAAAATACCTTTAGGTTGAAGTTAAGACTAGGCCAAACAACATAATAAAGTATTTTAAATTTTAATTGAGAAACATGATCAACCAACAATAAAAACAAAGCATGCATACGGAAGCAAATAACAATCAAACAAATAAAATCACACAAAGCATGGGTTGCCTCCCAAGAAGCGCTTTTCTTTATTTACGAGTCTTGTAGCTAGACTCAAAGTTGTGGGTTACTACGTAATCTCATCATTTGAAATGGTGTACCCCATATAATTGCGATCATTACTGTTATGGTGGTAGTGCCTCAATCTATCAATACTCGCAATCACCTTCCCACCTAACTTGCTTCTCAAGTTAGCTACCCCATCTTGGCTCAATCCTTCGATTGTGAATGGCCCATACCACCAAGGACTTGGTTTATCGGGTGGTATTGTTGTTTCCAAGTGTCTCAAGAGTACTAAGTTCCCTTCCTCAAACGGTGTATGATTGCTTTCGTGTTGAGTATGTTTGAGTTCAATCGGAACCTTATTGCTTTTTCTTCTTTCATCTTTAGCTTTCTTATAGCTTTTGATTCTTGCCTCCCATGCAAGAATTTTATTCTAAACACGAATGGGTGTCGTGCCAATGTTGTTTTTAATCATTCTCCAACTCAAATTCTCACGCCCACTTTGCGGAGTCATGTGGAAGCTAATCTTTCTCTTCCCAGATTTAAGCTCAATCTTCCTATCTTCATACTTAATGACAGCCCTAGCGGTGGTGAGGAATGGTGCCCCAAGGATTATTGGCATGCATCCATCCCCTTTATCATCAATGATCATAAAATCAACGGGGTACATGAATCCTGCAACATTGACTAATACATCTTCTGCTATTCCTAGGGGGTATATGTACGAGTGCCCAACAAGAGACAGCCTAATACGAGTGGGTATTGGCATTTTTGACGTTAGTTGGATGTAGATAGTCAGGGGCATAAGATTTACTTCCGATCCTTGGTCGACGAAGGCACTAAGATGTTTCAAGTCCCCGATGCTCGTTGGTAATTCAAAATTCCCACATGCTACCTGCTTGGTGGCCACTTTCTGTACCAGTAACCTCTCGACCACTGATCCTCCAATAAGCGTATCATACTCATCTTCCTCTTCTTTCTCTTTTTCGGGAACCTGTTCGGAGGATTGGTTATGCCTATCATCCTTAATCCAATTTGTTATGATGTTTTTGTTTATGTCGTGTTTCAGGTAGTAGCTCAAAGGTTGGGACTCAGGCGGTTTTTCTAAGGCCTGTTTAGCAGGAGTTTTTACCTTCTCGTTATCTTTATGGATAATGGTGATGGAGTTAACAAATTGGGTGGTGGGAGTGGCGCTTTCTTTCCTTAGCAGTATTCGTTCGGGGGTTTTCTGATTAGCATATTCCTCCAATAGACTCAACATCTCATTCATTTTCTCCTGCATCTCCTCTTTTTGCTTATAAACTGCTTCTTCGAATCTAGCAAGCCGATCAGAGTGAGTTGCCATATATTCTCTCATCCTAGCCTCAAATTCCGAGCTGAGTTCCTTGGGAGGGGAGCAAGGTGGAGTATATCTCTGAAAAGTTTCGACATGTTCTCTAGAAGGTGATTCAGATAATGGTGCCGAAGTTGATCTTGAGACAGAATTGACAGTGGCTTGTCTAGGACTTAAGGGTCTCCTTTGCCTTTCCTCAAAATAGTCAACTTTTGCCTCAAGTTTGCATAAGAGTTCATCAGGGATTTCGGTGGTTCCTCCAGATGCCGAGACTGCATTGATGGCCGCTTCTACCGTATGTTTAAATTCCCAAATCTCATTATTATCGACAGCGAGCTCCTCTATAATTGCCCATGACTCCTCGGCATTCTTATCACGCAATTTGCCTCCCGCGGCTCTGTCGATGGTACGCTTAGTGTGATAGTCAACATGGTCGTAGAAAATTTGAACTAATAACCAAAGGTTTATGCCATGATGAGGGATCTTGTGGAGGAAATCCTTAAAACGGGCCCAAGCCTCGTAGAAAGGTTCACCCCGCTGTTGCTCAAACATCAAAATGTCCCTTCTAAGCATTGCAGTTTTTTCCGGCGGAAAGAATTGGGTGAGGAAGCGGTTGGCGAGATTGTCCCATGTGGTGATGGATCCCGCGGGTAAACGTTCAAGCCATTGACTAGCTTGATCTCGTAGAGAGAATGGGAATAGGCGTAATCGGGTTGTCTCTCTAGTTTCAACACCTGGGTCTATGGAGTCTACGATTTTGAGGAAGTCCTTAAGGTGTTGGTTTGGATCTTCGGAACGAAGTCCATGGAATGCACATCCGCTTTGCACCAACCGGATGGTGTCGGATCGCAAGGGGGTCATATTGGCTCCGGTGAGCTCAATGGTGTTTCGGTAGCCTTGGTGGCTAGGTCGGGAATACTCTCCTAAGGTTCGGGGCCTAAGGGGTTCTAATGGTGGGTTTTGTTGTGGTGGGATGATGGGTTCAAAGATGTTACCACCTTCCATGATGTCAGATGGTAAAGAGTTACGAACAAAGGCACGAAGAAATAAGATAGACTAAAGAAGACCTAAAAATAAAAGTAAAAATCTTACTAGAAAGGAATCTAGCAAGTAGACCTAATAAAAAGAAATCCTAACCTAGACAATAACTATTCCCCGGGCTGCAGCGCCAAAAACTTGATGGCGCCGCACTCTTTTGCGAAAGATGAGAAATGAATGTAAAGATAGATAATCCCCGGCAGCGGCGCCAAAAACTTGATGCGTGGGAATCGCACCTTGCTTTACCTCTCGAGGGATCTCGAGAAGCTTACAACCCCCACCAGGCAGTGTACCTGATCGTTGTAGTATAGTATAGTGACAAGTACCGGGGGATTGATCGTTCAGCTTAAGAATAGTGTCGCTAGGATTAGAAAACCTAATTAATAGTTCTAAAGGTGAGGGATGATTATTTTTTGTGTTTTTATATTTTATGAAAGCAATTAAAATCTCGGGTTTTGAAGGAGTGGGCGGAATTAGTTGCTATTCAACTAACCCAAAGCTAAGACGCAATCAAAATAAAATAATAAAAATGAAAATAAACTAAATTATACTAAGGTTGTGAGCAGTGGTTGGAGAAATTGTGTTTACTTAGACTTCATTACTCCCTAGATATCTTTTACATGTTAATTACTTGTTACACTTGTATGAATGACGGATTGTATTCCTTAATACCATTCGTGGGGTGGCATACATAACTCCCCAACTCTATGAGCTCTTATCTCCTCCTACACCATGACCCAGCACAACTATAGGGATTGTAAACAGTGGCTCATGCATTAAATACAACCAATAAAGACCTAGTACGCCTCGGTTCATGTTTCTTAAGACGTTCAAGCATGTTACCATTTGGAGATCTGCCAGTTTTCTTAAGCCTAACATATAAAATCATTCATTCAAAACAAGAATAGACAAGTAATCAACATATAATCAACATCTAGGTTTCATTAGATCTAAGCAAACACAAGAGAGATCTAGCTTAGCATAGTAGAATTGAGACAAGAACAAGAGATAAACAACCAACACATAGACATATTGATTGAATTGAAAGTACACTTATCTCAATTACAATGCAAGGTCTCAAGGGTTTGGAACCCTTGAAAAACCTGTAAAAGAGGCACCAAAATCGTCTTTAGGGTTTCACCAAAACTTCTCCTCCTTTTAATGAAAAAACTAGAAAACTATATATAGGAAAAACAGTCTGACGGCGTCAAGAGTAACTTCTGACGCCGTCACCTCGCCGCCATATACTTCCTCGGACGGCCTTGATCCACTTATGATGGCCTATGTGACGCCGTCACCACCCACGGTATATTAATTTTGCCACTTTGACGCCGTCACGAATCCTTCTGACGCCGTCACCACCTTCGGTGTTTAATTCCACATGTCTGACGCCGTCAAGATGGTGGTCTTGACGCCGTCACCTTGTATTTTCAGCATGGAAATTTGGTACTTTGCCGTTTTCTTCACTTTTAGGCTCCAAAAACGTCCAAAATAGCTTCTTTTCCAGAATTCACTCTCCAAACACCTAAAATCACAAAAGGAACGATTTAGGGCAATATTTGATCAAATAAAGTCGGATTCGGGCTTAAATGACCCCCTAAAAACGGATCATTTTTCGCCTCATCATCCTACTTCCTGAAAAATCCTGTAAAATTTCATTATGACTCAATACAAGCATTTGACTCTAACAAATACGAATATACATGTTCACTTAATATTGTGGAGAATCATGATCGGTTTGTTTCTTAAAAAACATATTTGGGGTTTCCCCTTACACTTATCTTTTTGCAAAAATACCTTTAGGTGGAGTTAAGACTAGGCCAAAACAACAAAGTAAAGTATTTCCACTATTTAGTTTAGAAACATGATCTACCAACAATAAAAATAAAGCATGCATACGGAAGCAAATATCAAACAAACAAAATAAAATCACACAAAGCATGGGTTGCCTCCCAAGAAGCGCTTTTCTTTATTTACGAGTCTTGTAGCTAGACTCAAGGTCATGGGTTACTACGTGACCTCATCGTTGGTTCCACTTTCTGATTGTAAATATTCTTTGTAGAAACCAATCACCTTTTTCTCAATCGCTCCTATAATCCTATGGGCAAATTCCTTATCGACTTTATACTTTGGTCCTAGAGCCAAACAATCTTTGTAGAAGAGACTCCTCTTTTCCCATACATAATCCATGCCCTTTTTCTTATCCTCTTCATTGATGTCCTCAAAAGCACCAATGTTGTCCTTGTCAAATCGGGATATAAAGCGAAATTCTTTCATTCTATTAGGCATCCTATAAGTGATCCTATCGGTGTTACTTACAAATTGGATTGTCCCTTCTATCTCATCATATTCTAACTTTGACTCCTCAACAAACGGTTTGCCAAACACAACATTGGACAATCGACAATCAATAACATTAGCAAGATCTTCCACAATCATAAAGTCGGTGACAAAAGTGAAATTCCCAACAAAGACATGTAGACCTTTAACTCTCCCGACAAAGTTACAAACTCCACCGGGGTATTTGGGATCTCTTCTAGGTTCAAGTCTTGTTTTCACTATATCATTATAAACATTTGAGGATATAATGTTGATTGGAGATTTAAAGTCAATGTAAGCATTTTCAACGTGTCTGTACCCAATCATACATGGTATTTTAGCATTCTTAGGATCGCCTCTCTTTATCTTAGGTTCAATTATAGTAAAAGGAGATCGTGGGTTATCAATAAGATTATTATAATATGCAATCTCCTCCTTAGTGGGGTATAGATTAAAGTAATCATTAAGCTTCGGATCTATTTCCCCCTCTTCAAGTTCCTCAACGACATTTACAAAATCATTAGGCCCTAGGTCCTCATTTGAATACAAGGCGGTCGCTAGGTCACTAAATGCCTGATCGAGCTCAACCTTAATCAACCTATTAAGCTCCCTAAGTTCCCTAATCTCACTCTCAATTTGTTCACGTAACACAGCCACTTCTCTAGAGGAAAGGGGTGGATTCGCGTTTTTCATAATGGTCAACGGAATAGTCAATGAATTTAATTTACTAACAAAGGCACGAAGAAAAAGATAGACTAAAGAGAACCTAAAAATTAAAATAAAATCTTACTAGAAAGGAATCTAGCAAGTAGACCTAATAAAAAGAGATTCTAACCTAGACAATAACTATTCCCCGGGCTGCGGCGCCAAAAACTTGATGCGTGGGGATTGCACCAGGCTTTACCTCTCGAGGGATCTCGAGAAGCTTACAACCCCCACCAGGCAGTGTACCTGATCGTTGTAGTATAGTATAGTGACAAGTATCGGGGGATTGATCGTTCAGCTAGGAATAGTATCGCTAGGATTAGAAAAACCTAATTACTAGTTCTAGAGATGAGAGATGATTCTTTTTGTATTTTTATATTTTTTAGAAAGCAACTAAATATCTCGGGTTTGAAGGATTTGGGTGGAATTAGTTGTTAGTCAACTAACTCAATACTAAAGATGCAATCAAAATAAAATACTGGAAATGAAAATAAAACTAAATTAAACTAAGGTTGTGAGCAATAAGTGGAGAAATGTGTTTACTTAGATTTTATTACTCCCTAGATATCTTTTACACGTTAATTACTTGTTATAGTTGCGTGAATGACGGATTGTATTCCTTAATACCATTCATGGGGTGGCGTACTTAACTCCCCAATCCTATGAGTGCCTACTTCACTCCTATGTCGAGCCGGCTAAGAAGCTCCTAACATGGGATCATTAGAATTTACTCATGCATTAAATACAACCAATAAAACCTAGTACACATCGGTTCATGTTTCCTAAGACGTTCAAGCATGTTACCAATTGGAGATCTGTCAGTTTTCTTAAGCCTAACATTGAAATCATTCATCCAATACAACCATAAACAAGTAATCAACACATAATCAACATCTAGGTTTCATTAGATCTAAGTAAACACAAAATAAATCTAGCCTAGCATGGTGGAATCAAGATAAGCACAAGATATAGACAACCAACACATAGACATATTGATTGAATTAAAAGAACACTTATCTCAATTACACATGCAAGGGTTCAAGGGCTGAAAACCCTTGAAAAACCTGTAAAATTCGTATATGGTTCGGCCTTAGGGTTTCTCCAAACTTGTTCCTCTTCATGAATGAAAATTAGAAAACTATATATAGAAAATTGAGGCTGACGGCGTCAAGAACAACATTGTGACGCCGTCATCTTGCCGCCAAAAGAATCCTCGGACTGCCTTGATCTACATCTGACGCTGTCATGTATTAAGTTTTTCCAGGCCGTCACGTATTTAACTCTTGACGCTCTTCCTTGTGACGCCTTCATTTCTGTACTGGGCCATCATGAAATTTACTCTTGACGCCGTCAAGAAAATGCTCTTGACGCCGTCACACACTATTCCCAGCTTGGAAAATTAAGTCTTTGGCGTTTTCTTCTCTTTTATGCTCCAAAAACGTCCGAATTGCTTCCTTTTCCAGATTTCACTCCCAAAGTACCTAAAATCACAAAAGGAACTATTTAGGGCAATATTTGATCAAAAAAATTCAATTCCGGGCTTAAATGACCCCCTAAAAGTGGTTCATTTTTCGCCTCATCATTCACCCTTTCCGGTTTATCAACCTAAACCCCATCAATCATGACGCCCCGAACATTCAGAATATTGCGCTTCTTATTTAGCATTCCGTGGAAGAAACTTGAGTTTTCATCTCCTTCCGCTGCCCACTTAATTTTGGTTTTTTGAGCTATCTCCATCGACTGAAGATTATCAAGGTCTTGCATCTTATTAATAATCTCAACTCTTTTCAGGATCTCATCATCGCCCCCTTTCCCACTATCAATGATTTTGTCAATAACATCGAGATTATTACTGCACCCTAATTTTTCTTTAGCAACATCAGGTTTACTACACTTATGCCAATCCCGAATCTTGCTTTTGAGAAATTTCAGTTTAACTTGTAAATACCGAATAGCATTCGACTCCCTACCCGTGTAATCCTTCCAAGCATCCTCAACCATTCTGGAAAAACCGTCCATGTCAAACCAATAATGGAAAATCTTGAATGGAATTGGACCATAATCAAAATATGCTTCTCGAAGAAGAATTGGACAGTGATGAGACAAGTATCTCTCTAAAGTGATAGCATTAATATTCGGACAAGAATTCATAAGATTTTCAGAAACCAAAAATCTATCTAACTTGCTCATCTTGGAGGCAAATTTATGACACCATGTAAAAGCACATCCTCCAAGCTTGACCTCCACCAGACCTGCGTTCATAATAAACGAGTTAAATAAATACGCATCGTACCCATTGAAAGTCGAACAGAATCTATCAGATTTTTTTCTCACTTCGTTAAAATCACCCATTAAAAGCATTTAAAGTTCATAAAGCTAAGAAAAATATCATTAAAAGCATTTAAAGTTCATGCAAGAACGAAGTTACTTAAGATGTCAAGTCAATTCCAAGCTTATATGTTACTTGACTTCGTTAATATCTACTTACTGGAACGCTGTGCATAACCCTTGTCCCTTGGTGTCTGATACCGGTTAAAAATGATAAACTTTGATATGCAAACTGAATTTGTTTCTATAGTTCCAAACTTTGGAAGAGCTATATAATCTTTTGAAATATGTTCATATACGTACAAATCTGCATAATAGACACTCGGCAAAAGTTTATGTGCTAACTTTTTGCATATATATACCGCGATTTGTCATATCTAAGATCTTTGGTTTAGTGGTATGTGAGTGACTTACCAACTATGTAGTAATAAGTTTTTGGTTCAAGTTTTGAAAACGTTTGTTAGATATTGTGAGATATGTGGTAAATATGCGTGAGACAATTGCATTGCATTTTGTCAAAATGTAAGTTTTTGCTTAGAATAAAAGTAAAATGAATAGATGATACTAGTGTTTTGAAACCCGGGCCGACCCGTCCGGGTTAACCGGTTCGACTGATTCCGGCCAAAAAACGGGTAAAAAAACCCGGGTTTCTAAAACCGGGTTAACCGGTTAGACCTGTTGGGTTTTGAGTGACTCAGGTCAACCCGGTTTTCGAAACCCGGCCGGGTTTCGTTTTTTCAAATTTTTTTTAATAAAAACCCGGGTTGACTCGGCAGTTGAACCGGTTGACCTGGTGGTCGAACCGGTTAACCCGGTCGAAAGAATAAAAAAATAATAAATTAAAAACTGGGTTAACCTGACAGTCGAACCGGTTGACCCGGTGTCCGGTGACTCGACCGGGTCAATTTCGAACCCGATTTTCAAAACATTGTATGATACTGTATATCACCCAAGTCTAACTTACACATAATCCAAGATCAAAATCTTGACTAGTACGTTATTAAAAAAACTATGCATGTCAACAAAAATGTTGTTGTCATTTAATTCTCTTTTTTAACATGAAGCTACTTGTGAAGCCTCCTGAGTAGTGCCAAGTTATTAAATATATGCACGAATAATTGATGTGAAATGGACATTTAATTTATAGCAAATAGGGCAATAGCATATGTACATGCTTAGAGGTATCTCTGAAGCATCCTGGCATGGGTAGTTTCCCAACTATTTTTTTGAATATATGGGAA
This sequence comes from Artemisia argyi, assembly GCA_030686995.1. NCBI lineage: Eukaryota > Viridiplantae > Streptophyta > Magnoliopsida > Asterales > Asteraceae > Artemisia > Artemisia argyi. The sequence continues at coordinate 90,252,770 of CM060696.1, forward strand.
TATTTTTGGATCAATAATTGTATCAAAATCAAAGAAACAAATAATTCATAGGAATGCAGAAAATTTATAAAATTTGAAATGGAATTGATATAAAAATAATAATAACCTGTCTAATCATTTACTGAAGACGTGCATTATGGTGGCTATTTTCTTAAAACCATATTACGTGTACTTGTGTTTACATACACACATTCGAATCTATTAGCGTGTGATAATAATTAGGAAGTAACTCGATAAGGTTTGTATGCAAGTCAAACTGGCCCCAAATTTGTCATAAAACTGTATGCGGGGTGGCATACAATGCAGCTTGTTGATACCTTTTTGTATGCACCCAAAATGTCATATCACTCATTTTAAGAATTATTATGGTTACATTGCAGACTTGCATAAGTTTTTTTTTTTTTTTTGAAAATTGACTTTCATTGGGGAAATCCAAGTCCAATTTGAAACCCGATGGGGGGAAAGCTTCAACTTAAGCCGCCCGAAGGCACGACACTTAAATTGAAGTAAACCCACATAAGTCTCTGATATACAGTTATGGTTAATTCATAACTGTATAGTACAATGATGAGATCCAATGTTTTCAAAACCGGACTGGACATCAAACTGGCCACCTTATCGGTATTTTGTTCGACCGATTCAACCGTTTTACAAAATTGGATGACATTTTATATTTTTATTAAATATAACTTATTCAAATCTAGCAATATATTTCATTCGGAAATAAGCTATAAGCTATAACCCAAGCCCATTTATGAATCATTGAATCATATACAATAATAAGTCTCATTTTGCTTTGGTTTAGGCCCGCGTGCAGTGCTCGAGTTTTTCTATGGGGATAGAAATGATAGGCTAAAAAGGAGAAAAGACAAGAAAAGAAAAGAAAAAGTTAGCTTTTTTATTTCATGTTTTCGATTTGAAATGGAATGAAAGGAAAAGAAAGAATGTTATATTTTCGAGTTGGGAAGAAAAGATTGGAAAAAATATATAATTACATTTATGCCCTTTTAAACATCTTCATATTATCGCAAGAGTCGAATATGAGTAATATTGAGAGTTATATTGGTTAATATATATACTCAATAATTTGGGTGTAGTTTTGTTTCCATCCAATTTGGGCGGAAAATTTTTGAAGTCATTTCACTTATGTTTCAATTTCTTTCTGTTTAAGAAAAACTAAAGAACACAATAAGTTTCTAGTTTCCTATAATTTTCTTTCATTTCTTTCTAAAAGAACTCGAGAACAGAGCATTAGGGTCACTTTGTCTTCTTCGCTTATTATATGTCGAATCATTCTTCCACAACCTCTCTTATATCTTTTTTCCTATATGAGTCTACAGAGATCAAAACACTTGTCTAAATAGCTGTTTAAGGTTATGTTTAATCGCAGAAAAAACAAGAAGAAATTGAAACCGACCGGCCCGGTTCACCGGTTTGACCGGTTTTTACGGCTCCTCTCCAGTTCGATATTGGGCGGGTTCATAAAAACTACTATAAGCTTTGTTCATCCTAAAATGTGAACTTGTTCGTCAAACTCCTCATCTTCGTTAGATAAACACCTTCTTTATTAAGTTTTTATTTACATGTTTTGAACCAAAAGATAACAAAAACCATAAATAACGTTTAAAAGTAAATTATTTTTTTCTTTTTCACGAAATTACCTTGAAACCTATTTGAAAATCTAAACATCAATTTCTCAAGTTTACCTCTTTTAATCGACCATTCACTTCAGATCTAGTTCTTCATAAATAAAAAAAAAAAAAAAAAAAAAAAAAAAAAAAAAAAAAAAAAAAAAAAAAAAACTCTCGGTCAATACAATTGTAGATATCGTTGGATTCAAAGATGTAATATAAATTGAAATTTATTCTGTTGATGATGGCTTAATAAAATGACGCTAGAACAACGATGAAAAATAATTGAATTGAAAGTTGAAATTGGAGAAAACAGAGTAAAGCAAGTCTTTCTAGACTTTTTATTCTACCATAATGTTCTTAGCAACTCAGAAGCATACATTTGAGTTACCGTATTGAAAAGAGTTTGTGCTTTTTAGTTTCCATGCTTATAAAACATATAAGCTCTTTTCTATAAGCTACTCCACGATGATAATGTTCTCATAATGCAACAAAGTAGTAAGTTGATTCAATAAGGTAAAACCTAAACACCCCTATGTGAAAGGAAAAGCAAGTGACGTTGTAACAACTGCAATAGCACTTTCATGTATCGAGATGAAACAACAAAGGCCTTCAGTGGACAAAGTAGTAATAACTAACAAGACTCGAACAGACACTTGATATATGCCAGAGATAGGTCACTTGCACTTGCGAATTCATCAGGCATGGCCAAAATCAATAAAGTTGTATGCTTGGATGTTGTAACGAACAAAATTCAATCTCTATATAACAGATTTCACCATTCCCGTAGAAAGTGTATTTCTTAACCCTTTCCGCAATAACCATCAGGTTCAATTCAATATTTAGTTATATGCGGTGCTACTCACTTCAAGATTACAAAATGAAACCAAACCATCTAAAAAACGTATGGTGCGCAAGCCAAGTCCATACAGCCATACTACTGGTTTCCATTAGGATCAGGTCCTGTGGATCTTTGAAAACGTTCCTGTTTCTGAGAAGTATGTGCTTTGAGTTCCACTCCCTAGTCTATTAGCATCTGCCTGTGGATCTATGAGATCAATCCCCTGCATACGTAAAACATTGGGTTACAAACCAGAGATTACACTATTACTTTTCAATCTCCATTAGTCACTCGTATTTGACCCAATATAATTGCATAAAGACAACTAAAGACTGCTTAAACTTGCAATATCTACACAAGGAACAGTAAGATAGATAACAGACCTGAACAGGTGTGAAAGCCAAACTCGAAGTCAGGCCAGAGGTAGCCCCACCACTACTATATTGCTTATCCTTGAACCTGAAGGTGTAAAATCAAGCATGTTGGATAAGAATGCAGATTAAAAAAAAAAAATGCAACAAACAAAAATCACAGAAGAATTATCTAAAAAAACATACTTCTTGGCAACTTTGGCAGCAAGCTTGCTCTGACCAACTGATACACGCAACTTCCCATTTCCAGCCTGTCCAAGCATACCATATCCTTCTCCTAGCCCATCCCCTATAGATCATGAAAAAACGCTATTATAAGAACCGAAGATTGCATACGCATATATAATCATACGTTGATAGTAGAAGAGGAGGTTGTTTGGATTTGCATTACAAAACTATCTAATTAATACTGCTCAAGTCGTAAACGTTGTATTCAAATGTTCTGATAAGGTGATCCTAAATTTCTAATTATGATTTTCCGAAGCAAAATACTCAATTTCACACCTACTACAGCAAAACAATAGTATAGCAAAATTAAAAATCACCAAATTGCCCTCTTATTTACCCACATTTTCAGTACAGATTATATTATCAAAAAGCTCAAATATTGGGATTACGATCATCTTTCCATAATGACAATAGACCAGCTACGCATATGGCAGTAAACACTACAATAGAGACGCCATATGCAAAAAAGAACCATGAGCCACAACTTGAATAAACTTCCAAATGTCAAAGAGTAACTTACCCAATGAGCTCTCTTCAGGTATTCCAAACTGCATTCTGTTTGCAAGTTTCCGCATGTCCGTAATAGCATACCTGATTTTAAAAAAGTAAAACAAGTTAGACAAAATTACGGCGCCTTTGATATTATGTTTAAGAATGCCATCAAGATACTCACCTCTCCTTCATTTTCCGAAGGCGACGCCCACCTCTTTTCTTCTTAGGTTCAGAATCAGGGACCGGAAGTGGTTTAGGCTGCTTTGCAGGCGGTGGCTCTTGCCACTTCTCAATCTTTTTACGAATATCTTCCCGATATGTTCTTCCTTGGCTTCCAGAAGGATCCCCTCTTATAGAGTCTACACGTGCTGCAAGGGTTGATTTTGCAGCCACAAGCCGACATGCACGCATCTTGAGAGCTGGAGGTGTAGTCTGAAAGATCTCGGTTTGCTCAATATAACCAACACGAAATTGAGATGTCGCAGTAGAAAAACCAGCTAAAGCCTTCTTCTTAGCACCTAGAAGTTGAACATTACAAGCTGGCATCTTTGCAAGTGATGACAGACCGCCAGCTGTCCCCATGAGTTTGGCAGCGACAGCACTTCCAACAATGGCGGATAAATTGGGAGCAATGTAGCCCATTCTGCTTTCAACGAAGTCCAAAACTTTCTTTTTTGATTCATCAAGTGTAAGAGCTCGATCACATGCCTCGATTGTCTTCTGAAGGACATCCTCGGGAAGCGGTTTGCCACTTGTGGTTGATGCGGTAACAGAAATAACCATGATGATAGCAGATGGCAGCAGCCCTTCAAGATCCACGACGGTTAAGTCGACTTCATTCCCTATCTTCTTTACCACACGTGCATAATCGATTGGGTGGTGAACAAGAGACTCGAGCTCTGGAAACTTGAGACGATATTTATCACGAATGAAATTGTGGATAATCACAATTTCATTTTCGATGTCAACAGACAATGTGTTACATTCCACGATGAGTTGGTACTCGGGATCATCTTCCAAAACCATGCCTTGATTTGACATGTCTGATCCTTTCTCAAGAGCATCCTCAACTTTCTGCCAACGAAAATGTAGTTCATGTTACAATAAAGAACATGACAATTCGAAATTATACAAAATATATGCTCAAATGAGATGCTCGTTATCATGAATCTACTAACCTTCATAATATCTGTATATCGTTGTGATTTCTGTAACTTCGAAACACTATCCAGGTCATCGTAATTGAGGGCTTCTATATCGGCCAAGTCTCCGTTAACATCTTCTTCCATGTGCTCAGCGTCATCATTGTCCTCGTCCTATTGAACAGAAAACAAGGGTAAAACATTGGTCAGCAAGTTCAGTCATACTAAGACACAAATCTATGTATGCAATAGTAATTTCGAAAAGATATGAGTAATCACTAAAGTCAAGAGTCTAATTTTGATAACAAACATTACATCACAATATATATGTACTTGTATTGTGACTCACCAAGTTCTCGTTATCATTATCTGAGAGATCTTCAAGATCCGCAAGAAAAGAATCTTCAAGATTTGCCTGAAAAATAACAAATTTCTGGTTATTACATGTCCTGAACAATAAACGGAATGTAATCAATAAAAACCTGGCACATAAAGTTGTCCCTATTACAATAACAACCTATTTAGTTACCAAACCTCTATAAGACTGTTTGTGATTGCGTAATTGAAGTCCTTATTCGCTTAATGTGTTTTTAGATAATATTGCTCAAGTGCTTAATTACTTGCTTAAAATCTGATGAAATTAAGCACATGGCGAGGTGCTCATCTTCAATTGTTTATACACATATGTCGATCATAATCTCAAAAAAAATATGCACACCCAAAAGTTTATCACAATCATTGTAGGCTCTCAAAGCAGCTAGAATTGTGGTAGGATCGGTTGCCAATCCCATCTTGCAAATTAGCATAGATTTTCAGTTTTTACTCATTCAGATAGAAGTCAACTTCTAACTTTGAGTTTGTAAAATAAATATTAGGAATGAGCATAGTATCACATTTAGTTCATTTATCTCGAAAGTAAAGCTTGACAACCTTCACGTCAACAAACTTAACTACTTACAAATTCAAAAGATGACCAAATTGTTTCGTCTCAAAATAAACTAAACATTGTGAATTTTAAGAAGTAAAATTCCTTTTCCTCGTTAGGAATGTGCAATAGAGACCATGCAAAAGAAACGACGACATTTTAGTAGGATCTCAATGTTGACAACCCGGCCAAAAACCTCTTAGAAGACAATATATTCATAACACAATCGCTAATATAACAAGGACATTTCAAGGAAAGCATACATACCATTGTGTTCAGATATCGGAACCAAACTCAGCAGCTCTAGCAAATTCTTCAACACACTGTCCACAATAAAAACTCAAATCAGCTTTTGTTTAAAAAAGCTAAAAACAATATAACGGAATCCTAATCACCAAACCGGAAGACTCATGCAAAAAACATTATCAATTTTATTCACTAGGGCAACGTTTTTCCGGTGTGACATTGTGGGTGTTACCATAGTGCGGCCGGCGTTTTTGGAATAACGTTATCTTATGTCGCCACACCGTGTTATGCTGATGTGGCAACTCCTTTTAACAAATTAGCATTACCACACTCTGTGCTCTTAGAATATATCGCTATTCTACAAACATTACTCACAATTTACACTTTTGGGGGGTGTTTGTTTGTTTGTTTGGATTATGAGCTTATTTGTCGGGCTTACAAGCCTTATTAAAGATTTTTAAAAAAAAAATCCAGTAACCTCATTTTTAAGGGCTTGTGACTTAACCTTATGACTTATTTTAAGTCATAAGCTCAATATGATAAGCCATTAAAAACGAGCTTATCAGATTTTTAAAAAATCTGTAATAAAAGCTCATAAGGTCGACAAATAAGGTCATAATCGAAACAAACAAACAAATACCCCCCGAAAGTATAAAGAGCCGATAATCAAATAGAAGTAAATCAATAACAAAGATATAACATATTCAATTGGAAAAAAAAATACCTAGGGTTAGGGTTTGTTATGTATTGAATTAAGTTTATTAATAAATAAAAGATGAAATTAAAAAAGTGGACTTACGAATAATAGTGTGCGATTTGAACGGAGACGGAGAGGATGATTGTTTCCGGTGAGTGTTTGGTTATTGTGATTAACAATTTTCTTTTATAAATTTTTTTTATATGTCGGTGTTTGTGGGAATTATAGTTTTGTCAAGATACGAAATGCTTTTTTTTATTTATTTATTATTTTTTTTTCTTATTTTTTTTAATACAAAAGGGATAAATTATATTATATTATATTATTATATATACTAAAAGGCTGTAGCAAGCACGCTTGATACAGTGGATGAAACCGTGGTTTTGTGTGTGTCGAAACTGTAGCAGTACTGTTCATCCTTTTTTTTTTTTTTTTTCCTTTTAATTTTATATTTAGACCACATCAGGTTAATTTTTAATTTCAAAGTTAGTCTTAAAAAAATAGTACTTACGTTTATCGATCTTTTGCAAATTTAGTCATTAATAACAAAAATAATTTTTTTCAATCGTTTTATTTCGAGTTTAAATTAACCACAACATTTCAACAATAATTTTTTTCAAACGTTTTATTTCAAATTTATATTAACCACAACATATCCGCAGCAACGCGCGGGTACCCCCGCTCGTATATATACTAAAGATGGGAATTGTTCCGCTTCAAAATTTTGTACAACACTGTTAAATGAACAGTGGTTCGCATAGTGAATGGGCTTCAAACGATTGTACTTCACTGTTGGTGTAATGTTACCTATCCTATGTAAATTACACCGCCATAGTTAGATCACTGCTGATTTTATCTGCTCCAACTCTGTCTAACCTCCTAGAAAATTCCATACAAACCCAGAAAACCACAAGATCCATAGATAACATAAACCCCTAAACCCACTATATATATTAATCATATATTATCAAAAAAAGAAACCCAGATCCAGATCCTTCCACAACCATCACACAAAACCACTATGTCTAAAAACACACACTCACGGATGATTAGCTCACCACGATGACGAAGAAGATGGGGAATCACTTATGTGAAAATAAATCCAGAAATACAAAAAAGGTGCCAAAATTTTTTATACATAATTCACCTTCATTACTTTCAGGTTTAATGATTATTACAGATCATGCATATTTAGAAAATGTTACTTAGTTAATTTAGATTAGATCTTTGTCTTTAATGCAGGTTTCTCTTTGGCGGTGATTAAGAATTTTAGAATGCGCATATAATGTGCTTGACGAAATGTCTGAGTTAAATTGGTTTGTCGTTTACATTTAGCACCTCAAGCTTATATTGAATTGATTAATTTTGGTTTGTTTGGTGTTTTGAAGGATATGAGGTTATGCAGGTGGCTCGGGATGAAAGAAAATGGTTAGTTAGTTTCATAACTATTGTTTGTTTTTAAGTCTTTTTTCTTTAAAAAGAAATGATTATGTTGTTTGGTGTTTTTTTTTACAGGAGATATGGTGAGTTTTCTTCGTTGACAGCGAAAAACCAAACATAAAACTCTTAGTCACTAAAACCATTTTAAAGGTATGAATTATTTCAATTTAAAGTCACCGAATTGCTTATCGATTGATGATTTTAGGTTATCATTCGCTACCCTTTGTTATGAACAAAAAGATGTTTTTCATCATGAACAAAAGATTAGTATATGCATCCGAGATTATAGGTATGAGTTGTTTTAAATTAGTTTTCGATTATTGTTTTTCAATTGGTAGGTTAGGGTTTCGTTGAAGTGGTGGTGTGTCAAGCGACAAAGATGGTAGTTAACCTTTGTGGTTGCTAACATGAAGGTATCTCATGGGTGTGGAGTTTTACAGATTTTAGGGAGGAACCAAATCAATTTGTTTGAAATTTCAGTTTTTAGGTGTAAAGTGTACCTTTTTAATATTTAAAATAAGGACTTATAAGATGTTTTGAAGTAACCAATTTACCAAATACTTAATGCATCAGCTTATTCTGTAATGAAACGACAGAAAGCAAAAGTGGGATGTGTATACAAATACTAATTGTCTAACTTATACTTTTTACAGTGGGTTGAAGTTCTTTTTATGGACTCCAGTTTTGAACTATTTAAATTAGAGAGTGTGAATTGTTTCATGTTCTATATTAGATTTTCGTAACCATAGTAACATAGGATAAACATACAATGGTTACTGATTATAACTTTTTATTTTGAGGTATTTCATCCTCTTTTACTTTGAATTGATCAACTTACTGCTTTGTTCAATCAAAATTGTATGTGGTAAAATATAGTAGTCATTTGTGACTAAAATTTATTGTTATCCTTTTATAGGCCCAATCTGTATCAGTGGCGGAAAATTGCATATAGGAGTTTCGTAGTTCGAAGTCGGTTGGTAGATTGCAGTCTCATAGCACAACAATCACCTGAATGGAATTTTTGTACAATGACTTTCAGTTTAAATTTTTAGCGATAAATTCTATCTTTGTTCTATTTTGAGGAAACTTTAAGCACTTGCTGATTTTAGGTAGTTAAGAGGCTAATGTGATCTGATATATGGTTTTGACAGTAAGGATATGGGCAATTTACAAGGGAACCATTGATACTTTGATTTTGTTGATAAAGTAGTTCTTGACAACGTTCAGCGGCATAAAGGTATACCGTTTACTCACAACTCAGCTTTACATGTCAAACCCACTCATATAATGGGCTTGCTATAATCAAATTGGTTGTTTACATTTCCTATGTTTTTTGCAGTTATTCAGACGGCCGCGTGTTGGTGCTTCACATCATGGCGCAAATTTATTTGGTGAACGCTGAGCTAAATGTGCAGGTATACAGTTATTGGTGTTTACTTTCCTATCTTTGTTTTTTTGTCTTTGGATACATGTAATTACTCTCGCAACTGGCACTACAGGAAGAACGATATTCAAGCAAAATGGACAGAAAGCAAAAGTGGGATGTATACAAATACCAATTGGCGGACTTCTGGTGCAATCGACTTATATAATGGGGCCGCATATCCGTAATCGAGGTAAGTGTGGCAATTTGTGAACTCCAAATATTGTAATGAAATGATAGTTGTTTGTGCTTCAACTTAACTCACCATGATATTTATATGAAGCATGAACTATATTTTTATGTAGTCTATAGTTCTATATAAATCTACCACATGTATACTATTTAATAATCTGTTTATCTCTTGACTCTTGGAAGCAATGCTTATGTAGAAAAAGTAATCCATTATTGTTGCAATTTTTATAAAACGGCTTATTACTGATGGTGAAGTTGAACCTACAAGTAGAGAGTAGATGCATAACATAATACACATGTGAAAGTAACATGTATAGTATGCAATGATTACTCGAAAAATATGTGGTTTGAAAGTTACATTTCCGTAATCATAACAGTATATGATTGTAATATGTTGAGATCAGTAACTTGATTTGTAAGTATACTTGATCCATATTTAGGAGGTGTTTGGATTTCTACTGGTAAGTTCTTAGTTATTATTTTATCACATTGCCGTAAATGATCGCTTCCTTATTGTTATCGCTCATGAATGGACTTATATATTAGCCATGATTTCGTGCTTATTTTTATGCCTATGTTTTTTTTTAATGATACATTGAAGCGGGCGTCGTTACTATTTTGATTAATTGATTTACAGTTACATGTTACTTTCATTGTGGCTAGATACGACGGCTACAAATTTTGTTCATTTTAGAAACGGTCAAAACGGGTGGTTTTTTTTACAGATTAACTAAGCTCTGCAAAGATGCAATCATGGGAGCTAAGTTCATGCTCATCAAAAACGCAAGCAAGGATCACCAGTTGTTGTTGAATGATGCATTGATGGTACAGAGCTAATAAATGTAACACCCCGATTTTTATAAGTTTCGAAAATAGAATTGTTTACGCTATTAGAAAAGTAGGAAAGTCTTCATGTTAGTATTTTATAGACATAAGGATTTAGAATGCAAAATAGTTAGCAAAAAAAGGACTTACGGTGTAAAGGACTTAACAATAGGGACTAACCTTGCCAAAATTTGAAACTTACATGATAAGGTCAAGTATCTTTCTTTTAGATGAAGAAAACACATATTTTTACAAAATTATACACGTATGTATGTGTGGAGATGGAACGTGGCTCTCATAGAACAAAAAGGTGGGAAAACTAGTTTAGTTCTTTGATTATCAAGAAAATTATACAAGGATTTACAAGGGTCGTTTCAAGAATCAAGGAGAGTTTAAGGAAGATATTATCAAGAAGCTTCAATATGTTTATATGGTTTTTCCTTCAATTCAAGGTATGATGATAAACTAGTGTATAAGCATGAATTCATGTTATAAGGTTATGTTCAATTAAGACTTATGAAAACCTAGTTTTAAATTATGATCAATTATGATGAAATTGATGTTAAAAGTATTATTGTTATGATGTAAATATGTTGGGAATCATGTACCCAAGTTATGGTTAATGATATAGAAAGATTCATGATACTAGTTGTTGTTGATGATTAAGTATGTCAAGATAAGGAGTGTTTGGTACAAGCTTATTAAGTGCTTAAATTAGCAAGATAGCTTATGGACCTGATGAAAAATGATCTTGACATGTTATATAAGCTGTAAAATAAGTTTGGTAATAAGGGGAATAGCTTATTATGAGTTTTGGGTCGTTTTGGACATGTTACAAGTTTAGATCAGTTTGCTGAATTGAAGTTTATGCAGACTTTAAAGGGCCGTATAAAATAGACCGTTTATCGTATTGACATGCCGTAAAAGCCTACTTTTAGCCCTATTAATATACTTTCCAACCCAAGTGGTCTCATGGTCTAATTTTGAGTTGAAGTGGGTATAAAGTGCAAAATACAGCAGCAACCCAGAAAATCTGCACAAAATGTAATTTTGTGTAAGTGTCTTAAATGATGAAATAGCACCTTAAGCGATCATGTTTAAGTTTTTTAGACTCAATACATGTTAGATAAATGTGTTAGCTAGTTTTAATAGCATTAGAATGGTTATCATATGAGTAGGTACTCGTGAAAAGCTTACGGAAGGCTAAACAAGACCTAGAGGTGAGTAACGGTTCATTAGCTTCATATTACTAGATTGAATATGATGATGGAACTTGTGCAATGGTTCGGACATAGCCGAAACAAACCATGAATAGTATGCTCACAAGGAGCATGATTTGACAAGTTTAGAGTGCCCAAGAAACGCACGGAAAGTTAAGTAACGTGCCTAAGAAGTGCACGATGTAGAACTCCCTTAGTAGCATCCTTTGTGGATGACCCGTGCTTATATTAGTATTCACATCCTTTGTGGATGACCCAAATATAGTATTGGCATGTCAAGTAGATACGAACAAGCATCCTTAGTGGATGACCCTAGTTCAGAAAAGCATGATGACAAGTTAGAACCCCAAGAAGAGTACTCGTTGGTTAGGGAAGTTCTTACTCATAACAGGACGACTAAGCATCGTCTAGTCAGAATGCACGTGCTCAGATATCATGTCATGATTAAGAATTCAGAACAAGTCTCAGACTCATGTACAAGTAGTAAGACGACTATAAGTCGTACCATTTATAGCATTTGAAATACGTTTATGTTCAGAATTGCAAGTGTTAATTTAGATATAGCTAGAACTATCATGTTTTAGATTCAGATTTAGGCTCACACCCGTGTACTCACTAAGTCATCATGACTTACCGTTCTCAGTTTCCATGTTTTGCAGGTTAAGTCTTAAGGACGCTGGGACATGTAGATTAAGAAGACGAGTTAGGAGATCGGCAATGCTCGTGTATATAGGTGACGAGCATCTCAACCATACTTTGTTATTCAGCTTGTTAACGCCCCAAAACTTTATGATTAAGTGTCAAAATCATATAAGTCATGTTTTGATATTAATGTGTAAATATATATAACATGTATTTGAAAATGGGTCAAAATAGGGGTGTTTGGGTTAACACCCACACTCGTAGTTTTACGCTTCCGCTATCATAAATTAAGTACCATGTTTATGTATTATATTCAGATTTTTAGTTTAGTAATTTTCACAAGTACAGATCAATACGGCGTATAGGACAAAACCTATACGGCGTATTCAATGTTAAAATATAAATTTAGAGTCGGGCGTAACAAGTTGGTATCAGAGCGTTGGTTTGAGGGATTTAAGTATCCACCGCTAGTAAGAGGGTACTTAGACTTAAACCATAGCTCGGTATTGACTATAAAACATGTAGACTTATTATATGCTATGTAGAATTGATTACAACCATGTTTATATATGATTAATAACCATGTTTTTCCACGTTTAGTGAAGCTTAGCATGTATAGAATTGCCATGTCCAGTAGAACGCGTGTAGGAATGCATTATTTGTGCGATATAGATGTAGCCATTAAGAGTATCATGTCAGATTTAGTTATAGTATACCTTATGATACCATGATTAGAAGTGTATAGATAATAGCAGATTTCTATGTTATGTGTTGGACAAGAACGTTATAGCATGGTTCGTACAAAAATAGTTTAGTAGAATGCCTTGATAGTAGAATGTGATGCTAGATAGGTCGTTTTAGTTTTGTAACTTGGGGTAGATTATAATAGCAATGAGTTCATGGTTATATGATGTGATTATTATGACGTCTGATCAACGTAATAATATTTTCATGGTATGACATGAAGTTATTGAGATTATAAGATATCCCGGGAAGCTTACTAGAAAGGTTATGTGTTAGTGTAGTATAAGTATATTATGTCATGACCAATAGTGATATAGTTGTTCAGTAAGTGAAACAGGATTAGAATGCATGAAGTTTAGTGCAGTATTAGACCATGTTTAATGCCCAATATGTAATAAGAATTAGAAATCATGAGTAGAAATATTTAGGCAGTTAAATAACAGAAATAGGACAGAATGAACTATAATTAGTATTAGAACTTCAGATTCACAACATCATGTTAATAGCACGAGATGTCAGAAATAGACATACCATGTACAATACGCTATGATTAGCAGCCATGTTATCGCATCAATATGCGATTAGAAGCAGATGCATAAATAGAAATACATTGATAGCAGAAGATTAATATGATAGCACAACAGATTAACATGAAATCAGAACATGATGTTAGACAGATTGTTTTAGTTATAATTCGAGGTAGAATATGATAGCAATAAAGGCATGTTTATGTGATGCAAGTATTGTGACGTTTGGCCAACGTGATAATAGTTACATCATATAACGTGAATTTATTTTGGATCATAGGTTGTCTCGAGAAGTTTCTAGAACAGTAAGAATAGTTATAAGTCTTACCAGCCTCAATGTACAAGTTCAGTAATTAGATTTAAATGTTCAGACAGAGGATAGAGTAGTCACGACAGCTTAAGAACGGATAGATAGTCAGACTTAGTACAACAGATAATAGCCTCGTAATACCTCTATTTAGGCATGTGACATGTAGTAAATATCAGAAGTTTCAGAATTCAGACCCCGAATAAGTATATTGTGTAAACTTAGAAAATATTAAGACAAGTTTTATGACCAGATAGAATTTAGAACTATTAGAAATGAAATAAGCTGAACTATTAGAAATGAAATAAGCTCAGGTATTAGAATAAGCTCAGTGGGGGAGACTTTGTAGATAGACATAAATTAAGCATAATAGCTTCAACAGGATGTTCGTGAGGACACGAACAGTTCCAGTATGGGAGAGTTGTAACACCCCGATTTTTATAAGTTTTGAAAATAGAATTGTTTACGCTATTAGAAAAGTAGGAAAGTCTTCATGTTAGTATTTTATAGACATAAGGATTTAGAATGCAAAATAGTTAGCAAAAAAAGGACTTACGGTGTAAAGGACTTAACAATAGGGACTAACCTTGCCAAAATTTGAAACTTACATGATAAGGTCAAGTATCTTTCTTTTAGATGAAGAAAACACATATTTTTACAAAATTATACACGTATGTATGTGTGGAGATGGAACGTGGCTCTCATAGAACAAAAAGGTGGGTAAACTAGTTTAGTTCTTTGATTATCAAGAAAATTATACAAGGATTTACAAGGGTCGTTTCAAGAATCAAGGAGAGTTTAAGGAAGATATTATCAAGAAGCTTCAACATGTTTATATGGTTTTTCCTTCAATTCAAGGTATGATGATAAACTAGTGTATAAGCATGAATTCATGTTATAAGGTTATGTTCAATTAAGACTTATGAAAACCTAGTTTTAAATTATGATCAATTATGATGAAATTGATGTTAAAAGTATTATTGTTATGATGTAAATATGTTGGGAATCATGTACCCAAGTTATGGTTAATGATATAGAAAGATTCATGATACTAGTTGTTGTTGATGATTAAGTATGTCAAGATAAGGAGTGTTTGGTACAAGCTTATTAAGTGCTTAAATTAGCAAGATAGCTTATGGACCTGATGAAAAATGATCTTGACATGTTATATAAGCTGTAAAATAAGTTTGGTAATAAGGGGAATAGCTTATTATGAGTTTTGGGTCGTTTTGGACATGTTACAAGTTTAGATCAGCTTGCTGAATTGAAGTTTATGCAGACTTTAAAGGGCCGTATAAAATAGACCGTTTATCGTATTGACATGCCGTAAAAGCCTACTTTTAGCCCTATTAATATACTTTCCAACCCAAGTGGTCTCATGGTCTAATTTTGAGTTGAAGTGGGTATAAAGTGCAAAATACAGCAGCAACCCAGAAAATCTGCACAAAATGTAATTTTGTGTAAGTGTCTTAAATGATGAAATAGCACCTTAAGCGATCATGTTTAAGTTTTTTAGACTCAATACATGTTAGATAAATGTGTTAGCTAGTTTTAATAGCATTAGAATGGTTATCATATGAGTAGGTACTCGTGAAAAGCTTACGGAAGGCTAAACAAGACCTAGAGGTGAGTAACGGTTCATTAGCTTCATATTACTAGATTGAATATGATGATGGAACTTGTGCAATGGTTCGGACATAGCCGAAACAAACCATGAATAGTATGCTCATAAGGAGCATGATTTGACAAGTTTAGAGTGCCCAAGAAACGCACGAAAAGTTAAGTAACGTGCCTAAGAAGTGCACGATGTAGAACTCCCTTAGTAGCATCCTTTGTGGATGACCCGTGCTTATATTAGTATTCACATCCTTTGTGGATGACCCAAATATAGTATTGGCATGTCAAGTAGATACGAACAAGCATCCTTAGTGGATGACCCTAGTTCAGAAAAGCATGATGACAAGTTAGAACCCCAAGAAGAGTACTCGTTGGTTAGGGAAGTTCTTACTCATAACAGGACGACTAAGCATCGTCTAGTCAGAATGCACGTGCTCAGATATCATGTCATGATTAAGAATTCAGAACAAGTCTCAGACTCATGTACAAGTAGTAAGACGACTATAAGTCGTACCATTTATAGCATTTGAAATACGTTTATGTTCAGAATTGCAAGTGTTAATTTAGATATAGCTAGAACTATCATGTTTTAGATTCAGATTTAGGCTCACACCCGTGTACTCACTAAGTCATCATGACTTACCGTTCTCAGTTTCCATGTTTTGCAGGTTAAGTCTTAAGGACGCTGGGACATGTAGATTAAGAAGACGAGTTAGGAGATCGGCAATGCTCGTGTATATAGGTGACGAGCATCTCAACCATACTTTGTTATTCAGCTTGTTAACGCCCCAAAACTTTATGATTAAGTGTCAAAATCATATAAGTCATGTTTTGATATTAATGTGTAAATATATATAACATGTATTTGAAAATGGGTCAAAATAGGGGTGTTTGGGTTAACACCCACACTCGTAGTTTTACGCTTCCGCTATCATAAATTAAGTACCATGTTTATGTATTATATTCAGATTTTTAGTTTAGTAATTTTCACAAGTACAGATCAATACGGCGTATAGGACAAAACCTATACGGCGTATTCAATGTTAAAATATAAATTTAGAGTCGGGCGTAACAAGTTGGTATCAGAGCGTTGGTTTGAGGGATTTAAGTATCCACCGCTAGTAAGAGGGTACTTAGACTTAAACCATAGCTCGGTATTGACTATAAAACATGTAGACTTATTATATGCTATGTAGAATTGATTACAACCATGTTTATATATGATTAATAACCATGTTTTTCCACGTTTAGTGAAGCTTAGCATGTATAGAATTGCCATGTCCAGTAGAACGCGTGTAGGAATGCATTATTTGTGCGATATAGATGTAGCCATTAAGAGTATCATGTCAGATTTAGTTATAGTATACCTTATGATACCATGATTAGAAGTGTATAGATAATAGCAGATTTCTATGTTATGTGTTGGACAAGAACGTTATAGCATGGTTCGTACAAAAATAGTTTAGTAGAATGCCTTGATAGTAGAATGTGATGCTAGATAGGTCGTTTTAGTTTTGTAACTTGGGGTAGATTATAATAGCAATGAGTTCATGGTTATATGATGTGATTATTATGACGTCTGATCAACGTAATAATATTTTCATGGTATGACATGAAGTTATTGAGATTATAAGATATCCCGGGAAGCTTACTAGAAAGGTTATGTGTTAGTGTAGTATAAGTATATTATGTCATGACCAATAGTGATATAGTTGTTCAGTAAGTGAAACAGGATTAGAATGCATGAAGTTTAGTGCAGTATTAGACCATGTTTAATGCCCAATATGTAATAAGAATTAGAAATCATGAGTAGAAATATTTAGGCAGTTAAATAACAGAAATAGGACAGAATGAACTATAATTAGTATTAGAACTTCAGATTCACAACATCATGTTAATAGCACGAGATGTCAGAAATAGACATACCATGTACAATACGCTATGATTAGCAGCCATGTTATCGCATCAATATGCGATTAGAAGCAGATGCATAAATAGAAATACATTGATAGCAGAAGATTAATATGATAGCACAACAGATTAACATGAAATCAGAACATGATGTTAGACAGATTGTTTTAGTTATAATTCGAGGTAGAATATGATAGCAATAAAGGCATGTTTATGTGATGCAAGTATTGTGACGTTTGGCCAACGTGATAATAGTTACATCATATAACGTGAATTTATTTTGGATCATAGGTTGTCTCGAGAAGTTTCTAGAACAGTAAGAATAGTTATAAGTCTTACCAGCCTCAATGTACAAGTTCAGTAATTAGATTTAAATGTTCAGACAGAGGATAGAGTAGTCACGACAGCTTAAGAACGGATAGATAGTCAGACTTAGTACAACAGATAATAGCCTCGTAATACCTCTATTTAGGCATGTGACATGTAGTAAATATCAGAAGTTTCAGAATTCAGACCCCGAATAAGTATATTGTGTAAACTTAGAAAATATTAAGACAAGTTTTATGACCAGATAGAATTTAGAACTATTAGAAATGAAATAAGCTGAACTATTAGAAATGAAATAAGCTCAGGTATTAGAATAAGCTCAGTGGGGGAGACTTTGTAGATAGACATAAATTAAGCATAATAGCTTCAACAGGATGTTCGTGAGGACACGAACAGTTCCAGTATGGGAGAGTTGTAACACCCCGATTTTTATAAGTTTTGAAAATAGAATTGTTTACGCTATTAGAAAAGTAGGAAAGTCTTCATGTTAGTATTTTATAGACATAAGGATTTAGAATGCAAAATAGTTAGCAAAAAAAGGACTTACGGTGTAAAGGACTTAACAATAGGGACTAACCTTGCCAAAATTTGAAACTTACATGATAAGGTCAAGTATCTTTCTTTTAGATGAAGAAAACACATATTTTTACAAAATTATACACGTATGTATGTGTGGAGATGGAACGTGGCTCTCATAGAACAAAAAGGTGGGTAAACTAGTTTAGTTCTTTGATTATCAAGAAAATTATACAAGGATTTACAAGGGTCGTTTCAAGAATCAAGGAGAGTTTAAGGAAGATATTATCAAGAAGCTTCAACATGTTTATATGGTTTTTCCTTCAATTCAAGGTATGATGATAAACTAGTGTATAAGCATGAATTCATGTTATAAGGTTATGTTCAATTAAGACTTATGAAAACCTAGTTTTAAATTATGATCAATTATGATGAAATTGATGTTAAAAGTATTATTGTTATGATGTAAATATGTTGGGAATCATGTACCCAAGTTATGGTTAATGATATAGAAAGATTCATGATACTAGTTGTTGTTGATGATTAAGTATGTCAAGATAAGGAGTGTTTGGTACAAGCTTATTAAGTGCTTAAATTAGCAAGATAGCTTATGGACCTGATGAAAAATGATCTTGACATGTTATATAAGCTGTAAAATAAGTTTGGTAATAAGGGGAATAGCTTATTATGAGTTTTGGGTCGTTTTGGACATGTTACAAGTTTAGATCAGCTTGCTGAATTGAAGTTTATGCAGACTTTAAAGGGCCGTATAAAATAGACCGTTTATCGTATTGACATGCCGTAAAAGCCTACTTTTAGCCCTATTAATATACTTTCCAACCCAAGTGGTCTCATGGTCTAATTTTGAGTTGAAGTGGGTATAAAGTGCAAAATACAGCAGCAACCCAGAAAATCTGCACAAAATGTAATTTTGTGTAAGTGTCTTAAATGATGAAATAGCACCTTAAGCGATCATGTTTAAGTTTTTTAGACTCAATACATGTTAGATAAATGTGTTAGCTAGTTTTAATAGCATTAGAATGGTTATCATATGAGTAGGTACTCGTGAAAAGCTTACGGAAGGCTAAACAAGACCTAGAGGTGAGTAACGGTTCATTAGCTTCATATTACTAGATTGAATATGATGATGGAACTTGTGCAATGGTTCGGACATAGCCGAAACAAACCATGAATAGTATGCTCATAAGGAGCATGATTTGACAAGTTTAGAGTGCCCAAGAAACGCACGAAAAGTTAAGTAACGTGCCTAAGAAGTGCACGATGTAGAACTCCCTTAGTAGCATCCTTTGTGGATGACCCGTGCTTATATTAGTATTCACATCCTTTGTGGATGACCCAAATATAGTATTGGCATGTCAAGTAGATACGAACAAGCATCCTTAGTGGATGACCCTAGTTCAGAAAAGCATGATGACAAGTTAGAACCCCAAGAAGAGTACTCGTTGGTTAGGGAAGTTCTTACTCATAACAGGACGACTAAGCATCGTCTAGTCAGAATGCACGTGCTCAGATATCATGTCATGATTAAGAATTCAGAACAAGTCTCAGACTCATGTACAAGTAGTAAGACGACTATAAGTCGT
Organism: Artemisia argyi; assembly: GCA_030686995.1. Taxonomy (NCBI): domain Eukaryota; kingdom Viridiplantae; phylum Streptophyta; class Magnoliopsida; order Asterales; family Asteraceae; genus Artemisia; species Artemisia argyi. Next base: position 90,272,638 of record CM060696.1, read on the forward strand.
ACCATTTATAGCATTTGAAATACGTTTATGTTCAGAATTGCAAGTGTTAATTTAGATATAGCTAGAACTATCATGTTTTAGATTCAGATTTAGGCTCACACCCGTGTACTCACTAAGTCATCATGACTTACCGTTCTCAGTTTCCATGTTTTGCAGGTTAAGTCTTAAGGACGCTGGGACATGTAGATTAAGAAGACGAGTTAGGAGATCGGCAATGCTCGTGTATATAGGTGACGAGCATCTCAACCATACTTTGTTATTCAGCTTGTTAACGCCCCAAAACTTTATGATTAAGTGTCAAAATCATATAAGTCATGTTTTGATATTAATGTGTAAATATATATAACATGTATTTGAAAATGGGTCAAAATAGGGGTGTTTGGGTTAACACCCACACTCGTAGTTTTACGCTTCCGCTATCATAAATTAAGTACCATGTTTATGTATTATATTCAGATTTTTAGTTTAGTAATTTTCACAAGTACAGATCAATACGGCGTATAGGACAAAACCTATACGGCGTATTCAATGTTAAAATATAAATTTAGAGTCAGGCGTAACAATATATGTATATAAAAAATCTGTTTCTGATTAAAGTTCAGGTTCTTATTTTCTTTGTCATACTTTTGTAACATGTGTTTGTAATAAATAGTAATACATTATTAGTTTCCAAGTTGTTTATTTCAAACTGCTTCTGCTTATGATGCGCGATACAAAAACTATAACCACATCTAGATTTAAAAAAAAGGAGCCCAAAAAATCCTGCAGCAACACGCGGGCTTCCATGCTCGTTCATTCCATAAAGGAAAATATTATACTCCATCTTTCATCGCTTGTGTAAGGGCACAATCTGAAACTCTACCCTTCAGAATAATCTCGTCATTACATTCTATAATCCAATTAGCTATGCTATGAGCAACGACCATTCACATGTGCTAAAAGCTAGTGAAGAACATAAAATTTGTGCAAATATGTTGGCAATTTGTAAAACTTGAAATTTGAGATTCCTAACATGGGAATAAGTTGGTATAAAGTTTTCATATTTCACATAAGTTTTAAGGATTGATATGATGGATCAAAATAACAATGAGTATGTTTGGCACGGAGCGGTGTGGAGTTTTTTTAGAGCAGTAAGCGGTGAACAATAAGCATTTTGATTTTTATAATCGTTTGGTAAAGAAGTAGTGAGCTTTCCTATTTTTTTTTTTTTTTAAGAATACTCATTTTTCTCATACTTTTTTAAGAAGCTGTGAGCGATGAGCGGTGAGCTATCGCTACTGCTACTACTCACAGTTCACTGCTACTTTTAACAAACACATCCTTAGTGGTAATGAAAAAGAGTGTTTACAATTGCTCCTCAAACTTTGCTAGTTACACTATAAAGGGTGATCATGGAAAAGGTTGGATGGTTGATGGGGATACTTCTGATAAGTTTCAAACATTTGAGATAAATAAATGACTTATCATTTTCAAATAACTTAAACACAAAAACTATCAAATGTATTTTATATACACATCAATATGCTCAATCTTGCTGAAGCGGGGTATGGGAGACGTCTTTTATATACGACAGATCAAAATCCTTGCCTTTGTCATATATTTTAAAAAATTTATACTTGTGCAATACAAATATGGCCAATTCAAGAACGTCTTTTCTTCGAGTAAAATGCAAAATTTGTGACTTATTCATTTTGAGACAAATATTGTAATGATCATTTTTAAGAAGCAATAAATAGTAAATACTATCTCTTATGCCATCTTCAATGGTTATATACACCATCTTCGAATAACATAAACATAAAAACTATTGGATGTATTTTATATACACCATCAACATACTTAATTTCGCTGAAGCGAGGTATGACAGACATCTTTTTATATATGATGGATCAAAATCCTTGGCTTTGACATATATTTCAAAATTTTATACATTGTACAAGTATGGCCACTTTAACTTTTTAAGAACATTTGTTTTCAAGTAAAATGCAAAATTCATGGTTTATGAATTTTGAGACAAATATCATTGTCACTAATATTGAAATGATCATTTTTAAGAAGCAACAAATACAATTGTAACTAAACTATCTCTATGCCATATTCAACCTTATTATCGAGAACACTTTTTTTTTCTTCATATTTGAAGAATGGAGCACATGAAAACATCTTCAATCATGGTCCATATTTGAAATTTTTGCTGGTGTATTGATCAGTATCTTTCATATTCGGAGAATCACTATTCATTCTTCAAAACATAGAAAAGTGCTATTATGTGCATAACGTGGTGGTATAGAGATTAGTTTGATATAAAAGATTCTGAAGTTGAAGTTTGGAGGATATTGTTAAAAAGACAATTTGTTAGAGAAAAAATGTATCATCAGGCGTACGTGACAAGTTGAAAATGATGATCTACGAATCAAAAGGTCTAAGGGGAAGAATGTGGTGCCAATGATTTGGAACGTTTGAAAATTATTATTAGATAAAACTCGTAAGTCCAGGTGCTCAACTAATCTAGGCAGAAATAGGTTGTATAATGACTTGAAATTGTTGTATTTGTGGTCTGAGTTAAATGGATACAATGTCGAGGGATGTTTAACTTGTTATAGGGGGACAACTGAAAGCCTTATGATCATTTGCAACTTCTTGATATCCCAATGTAAAAGTGAGGTCATATCCCAATGTGACTGAGTTATCTAGAACTCCAAAAAAGGGCATGTTGTCTCTTATGTAGTCGTGTATCAATTCTTTAACTTAACATATTTTCAGCCAATGCGAGGACCTGGACATACGGAATGAGTGGGGAGGTTGTACTTCGAAGGAATATAGTCATGGCGTGGCATGTCGTTATTACGAGTCTCGGGTAGAGGTGTTCGATCCACTTATCTGGTTAAATAGTATGTAGGTACAGTGGTTGTTATCGAGATTTGTCCATGAGTGGTGCGTGTTCCTTCTTGGAGGCATGGTTTTAAAATTTGTTAATCACATTCAATTGAGTAAAATATTATAAAAAGTTTGTCCACAAAGGTATTTTGGAGTAACATTGTTTGAAGTTTTTGACAATTATGGTCATATGAAAAGATATGGCTGCAAAAGCTTGTATGTTGATAAAGTGATTTTTCTTATATGGTTTGGATATTGACCCTCAAGAAAATTGATGCTTGAACAAACATTTAGAACAATTTATAAATAATATCCAACCATTGAGAATCACAAATTTTACCGTATCTCGTAAAGTTTATAAGAAAATGTTTCATTTGTACAAAACCAATAGACCTTGAATCATACGTATCGGTACCATCCCTGGAATACGAACACTAGGACAGACATTGCTATCATGGTCAACACAAACAACTCAATTAACAAGCTTAGGGTTACTACTTTCTCATGAGTCCTATTATCTTACTTATAGTCTTCAAGGTCCAAATCATACGACTAAACCATTAATCGCGACTACGCTGGTTGGCGGGTTGTTTCCTTAAGACAACTCATAATGTCATCCGACTCATCGGCTTATAATGCGGTGTGTTCTGACTTGCTAATATGGTGAGTAGTGTGGGGAGACAAGGTATGTGACATGATGGCATAGGGCAATACTAATTTAGTAAACAGTACCAAATTTCAATCATCTGAAACATTAAGCTAAGTAACGACTTAGACCTAACTTAATTTCAAAACTTATGAAAAAAGAACTGTCATGAAATTAAGTTAAGTGTCGTTAAAAGGCTTAACGTCTTTGATGATAAACAAATACTCAAAATAGCATTTCCCAAATAGTGTTTCCAAGATAGTATATCCAAAATAGTGTATCAGAATAGTATATCAAAATACCAATTTCAAAATAGTGAAACCAGTGTTAGTCTTCCAACAATGAGTTGTTGGGATGCGTCTAAAATAGTATGTCAAAATGACGTGTCTAAAATAACGTATCACTATATATATTTAGTAAAATATAATAGTATGAGTTTTGTTTGCGTATAGGGATAAATAATATCAAACACGCGAGTATGGGGAATGGTACCAAAAATACTCTAACTCAATTCGAATCAAATCATATCATGTCAACTAGATTAAATCAGATAGAACATATCAAATCAAATCAAGTACTCAAGTACGCAATTGCAAGCTCACATATTGTCCCAGAAGCTAAAAGTTTCGGCACACACAAGGTAGAGCATCATAATCACATATACACATAACACATAAGGCAGATGCTCACACATAGACCAATGCATTTTCAGGTGATTGACTCCAACCAAACACGATCTAAGGTAACTACCCCCATTATCCCATGATCGCTCTTGAATTAAGCATAGTTGATCAGGCTATGCGTAATTTAAGAAAAACGATGGAATGCTCGGGCTAATCGACTCGTACCATATTTGGGGTTTTATAAAAACTTTAGTCTGGTTATAGTTGAGGTTTTTATTTTTGAAAAACCGGTATTCTCTATAACCTTAGGCTCTGATACCATTCTGTCACACCCCGTCAATGGCGGAAATACGAGGTGTAAATGAGAAAGGCACATTGCATAACATCATAGATTCATACCTTACAATTGTTACAACAATAGTTTACAGAACATTTCTCGACCAAAACTTTGAAATTTCAATATGTCTCTTTTGAAATCTTATCGTCTCGAAAACATGGTAGCCAAGTATCAAATGGTTTGACTCCAATAACGCGCCTTCAAATACCTTAATAATGATCACCTGAAAATGGTACTAGAAAACGTCAACATAATGTTGGTGAGCTTGTAGGTTTAAGGGTTAAACCACGAAGCTGTGAATAACATTGTAGGACAATAGTGAGCAAGATATACGAATATATGCATTTAAAAGAAAAATGCGTTGCTAGCGACAACTGAACCTACCAATAGCGTTGCACACATGTTGCCAATAGTGGGGAGCTACCCCAGATAGTACTATCAATCGTTTCGGCTCCTACACAGAGTTAACAGTTTCGCATATATGAAGCACAATTTAATTGTCACAACGAGTCACATATTGCAATCAAACGCACGTATTGTCCAAAAACATGAAAAGAGTGTAGCACAACATGAAATCAGTTAGAAACCATTTGAGTACCATCTTCCCCCAAGGAAAAACATGTGAAAAAGGGGCTACGAAAAACTCACGTCAAGCAATAGGTAATATGATATAAGCAAGTGTACACGGAAATCGAGGCACGATAACTCTAACCGCCACCTAAATTAATAATATGTTTTAGGTTCGGAAACAAGGTTGTGTATGCAAGTTTACACTTTAGTTTATCACCCCGTACATGTTTGTTGTAATATTTATCGTCAAAAATGTAGTTGCGTCAATGTGATCTTTTATTAAGAAAATCACCCTTTTTCGAAAACGTAACTTGTTAATCTCATGACTAAACTGTGGTCGTCTTGTTAATAAGTATTTTGAAAACCTCTAACGTGCCTAACAAGTATACATAATGTTCTACCACTTTTGTTTACATCATTTTAGCCAAATCTACTCTAAAGTGTCCAAAATTCACTTTAAAATGTTCCATCAACTTTCTAATGGCCAAAATAATAAGCTGTCAAAAGTTATATGTCGTCGTAACTTCTTTAGGCCATATCTTTCTTGTTGTAGCTCCGTTTCTTGAGTTGTATATATCACTGGGTTCGTGTTTAAGTGTCTCGGCTAGTCTAGCTAACTTTTAACGTCAGATTTTACCTCTTGAAAAACTCTAACAGCAACTATATTTGTTTCAGAAAATTATTTTTCGACATCCAACTTAAAACTAACGTATCTTCTTCATTATAAGCCCGTTTTAACTCATTCAAGAGGCTACGTTTTCGTTATAAAGTCTATTTTCTATATTTCTAACCTAAACTTGTTACCAAGCTACTGATTTTTCTGTGTGAGGTCGGATGGGACAACTTCTTTTCTAAAAGTGTCAAAACACGTTTCCTAGCATTCTAATTATCCAAAACCGCTCAACAACAATTCCCAAACTAATCGTAGCTCTTCCACCGATTTTTCAACATGTCGATAGTGATTTAACAATAAGCTTAGCAATATTAAAAAGTTCATTTTCTCATAAATTTGAGTAATCATCAAGACTAATTAAATAAACAAGCTCACTAGTTTATATGTAGTGTTTTAATTTCCACTTTCTTGTCAAGACTAACAATTAACTAGTGTGTTCATGAAAATATATTTAAGAAATAGTAATTAGTTAAAAGCTCATTGTGGTTACAAAAGTATAACAAACATGTACATGGTGATAATAATGTGTAAGATTAACTGATTAAGTAGCGTAAGATTATGAAAATTAGCTTGTGGCTTACTTGAAGTAAGTAGGATGGGACGGGACAAGATTTTAGTCAAGCCACCAAAAATATAACAACTCCATGTTTTGTGTTGATGTGTCTAGCACTCTGAAGAAATAAGGGAGGCGGCCAATTGTAGGGGTGTGCACGGTTCGGTTTGGGTCGTTTTTGGCTAAAACCGAAACCGAACCGTAATGTTCGGTTTTTATAGAACCCAAAACCGAAACCGTTCGGTTTTTGGCGGTTCGATTTTTTCGGTTTATTGTCGGTTTCGGTTCGATTTTTCGGTTTTTTCGATTTCTAACCGTTTATATTTGGGCATGAAAAATATATACCAACAAACTTATATTACATAAAAAATTGGTTATTCTTATTTACTTTTTTTTGTCAATCTAATATTTATTGCATAAACCTTTAATTACACACATATAAATAAGAAACACACATGCAAGTGAACATACATATAGTATGATCATCGTCATATATTTATTAATATATTCTAAAATAAACACACGACACGATAAACACACATAAAAACATAAACGTTAAGATAAATATATTATAAATCTACCAACAAAATGAATATGAATTTATAAATTTGATTTATTTAGTTATTTATTCATGTTATATTAATTATATCATTATATAATAAAATCGGTTCGGTTCGGTTCGGTTTTTACGGTTCGGTTTTTGGACGAAAACGAAAACCGAAACCGAACCGTATTTTTTGGTTTTTGAAAAATTAAAAACCGAACCATCGGTTTTAGTTTCGGTTCGGTTTCTTCGGTTTTCGGTTCAGTTTCGGTTTTTTCGGTTTTGTTTGCTCACCTTTAGCCAATTGTACCAAAATGGAAGTAACATCTTTAATTTTTATATAAAACTAGCTGGGTAGCCCGCGCGTTGCGGCGGGTGTGTTTTGTGTTTTGTATTTTGTGGTTGTACGGTGTAATTAATAATTTTGTTATTTGAAGTATGCATATGTTTACTTGGAAGCATAATTTGTTTATGTTTACGGATTTTTTATTTTTTATTTATTTATTTATTTTTGCGTTGCGGTTGAAAATTTTTTTTGGTTGTTTGTTTTTTCGGTATTTTTTTTTCCCTTGTTTAGTATTTTAAAAGAAACAAATTTGTATAAGAAATTTTTTGTAAGTGTATTATTTTTTGTGTTTTTTTATTTTTATTTTTTTGAAAAAACAAATTTTCATAAGGAAATTAATGTAAAAAAAATCTGTAGCGAGTATTGTAGCGACACATGGCGCAAAAAAAAAAAAAAAAAAAAAAAAAAAAAAAAAACTGTAGCGAGTACTGTAGCAGCTATAGTGCTGCTACAGTAAACGTTTCTGCCTTTTAGTATATATAGTAATGTGTATATTGAATGTATTGGGTATTAAAAATAAGTATTGGTTAATAGTTTTTGCGGTTAGTGTTAAATATGTATAATTAAGTGCGCTTATTAAAAGAATTATAAATATGTACGAAAATAATTTTTGACACTTTTGTAGTAAATTATGGAACATAAGAATATATTAAAAATAATTGTTAGGTGTGCCGGGTACATTATTCATTTAAATTGAGAAAAGCTTTTATTAATTTAATACTTGCGAGTAAGAAAAATGCAAACGCCCTAGCAATTAAATTATGAACCGGAGTAGTAGCAATGTACTGTAATGTCGTAGACTAAATATAGTCTAAAGTTGTAGTGCGCAAGAGGGTTATTCCTAGTTTTACGTTATTTAATTAAATAGTTTTACGTAAAGTTTAAATGTGTAAACTTTCAAAATAAATAAATTTTGAGCTTGAGGTTGGGTAAGGACTTGAAAATTTGCGGGTTGTTATATTTATCCACGAAAAACGAGTATTTATACAACTAGTGTTTCATAAATAGTGTAATAATCACACTAAAATGTTTATTGGGTTAAGCTTGTGCCGGTACGCGATGTGTGTCGGTTTTCACGTTCGCGATAATAACTTCTCTTTTTCAAATCAAATGAGTTCGGAAAGACTCGAAAATGAGATATAGGTAATAAAAAATATATTTTATTATTAAAATGAGTACTGAAAAATCACCAATTGTCATAAATAGTTTCAAGTTTCATGAATAAGTATTGCCCTAAAATGCTGGTTGCTACATATAGCTAGTTTAGATCACATTCCCTTTTAAGAGTGTATGGTGCATGCACCTATAACATGTTATAGATCATTTGTGCCCTTATGACGTCGGTATACTTGTTATAGTTGCACCGAAGGTCTTGTCACTTGTGTTATAGGGTTAGAGCTCTAGGTGCAGTCAGCGAAGAGGGGCTCGCCGTCCGACGTGGAGTCGTCAACGGCGAGCCGTTCCTCTTCACCACACCAAGAGGGGCTCTCCGTTCTTGCCCATAGCCAATCTCCCCGTTGTGACGACGAGCTGGAAACACTGACAACCATCTGTTTTCGTTTTTTTTTTTTTTTTTTTTTTTTTTGAACTTTGAATAATGATATTGTAAAATGTATGTGTATATGTATGTTTTTATTTGTAAAATGTATATGTATGTTTTTATACGTATGTTTTTTTTTGAATAATACAACTATATTAAACATAGGATTAAAATAACTTGAAACAACATACAATTATTTTACAAATACGATAACAACATTAAACTTAGAAACGGAAATTAAAAACCATAAACTACCATACGATAATAAAAACTATGATTCAATAAAATGAATCATCCGACACGTATCCCTCCTGACTCGAGTAGGAGGCACTTGAGTCGTCCTCACTGGATGGGACAGGTGGAAGTCCCTGAACCCAACGCCATTCGGCTCTTCTGTTCCTGCGATCTTGTTTTCCTTTGAGGTACGCCTCACGCTCCCTTTCCTGACGGGCTTGGCCAGCTTGATACTCCCGTAGCACTTCCATATCCAGCTCATACTGTTCTTCCTCAGTCAATTGACGAATGATGGGCTGGTTTTCAGGTTGATTGTTTGGTTGTTGGTTGTTTGGTGGTTGGTTGTTTGGCGGTTGGTTGTTTGGCGGTGGAAACATAACTTCTGGTGGAGTTGGAAGTGGTGGGTTGTCGTACTGAAACACTGGAAATATATCTTCCGGCGGTGTGTTTTGTTGGGAATTGTCTTGAGGTGATGCGTTGTGAGACATTTTGCTGGAAGAAGAAAGGAGAATTGTTTGATGATTGTGGGAATTGTGTGTGTATTCAGATTTTGGATATGTATTTATAGAATGATTTTTGGAAGTATCCCGCTCTGTGGTTTGAATTCAAATTTTCAAATAATCCCACTATATGGTTTGAATTCAAATTTAGAAAAAAAACCCGCTCTCTGGTTTGAATTCAAATTTTGCAATTAGCCCGCTTTCAATTTGAATTCAAATTTTGAAATTATCCCGCTTTCAATTTGAATTCAAATTTTAAAATTATCCCGCTTTCAAAAAACCCCTATTAATACCATATTATACCATTCAGTTTTGGACACACTTCAATATTTACCATTCAGTTTTACAATGGCTAATCATTGGTCAGTGGAAGAAGAACGGTTGCTAGCAACTGTATGGCTTGAAGTTCACGATTCTGAAGAACTTGTGAATGAACGTTCTTTTTGGAATGCAGTTACACAAAGGTTCAACAATCAGACAGAAGGTCTGGACCGTAATAAAAATAGTATTACGGCTCAATGGAATAGAATGAACCTTGAATGTCGTAGGTATAATTCTATTTACAAAGAGTTTGAGCGTACAAGTGCAGACCCTAATCGTCTCAGCAATGCAAACCGTATTTATCATGAACGATATGGGAAAGGGATTAAATATCAACATGTGTGGTTCGCTCTGAGAAACACGTTCGCGGGACAGATTCGATGAGTAATGGTGTATTTCTTTTATGTATTTTATGTTAACTAATTATGTATCATGTGTACTTCTCTTCTGTATTTTAAACGTTTGAATTCAAATGTTAAACGTTTAACCGCCCATTTATTTGAATTTGAATTCAACAAGTTTGAATATTACATGTTTTTTGCACACGTTTTTTTTTATTTATTTATTTTTTTTTTTTTGAAATTTTGAAATTTGAATATTATCCCGCTCAGGTTTTGAATCTTAAACGTTTATAGACTCCTATATAAACCATACATTATCATACAACTTTGCACACACTTCACTTTCAAAAAAAATTCACAATGGCAACCAACACGTGAGCCAGATAATCGTGTTGAAGATGCGTTGAATGTTTACAAAGAACGCCATGATGGGAGAGATTTCAAATATTTTCAAGTTTGGTTGATTTTGAAGAGCAACACCATCTGGAACCGATTTATCAATTAATCGCATTTGTATTATTGTATCGTTTGTTGGTTTATGTTAAGTATTTCCGTTTCGTTTGTGATGTTATGTCAGTGTACGTTTCAGTTTGAATAAAATGCTTAACGGCTAGTTTCTCCAATAAAAATATCTAACGGCTAGTTTCAGTATAAATACCAGCTTTACTCAACTTCTTATTATCAAACAACTGAAACTAAATTCCACACATACACTATGGCTAACCAACCAGCTGAGGTGCAAAGAAGAATACTTACCCGATTGCGCAATGAACAAGAAAATGAACTTAAGTTGATTAACAACTTGTTGGGTGAGATAGCTCGAATTATTCGACAGAGGGAGTCTCGTGCTCCAGAGGTCGAAAGGTTACGTGAGCTACCTCAAGACCATCCAATAGTCATGGTCGGTGTACAAACCCTTTTAAGAAACGATGAAATAGATTTGGAACTTCAAGTCGCTTTGAGAATGGTCAGGGAACAAGTATTGCAAGTTTGGGAAGAAAAGTCAGCACTCATCGATAATTATAAGGCTTTATAAATTATTGATGATGTTGCATATCGTATTTATCGGTTTATTTATTTTCATGCCGTATCATATGTTTTTTTTTCCGCAAATCGTATGTTTTTTTTTTCCGTATTGTAACTTTTTTATTTGATGAAATAAAATTGGTATGTTTTGTTATTTTTTAGTATTTGTGAAATTAATTTAATTTATTTATTTAATGAAATGAATAAAAAAATAAATGTGTAAGAGGTGGGGCCCTAATGGGAAAGTTGAGGTTTGTTGTTTGGTGAGGGGAGGTTTGTTGTGGTTAGTTGAAGTTGAGGTGTTTGGTGATGTGGCAGGGGTGGGGCCCGAATGAAGAGGCTAAGCCTCTTCACTGCACCTAGAGCTCTTATAGCCATCTCAATGACTACCAATTTTGGGTTCTTTTTTTAGTGAGGGGATTTTATTTATTTATTTATTATTATTATTATTATTATTATTATTATTATTATTATTATTATTATTATTATTATTATTATTAGACAAAAATACACCGTTGGTCTCTAAACTTTACAGAAAACATCACCATGCACACTAAGTTTGCATTTTCGTCGCCGTGCGTCCCTCCTCAAGTTTTTTTAGGTCGATTGTGTCCTTTGACTCGTTTTCTGTTAGTCAACGTCTATTATTTTCCCACATGTGCTTTGCACATGAGGGCAAAATGGTCATTTATCATTTTGGTTAATTATTTTGGTTGTACAACCTTAGGGACGAACGGTGTATTTAATCAAAAAGTTATACCATTAGTACCACCACCCTCTCTTTACCTCTTTTTCCTGCTTCTCTCTCCAAAATTATGCTTCTCTCTCTAAAATTCTGCTCCTCTCTCTAAAATTAACACCATCACCATTTTTAAATCTCGTAAATCATTCCACTAAAAACATAAGCTCAATCAAACAAAAATCTTTATTCATCATCTTCATACCCACACACAATATCAAAACCCACAAAATTTTTAATTTCTTGGGATGATCCATAGATGCGGCAACAACACATAATGCTTGATCCATTTCAACCAAAATATTCATATATTTCATTTGTCGATAAGAAAGTTACAAAAGTACCAATATTAGACAACGAAAGAAGTTGAAAATTTCAATCTAAATTTAGTAACTACAAACTTTAATGCATTTGCCATCTTATTATTATATTAGTTCTAAAACTTTCACCGGCTTTCTGCAATTCTTGAATTTGTTCCAATGCTTTTACCAACTCGTCCGCACTTGGCCCGGCTTTTGAAAATTTCAAGATCCATCTCTGTGGGATCAGTTGCTTGAAGCTCCACCTGAATTCCGTCTAGTTACCCTCTTGAATCTATCCTTTGAGCTAGCATAGATAAGCACACCTTACCATATTCATCCATAGTGCTAAGTGAAACCCAATGCAGTGAAGAGCAGCATTCCTGTGACGAAACCCAACATCCAAAGTGGTTTCCAATTTAGAGAGCCGTGATAGAACCTGCAAGACGATAGATTCAGAAAGTGGTTTACAAGTCAGAGTCTAATACATATAACCAAACATCTCGATATCCCACATTTCGGCTATAATATAATACCCTGCATACATCGAATATCAGTTCATAGTTTCATACAAAGATAGAGACATCTTTTAAAAGGCGAAAATATGTGTGTAGAGCTGTGTTGATCTGCAAACATCTTTTTGCCAATTTTTTACGAAAAAGCTAAGGCATTTAAGGGAGGTCCTAGGAGCTAAAGGGGACAGGTAATAAGCAATTTTTTAGACTTAAGAAGCACTAAATAAGCAATTTCTATACTAGGGGCTGCAAAAGTTAGAAAAAATGACCAAAGGGATAAGTTTGAGGCAATAAACAGCTAGGATTTTTTTTTTTCTTTTTTTTTTCTTTTTTTTTTTTTTTAAAATTAACTAAAATTACTAACAACTAGATAAGCTACCAAAGACTAGACATGCCAAATTTCAGAGCAAATGGCCTAATATTGAAGAAATTAAAATTAAAAAGCATCATGCTGTTGGGACTTTTTCTTGACAGCAACAATAGTTGAAAAATGGGTACAAATGAGGAGTTTTTGACTTAGAAAAGTCAACTACAGACAGAACAAGGATGCATTAACCTAAGAGGGACTTATTTGAGGCAACCAAATCCTTAAAAATGCTAAAATCAAGAATCTAGTCAACTTACTTAAAAAAAAGACAGTTAAAACTAAAATTTTTGGAAAAGCAAGCTAAGATACTTAAATACTATTTGGAAATGTGAGATTTTGATCAAAAACTACTAAAACACTTAAATAAAGTTGATTGAAATTGAAAAAATGGTAAAAATAATTTTAAGTCTAAAAACACCCTTGTGCCAAACACCCCCTATTGGGGTGATTGTCTAGAATTTTCAAGTGAACCTAGCAATTTGACCAAAGATTTTGGACACTAGACTAAGTCTTATAATCACTGAATAAGCATAGTTCAATCACAAGATAAACAATTCCAATAAGCTAAGCAAGAAACTAAGAGAATGCTAATATGTAACAATTTTGACTTAAGTTCTAAACAGGTGGCTAAGTTACTATCAACTAAGAACATTAAGCTATAAAATGCATACATAAGCAAGATAGGACAGAAACTAAGCACAAATAAGTAGTAAGGAATAAGCAATCTCAATAAGTTGAGCTACAGTAAGAAGAATTTTAAAACAAAAAAAAATATATTTTTTTAAATTTTTTTTACAGATTGAAAACAAGAAAGTAAGCTTAAAATAAACTCACTATAAGCTCTTATGAAGCTTAAATGAGCTTATATAACAGAAAAGTCAAAAGCTTTTGAATGTAAAAGAACAAGTAAATTAAAGAGTAAACCTTAAATTTCATTAAAAAGAAAGTAACCTTACAATGCTAAATGACAGAATCTAAAGAACAATAAGCTTATAAATATTAGTACAAAAAACAATATTATTACAATGATAATCAAAATATTTGAACAGACTTAGAAGCCAGTGATCTTTTTAACTCATTATTTGAGTAATCCGACATCAAACACAACCAGGTAGTAGACCCATTAATAAGCTAATTGCTACCTCTACTTACAAGCATATAGAGTGTAAATAAAGACTAAGATGACAATGGATTATGTACATGAACTTGTAACTGTTGGGTCACTGAATTCCCCAATCTTCTTCTTTCAAGGATTTGAACGTAAAATAACCTAAGTATAAACAAGTCACTTAGTGAACAGTAACTCAGTGAGTCATCTTCAGGATGCTTAGACCGAGCCTAAGAAGAAAGGTTTTCCATTCAGTGAGGCGGAACTCAGTGAAGTGTGATCTAAGCCAAGAAGAAGGTGATGGGTTCAGTGAGGATGACAATAACTCACTGAACCCCAAGACTCCTCAACAACTTCATGGTACTGAAGACTGATGACTAGAAGACTGAAGTTTTGGCGGGACTGGGCGGGAAAGTTTGATCTGTTTCACTAAAGTGCTTTATCACTTTAAGGTCAAACTTTCCTCAATTGGTTAAAACCAGGCTGTCATTAGAAAGTGCCTTTTGGACTTAACCCAAAGAAGTTTCCCTTGCCAGAGAATAAAATCTATCAAGATTTTATTGAGAAACACTTTGGTCCATTGTATAATAGGGTTGTTCACATTTGTGTATAAATAGGTAGCATAAGAGAGGAGTAAAAGTTGACAAGTTTGTGCAATTAATGCAAAGCATTCACAAACCACTTTTACTCCTCCAAAGAACAACATAACCCCTGAGATAGCTCAGTGGGTCCTGAAAGTTGTTACTCAACATTGATTGAGTTTAGTGTGGAGTCAATACCATACTTGTCGTTTTCAATCCCAAGTGTTATTCCGCAAACACTTGGGTACGATTCTTTAGATTAACTTCTAATAAAGAATTAAACGTTGAAAAATATTGTCTCTTATTCTTACGTCACTTTATTGTTAATCATTTTACACATCTTTGTTTAATGTCATAGAACTTGGTTACTTTAGCTTTGTAGTTATAGTTAACCAAGTAAAAGGGACCAACAGTAACTATGTCCCATAGAGAGAGAGGAGGAGGAGAAGAGGTGTACAAACCATTTCAGATGATATAGGATCCAAGATCAAGTCATCTGCAGTCTCATAACTCTTACCTGAGACAAGGAAACCTCCTGCCTGAAGAAAGATAATGATAATCAGAATCTGAGTTTAGGAGACAATAATTGTTCTGGTAATTCGGAATACAAAATCAAAATACAATATAATATTTGGCAAGAAAATTGGTTCCAACTTAGAAGCTAGTAGCAAATACGAACAACGGGTGTGAAAGAATACCTTTATATACTTAATCCTTTGATGCAACTACAAAAACAATCATGGAAACTTCTAACTTGCACGTCCAAGTATTATATTTTAACTAATGTGCCAAAATTGCAACCTAGGCCAAAACTTAAAAGCCAAAGTTGTATAATCAACTAATAAACTAATCACATTCAAATCTTATATAAATCGACTCAAACGATATGAAAGAAAGTAATCATTTATTTCGCCTTCATCACTCATGATTGCCTAACCAAACACAATAAAATCACAATCAAAACAACTTTTTTATATCAAAACAATAGAAAGCTTCTATTTTTAATACAAAGGAAATTGTACAGACTCATCCATGTCTCAATCATAACTAACAACTTACTTTTCAACCTCAAATTACATTGTTACAAATTATATGTACAAAATATCACCTTAACTAACTATTTAAATCTTCTAATACATCAATGAATCCCTATGCTAATCAATATCAATCTATTAAATCAACTATCTATATACAAACCTTTGGAACTGGAATCCTTGACAAATAGCATACACAAAGAGAGAATGAATGAATGAATGAATCAATCAACAGATCTGGAAAAAAAACACGGATCCGGTCACAAACCTTAATCGGATTGATCATGGCCTCAATATACGGAAATGGACTTTTCATTTAGAGATTAAAACAATTAAAGGTTAAAAATTAAAATGGCATTTAGAAGACTAACAATAGAAAAATGGCCATACCGAGAGGCGATGTGGATTTGGTTTTGAAATTGTGATGTTAGTGTTTGTGAATGTGAATGTGAGAGAGTTGGGTGGGATGTGACGGTGGCAACGGTGTTGTGGTGGTCGTCGGAGATATGAGTGATGGGGGAGATGACATATGTTTGTCTCCATGGAGATGAAGGGAGATGGATGATTTTTTGTTCGGATGAAATGAAGAAAACTACTTAATATATCGGCCTAAAAAAACTTGAGGAGGGACGCACGGCGACGAAAATGCAAACTTAGGGTGCATGGTGATATTTTCTGGAAAGTTTAGGGACCAACGGTGTATTTTTGTCTTATTATTATTATTATTATTATTATTATTATTATTATTATTATTATTATTATTATTATTATTATTATTATTATATGAATGTTATTAGGAAAGATGATTTTTGGTTTTGTGTTATAAATATGTTATATGGTGAAAGATGACGTAAAAACACCTGTAATAGTTATATGCGCCCCACTGCACCTGTATTCTAAATATTTTTTCATGAAACGTGAGTCCTTTGTTAGCAATGTAAAGTTGGCAGTCATTCTTATGCATTTAATGTATTATGGTAAAGGGAAATAATTGAGAGACCTAAAATTTATGCCTAATTGTGTGTCTAACATATGTGAAGTTCCTCATTAGATTGTGAAGCATTGGGCTCCAATGTTACAACCGATGAATTATTGACTTGCAGTTTTAAACATAAAATTAGGCTTAATATTAAGTCTCCCAATTAAGTGAAGAGTCCAATTTTGATAACAAACATTACACTACAATATATAATGTACTTGTTTCATGACTAACAAGTTCTCGTTATCATTGTCCGAGAGATCCTCGAGATCCGCAAGAAAAGCGTCTTCAAGATTTGCCTGGAAGAAAATAAAATGGTTATTACATGTCACCAAGCAATATATGGAATGCCATCAATAAAAACCTCTACAGTAGACACATAAAGTTGCCTCTATTACAATATCAACCTATTTAGTTACCAAAACTCTATACAAGTGTTGTGATTGCGTAATTGAAGTCATCATTCGCTTAATGTGTTTTTAAGATAATCAAACACATTGAAGGGTTTGGATTGCTTAAGTGTTTACTTACTTGCTTAATATCTGATGAAATAAGCACGTCGCTAGGTGATTATTTTGAATTGCTTAAATATGATATGTCGATATACATAAGCTCAAAAAATATGCACACCCAAAAGGTTATCACAGTCATTGTAGAATCTAGGGATGAGCATTTCGACCCGAATCCCGAAACCGAACCAGAACCCTACCGATTCCTTATATACGGTACGGTACCGGGACTAGGATATAAGGTGAAAAAAAAAAATCGGAACCACTAATTCGGTACAGGACCGGTACCAAATCGGGAAATTCTCAAAAAAAAAGGGGAAAAACCCTATTTCCCAGTACCGGTATCCGAATCCGGTTCGGTATGGTACCGGTACCACTAATTTATGCTCGGAAAAAAATCGGTACCACTAATTCGGTACAGGATCGGTACCGTGATCATCCTAGTAGAATCTCTAAGCAGCTAGAATCGCAGATCCCATCTTGCAAATTAGAATAGATTTTTC
Source organism: Artemisia argyi (assembly GCA_030686995.1). Taxonomy (NCBI): domain Eukaryota; kingdom Viridiplantae; phylum Streptophyta; class Magnoliopsida; order Asterales; family Asteraceae; genus Artemisia; species Artemisia argyi. The sequence continues at coordinate 90,290,403 of CM060696.1, forward strand.
GTTTTTACTCATTCAGATAGCTGTCAACTAACATTAGGCAATTGTATTCCATATTATTAGGCAGAATTGCAGCATAGTATCATATTTAAAATCGACACATGTTCAAAATATGACCAAAGAAACCTTCGTGTTAACAAACTTATTTACGGAGAAATTTAAAATGTGACCAAAGTGGTTTGTCTCAAAATATACTACATTACGAATATCTTTTTACGAATATCTTCCCGATATGTTCTTCCTTGGCTTCCAGAAGGATCCCCTCTTATGGAGTCTACACGTGCTGCAAGGGCTGATTTTTCAGCCAAAAGCCGACATGCACGCATCTTGAGAGCTGGAGGTGCAGTCTGAAAGACCTCGGTTTGCTCAATATAGCTAACACGAAATTGAGATGTTGCAGTAGAAAAACCAGCTAAAGCCTCCTTAGCACATAGAAGTTGAACAATACAAGCTGGCATCTTTGCAAGTGATGACAGACCGCCAGCTGTCCCCATGAGTTTGGCAGCGACAGCACTCCCAACAATGGCGGATAAATTGGGAGCAATGTAGTCCATTCTGCTTTCAACGAAGTCCAAAACTTTCTTTTTTGATTCATCGAGTGTAAGAGCTCGATCACATGCCTCGATTGTCTTCTGAAGGACATCCTCGGGAAGTGGTTTGCCACTTGTGGTTGATGCGGTAACAGAAATAACCATGATGATAGCAGATGGCAGCAGCCCTTCAAGATCCACGACGGTTAAGTCGACTTCATTCCCTATCTTCTTTACCACACGTGCATAATCGATTGGGTGGTGAACAAGAGACTCGAGCTCTGGAAACTTGAGACGATATTTATCACGAATGAAATTGTGGTTAATCACAATTTCATTTTCAATGTCAACTGACAATGTATTACATTCCACGATGAGTTGGTACTCGGGATCATCTTCCAAAACCATGCCTTGATTTGACATATCTGATCCTTTCTCAAGAGCATCCTCAACTTTCTGCCAATGAAAATGTAGTTCATGTTACAATAAAGAACATTGACAATTCGAAATTATACAAAATATATGCTCAAATGAGACACTCTATCAGGAATGCACTAACCTTCATAATATCTGAATATCGCTGTGATTTCTGTAACTTCGAAACACTATCCAGATCATCATAATTGAGGGCTTCTATATCTGCCAAGTCTGCATTAACATCTTCTTCCATGTGCTCTGCATCATCATTGTCCTCGTCCTATTGAACATAAAACAAGGGTAAAACATTGGTTAGCAAGTTCAGTTATACTATGACAAAAATCTATTATACATAATAATTTAGAAAAGATATGAGTAATCACTTAAGTCAAGAGTCCAATTTTGATAACAAACATTACCCCACAATATAGATGTACTTGTATCGTGACTCACCAAGTTCTTGTTATCATTAACCGAGAGATCCTTAAGACCCGCAAGAAAAGAATCTTCAAGATTTGCCTGAAAAATAACAAACTTCTGGTTATTACATGTCCTGAACAATTAAACGGAATGTAATCGATAAAAACCTGGCACATAAAGTTGCCCCTATTACAATACCAACCTACTTAGTTACCAAACCTCTATAAGACTGTTTGTGATTTCATAATTGAAATCCTTATTCGCTTAATGTGTTTTTAGATAATATTGCTCAAGTGCTTACTTACTTGCTTAAATGAAATTAAGCACATGGCAAGGTGCTTATTCTAAATTGTTTATTACACGATATGTCGATCATAAAGCAGCTGGAATTGTGGTAGGATCGGTTGCCAACCCCATCTCGCAAATTAGCATAGATTATCAGTTTTTACTCATTCAGATAGAAGTCAACTTCTAACTTTTACTTTCTAAAATGAATATTAGGCAAGGATTTCATATTATTACGATGAATGGCGGAGCATAGTATCATATGTAGTTAATTTATCTCGAAAATAAAGCTTGACAACCTTCATGTCAACAAACTTAACAACCTTGCCACAAACCTCTTAGAAGACAATATGTTGATAACACAAACTTGCAGAAACACAATCGCTAATATAACAAGGACATTTCAAGGAATGCATACATACCATTGTGTTCAGATATCAGAACCAAACTCAGCTCCTGCAAATTCTTCAACACACTGTCCACAATTAAAACTCGAATCAGCTTTTGTTTAAAAAAGCTAAATACAATATAATGGAATCCGAATCACCAAACCGGAAGACTCATGCAAAAAACATAATCAATGTTATTCACTAGGGCAACGTTTTTCCGGTGTTTAGGGAATAACGTTATGTTATGTGTGTGTTTTAGTGGGTTCAATTTTCACGTCATTCTGTGTTACGCTGATGTGGCAACTCCTTTTAACAAATTAGGAGTTACCACACTCTCTGCTCTTAGAATTAGGGGTGAGCGCGGTTCCGGAACCGCAATTAGGGGTGAGCGCGGTTCCGGAACCGCAAGAACCGAGAACCGAAATACTCATAACTTAGGAACCAAGAACCGGACCGCAAAACATGTTTCGTTTCCGGTTCCGGTTCGGGTATTTCGGTTCTACCCGATTGGAACCGCAAATTTTTAAAAACCCGTGTTGTAAAAGAACTTTCTTTGGGCTTTGGCTGTTGGGGCTAAACTTTGTGTCGGTCCTTTCATTCATTCTAAAAGTTACAATGATTTTAACTGTAATGTGTCAAAGTAACTAGTTGGTAAGAGTGCATAAAATAAAAGTATCTCACTATCATCACACTTGTTGCAGTCTGTAAAACCTTTTGCATGGTAAAATTGTTACACTTCCAAGTTTTAATGACAAGGTAACGTATGGAAACTGTTTTTATCAATTGCATTTTAATTGATCACACAAAGCTTGAGAAATAACCGTAAAATAGAACATAAAACTGCAATACATATTCGAATAAAATTTATCAGTTACAAATGTTTGCATATATATTAAATGAACAAAACTGGTATTAGATTGCAAATTTATACATTAACATGTCTTTGGGTCACTAGACTTAAATAAAAATAACTGAGATTATCACTATACTTGAGTAGTATTTTACTGTTTTTACCCTAACTCTAAAGTCTAAACAATCATTACAACAATAATAAAACGTTAAATGGCTATAAAAAAGTTACAAGACTACCAAATTGTGAAACTTTATACTATAAATGACACAAAACCAGTTGGTTGGTTAAACTTAAGGACTTTTATTATAGTAAATTAAACATTTTGAAATCATGCGGTTCTTTGCTTCTGGAACTGATACCCGTGGTTCCGAACTAAACCGAGAACTGAAACTTGCAATATTTAAGAACCGAGAACCGGACCGCGGTTCTAAAATGCGGTTCGGGTTGGGTCGGTTCGGTTCTCGGTCCATTTGCGCACCCCTAGTTGGAATACTCACAATTTATACTTTTGGGGAGTGTTTGTTTGTTTGGATTATGAGCTTATTTGTTGGGCTTACGAGCTTTTATTAAAGATTTTAAAAAAAAAATCCAATAAGTCCATTTTTAGCGGCTTACTTATTTCAAGTCATAAGGTCAATTTGACAAGCCATTAAAAACAAGCTTATCGGATTTTTCAAAATCTTTAGTAAAAGCTAGTAAGCTCGACAAATAAGGTCATAATACAAACAAACAGTCAATAATCAAATAGAAGTAAATCAATAACAAAGATATAACATATTCAATTGAAAAAAAAATACCTAGGGTTACGGTTTATTGAATTAAGTTTATTAATAAATAAAAGTTGAAAATAAAAAAGTGGACTTACGATTAATGAGTCGAACAATGACGGAGATTGTTAACGATGAGTGTTTGGTTATTGGGATTAGGCGTTCTTTATATATATATATATATATATATATATATATATATATATATATATATATATATATATATATATATATATATATATATATATATATATTTTGATACGTCGGTGTTTGTGGGAATTATAGTTTTGTGAAGATACGAAATTGTCCTTTTAAGGTTTGAAATTTGAGATTTGTGCATGGGAATAAGTCGGTATAAAGTTTAAAGTTTTCATATTTGTCACATAAGTTTTAAGAATTGTGATATGATGGATCAAAATACCGTAACAATTATCAAATGACTTAGTGGTAATGAAAAAATTGTTTACAATTGCTGCTCAAACTTTGCTACCTACACAGCAAAGGGTGATCATGGAAAAGGTTGGAAGGTTGACGGGAAGGAATACTTCGGTTAAACTTCATATATATTTGAGATAAAAGACTCATCATCTTTAAATCTTTTATATAATAAAACAAAACCCTTATTAAGAATTTTTCATTTCAAAAAAATCAATTCATACTTTATTTGGTAATAATTGTATTTAAAAAAAAGATTATTTTCTTATTAGATAACATTTTATATTTATTCATAACACAAGTAGAAGATAAATACAAAAAATATAGATAAGATACAATTAACACAAGTAGAAGATAAATACAAAAAATATAAATAAGATACAATTAATAATAGGATTAAAATGTTTAAATAATTATCTTTAATAATAAAAAACTATAATTAAACATTATAAATCAAACAAAACAAAGATTAAATTATTTGTTTTTAATAAATAAAAATATATGATTCAAAAAATTATAAAAAACTCGCGCATGCTCGGGTATTATAACTAGTAACGTAAACAAAAAAACTATCATATGTATTTTACATACACCATCAATATACTCAAATACTCAATATTGCTTAAGCGACGTATGAGAGACGTCTTTTATATAGACGACGGATCAAAATCCTTGGCCTTAGCCACTTTAAGAACGTCTTTTTTTCGAGTAATACACAAAATTTATGATTTATTTATTTTGAAACACAACTATCATTATCACAAATATTGAAATCAAAGTTAAGAAGCAACAAATACAAATTTAACTAAACTATCTCTTATGCCATCTCCAACCTTGTTCTCTAGAAAACTTTTTTTTTTTTTTTTTTTTTTTTTTTTTTTTTTTTTTTAAAAAAAAAAAAAAAAGAGCGCATGAAAACATCTCATGGTCTATGTCTGAAATTTTTTATGGAGTATTGATCAATATCTTTCATATTCGGAGGATCAGTATTCATTCTCCAAAACATAGAATAATGCATAAAGTGGTATATAGATTAGTTTGATATAAAAGATTCTGAAGTTGAAGTTTGAAAGATATGGTTGAAGAAGATAAATTGTTAGAGAAATAATGTACGTGAAATATGCTATTTTTTCTTTAAATTTGAAAGTGTGAGGTCGGAGATAGCCTTAGAAATGACACATATAAAATGTTTGGGGAAAATCATATATATTTTCTTCTCAGTAAATTTAACAACCCACCCTTCTACAACTTATTCATTTTTATATAGTATGAATAATTCACTTATGGCATAACTTTTCTATTTTTTTACTCTTTAGTAGTGTAACGTAACTCTAGAAAACTTAGAAGATCATTGTGTTGATATGATGACAAACAAAATACCAGTCATCTACTTTATTAAGGTTCACTAAAATTATAATTTGGCCATATTGATTAGTTGGGACTTTATTTTTGTAAGGTATGTCTAAGATTGTAAAATTGATAAAGATAATTCAGTATTTTTTTAAGATTGAGATGGGCTAATTGTATGGAATGTTTGAGCTGATATGGGCTTAACTTGTGATATGAGACGTTATGAGTTTTTGTTATGGGCTAACGTGACAAGAGTTCGTGTTGTTGAGCCAATTTAGCCCATGCGTATAACGATTTGTCGATATACCTACTTCACTTCACTCCTGCTGCAGTCATTAAAGAGTTAAATTACAGAAGCCTTTCGTGTGAAATAAATTAGAAATATGTGTGAAATGAATTAGAAATATGTGTAACTAATCGAAAATATGATGACGAAAAGGTAATATTATGTGTTATCATCTTATGAGTTAGGCATATGATTTAAACACATAGGTTAGTCGTGTCTATTACTCTATCTATACTACCTTATAATGTATTTAGGACATTTATATTTAGAAATCTTAAAATGTTTAAGACAAAAAACATTTCTTTAATAGAAAAGATGCATGTACACAGGGCCGGCTTTAAGGGAGTGCAAGAAGTGTCATTGCACAGGGCCACCGCTTAACGAGGGCCACAAAATTCTATGCACTTTATTATATGTATATACACAACATGAAGCTTGAGTTTAATTAGTTCACACACTAGTGATACATGTATATTTTGTATGTGTGTTTAAGGGCCTCTTTGTGGTGATGACACGGGGCCACCGAAATCCATGAGACGGCCCTGCATGTACACCACTTTAATGCACATAATTTTCAGACTTACAAGACAAGAACATAATGTACACCACTTTAATACACATATTAAAAAAACCACATTAATGATATTTAATGTAGTCAATTATTTAATTGATCAATAAATATAATTATTAAAACACCTCTTACATCACAAATACAAATTATCAAGCATATTGTACAACCAAATTAGACACAATTCCTACATTAAACATCGCTAATACAAATAATAAAGCACATTATACAAATATTCAGGCCCGAACGGGCAACAGGCCTAATGGGCTTGAGCCCGAATGGGTGCGGGCCAAACAGCCTCGAACCCGAACGAGCACGGCCTAAACGAAATTCTTAATATCCGTAAATCTATTATAAAAAAAAAAAAACATAATAAACTAAAATACATGATTTATCAAAAAATTTAATTTCAGGGTACCCGCTGCTGCAACGCGCGGATACCCTGCTAGTCATCACTAATAGATCAACTTATGGTTACGTTTATTTATTATTTATTTAGACTGAGTAATATCTTTGAATTTGTGCAACTAAAATTTAATATTGTAATTTTTAGAGAGTGGAATATTTACCTTTGTTTACTTTTTGTTTGGCTTTTCCTTTATTGTCTTTATGCATCTCTTTTCCCTATAATTGATTCTCATCGAATAGTTGTCATTTGCATCAATAATTTTACAATTTTGTTGTCAAATTTTGAAAATCCGTAAGTATGTTTCAGCTTCAAAAAAGCTACATTTAAAATTTTAAAGTAACTTATCACAGCTTGGTTAACATCATTTACAACCAATCGGTCTAATAAACTACAAACAATGATAGCTAGTCTAGATCATATTCCCTATAAGCATTTTTTTTTCTTGTAATATGAGTCTTTTGTTAGCAAGATTAAAGTTGGTAATTTAAGGTATGATGGTAAAAAGATGGATTTTTTCAGCTAGAAAAACAAACTTTCATCTTAGAGGGGTTTTTGTATTATTAAAGAATTTTTGCACGCACCGAATCCCAAAAAATACCCTAATCGACGTCCACATCATAACATAATCGTGCAAGAGTCATAACAAATTAACAATCATATAAAATATGCCGCCCATATGCCAAAAAGTCACTTTAAGCTGGTAAACATATTATTCGGCGTGATTTACTGTATATTACCCTTAAACATAATTCGTATGTTTTGCAAGTAATTAGCAACAACAACGACTAATAGATGTTTGTTTCATAAACGCGTTAGGTAAGATTTTTGTAACTATTATATAAAGTGTAAACTGATGTAAAAGCTAAACACTAACGTTTCTTCAAGTAGCACTTGAAAAAAATAAAACACTAATCGCTCATTAACAAACGAGCCTTCAATTACAAATGTTGAATGCTAAATGATAAACTCTCTTAAAAGTTAATTGTACATACCCACACATAGATCGTCTAGCGTTTAAAAGTTTGTTTGGCAATAAACGTTTGTCTTTTTTGCACTTAAACACTATTTTTTAAATGACACTTGAAAAAAACATTTAATTTTTACGTTATTTTATACTTTCTAATTAGAACAACCTTGTTATCAAACATTTTAATAAAATAAACAGTTACAACTAACTGTTAAACTAATAGTCAAAGTTTTACAAAAGATATACTCATATACATGTAACCTTAGAAGTACCATCTATTGTACTTTAAAATAAATTTCCATTCTTTACAAGGACTAATAAAAGGGTTAATATATTATATAAAGGTGATTACTTGATTTTACACACGCTTATTCATAATTATTACATTATTAAAGAGATTTTAAAAGTGAATTTGGATTATATGATTACACCTTTAATTGGCGTGAGAATATCAAACCTTTAAAAAGTCTTCAATTAGAAGAAAAATGATAGTGTGATTATGGTCTTAGTTGAAGGCTGCCCCCTAAATTATAACCATAGTTCCAACTGCAACTCTATAGTTTGTTCTTAATCTAGTTATGCCACTTCTCCCAAATAGGCAAATAGCATCCCACAAATTATTTTTGCATCCAAAACAAAAGACAAAAACCAGCATAAACGGAACTTGGGTAATTTATTGGATAGGCTGAGTGTAATATCAATTAATTTGGGACTATCAAAGTTGAATTTCCTTTAAGCAAATATAACTAACCTCAAAGTTTTGGGAGGGTCGTGGCCCTCTCAGATTTCCACTAAGGTCCATTCATGAAAACCTGTCTCAATCTTTTTACGCTTTCATGTTATAATAGTTCGACTTTTAGGGTATTAATTTATGAGATAAACTTTAATATAAATTACACTCTTGAAGCAAATATTATAATCAACAAAATCAACTTTCTTTAGAAATTTCAACAATATGTTGGCTAGCCAAGAAGTCCTAAATATAATGTATAAACTTTGTTTTGTATTTCCAAAAGAATACAACAAAATAATATACTACACACATCAGTTTAGAAACTATTGTTATTTTATAATTCGTCACTATTTAAACCGAATCATATTGTTGTCATTTCTATATACTTTATTAAGACCTCTAAAGAAATGAAAAATTACATCCACAAAATCCACAAAATGACTTATCCCAATGAATTTTATTCTAATCAATTCTCTCTTTTCATTTTAAATTCACATCTTCCTTTTTTTTTTAACGGCATAATATAAAGAAAAATTAAAAAGCAACTAGCAAGGCGCTAGAAGCTAAAGAGTATAATACAATTTAGAAATAAACCAAACAACACATTCTAGACACTTCCCTAGGCTTTAACTGCGAGAACTACAAAATGGATGAAAAAACTCTTGCCAATTACGCCATGACAAGAGAAAAATCCCCACCCACGGAGACCGAGCCACCGGTTTTCACTTCGGGGTGTTTTTTATGCAGTCCCAAACAAGCCCAGAGGAATATATATATATATATATAGAAAATGCGAGCCAAAATAAGAGAACCATAAAACCAAGCGACACCCAAGAATATCCTCCAGCATCAACGAATGTCAAAACTCGCAAGCAGCAACGGAGACTTAAGCCAGTCTAACCAACTACAAGTCATACGACCCCTGTGATATAGCCAAGAGAATGAAGAAGAACGTATGTTGTCAAAAATGTCACTTTTCCTCATCGGATGCGAACAAAAAGTAACACTATTACGAAACCTCCATAACCACCAAAGAGGCGAACCAAAAATAACATAGAAACGATGTTTTTTCTCCTTAGATGCATGCCACAAACCAAACCAATTTTTCCAATGCTCAAAAGAGGTGAGAGGAGGAAGAGGGATATCACACCAATTACGAACAAGTTTCCAAACGTCCGAAGCGATGTCACATTCAAAGAAAATGTGATCAGAGGATTCCACGTTGCCATTACAAGAAGGACAAGAAATTGACGGTATATCCATTCCACGAGACGAAAGATTCAACTTATGCGGAAGCCGGTCCAAGATCATTCTCCATAAAAAAATGTTAACTTTTCTAGGAAGCGTTTTGTGCCATGTAGTCGAAGGAACCAATGAAGGGAGAATCTTGGTATCAATAATACGCCTAGATTCCCCCACAATAAAGTTACCATCTAAACCCAACGTCCACACGCAAGAGTCTTCAACATCATTAGTATCGACATAACTGACCTCAATAAGCATGTCACGTAAGTAAGCCAAATTACGAGCACCAAGATTGGTCCTCGACCAATTCCAACGCCATTGCCCATTTTCAATAGGATCAATAATGAGACAATCTTTATCTTGTTCCAAACAATAAAGTCTATTGTACGTGATATTAAGAGGAGACTCACCTATCCAAATATCCTTCCAAAAACGAATACGAGTGCCACAACCTGCTTTGAACTGAAATGAATTTGCCGGGATGATGTCTTTCGAGTGTAAGTAATTAGATGAACCCACAATTTTTGCCCACGTACCACTGAAACTGCAACCTTGAATATCAAAACCACCTTCATGACCATGAAAAGATTTAATGACTTTAACCCAAAGCGCATTCGGATATGACATCAATCTCCAACGCCACTTTTGAAGAAGAGCTAGATTAAAAGCCTTAAGACTACCAATATTTAAACCACCTTTTTCGAAAGTAGCAAGAACATTGGACCATTTAATCCAAGCCAACTTTCTGGCGTCATTAGAACCACCCCAGAAAAAAGTCGAACGGGCCCTTTCCAAATATTTAAGAACAGTCTCGGGAGCTTTGAAGATCAAAAAATAATAAATGCCAAGACTGCCAAGAACCGCCTTGAGAAGAGTAAGACGGCCACCTATGGAAATGAGATTAGCCTTCCAAGATGAGAGTCTTAAATGAAAGCAATCAATCAACGTCTTCCAGTTGGAAACTAAACTCATATTACAACCAATCGGAAGCCCAAGATAAGTGAAAGGAAATAAACCCGGGACACAACCAGAATTCCTAGCCATACTCGACACTTCGTCATCTGAAACTCCAATGCCATATATATATTTGATTTGTCAATGTTAATTCTGAGACCCGAAGCTAAGTAGAAAACATGCAGAACACGAATAATATTATCAAGGTCACAAGTGATCCAATCAGTAGTGATAATCACATTATCTGCATAGAAGATGTGAGAAAGGGTGATGTCCGAATGCCCTATTTTGACACCTCTGATAAGACCTGATCCAACTGCATTAGAAAGAGCACTATGAATACCCTCCATAACAAGGATAAAAAGAAAAGGCGAAAGAGGGTCTCCCTGTCTAAGCCCGCATTTAATAGAAAATTCAGAAGTAGGGCTACCAATACCGAAGCTCTAGATGATTGCAAACAAGCTCTAATCCATGAACACCACTTAGGACCGAAACTAAGGCTAACTAGAACAAAATCCAAGTACTTCCAACCAGTGTTGTAAAAATCGGCCATGGCGGCCGATATGGCGGCGCCATGGTGCTTGGCGGTGGTCCACCGCCACGATATTTCCCATATCGGTCTAACTTGGCGTTTTGGTCAAAATCGGTCAAAATCGGAGTTTGGCGGTCAAAATCGGTCAAAAATCAGCCTTGGCGGCGGTCGGTCAACGACGGTCAACGCCAGATCTGGGTTTTTTTTTTTCAGATTCACGCCGGTCAACGCCGTTTAACTTCAGATCTAGAGTTTTTTTTTTCATATTTACTTCAGATCTAGCCTAGATCTAGGGTTTTTTTTTCATATTCCTTTATAATTTATGTTGTATTTCAAAAATATACATAAATTTCTTTATAATTTATGGTCTCCGATATATCACTGATATATCGCCGCCATATCGGTCTTGGCGCTTGGCGGTGGTCGACCGCCGAGCGATATTTACAACACTGCTTCCAACTAACCGAATCGAAAGCCTTCTCGAAGTCCACTTTGAAGATTAATAACTTTTTCTTACATTTTTTGAACCAATCAATAACCTCACTGAGAATGATCGGACCATCAAGAATTTGACGGCCAGATATAAAAGCGGATTGCTCGTGGCTAACAATCTTGTCAATCACTTTCGATAACCGGTTAGCTAAAATCTTAGCGATAATCTTGTAGTGAATACCAATAAGCGAAATAGGACGAAAGTCTTTGATAAAAAGAGGGTTACTAACCTTTGGAATGAGGGTGAAAAATGAGGAATTCGCTCCCTGAGGCATCGAACTAGTGACAAAAAACGAGTTAACACGCTCAAATATATCCACCTTAATGATATCCCGATATTTCTTAATAAAAGCAAAAGAGAAGCCGTCGGGGCCGGGAGCTTTATTACTACCACAATCCCAAATTGCAGTCTTGATTTCTTCGAGTGAAACTTAGATCTCCAAGGCCTGACGGTCAAGAGGCCCAAGGCCTGTAAAGTGAGATAAAGGAGGAAAACCCACTTGCGAATCGTGAGCTTGAAATTTATGTTTGTAGAAGTTTAGGAAAGCATCCTTAATAAGAATTGGATCTGTAATCTAAACGCCTTCGTGCATAATGCCTGTGATCGATTGAGACCTCCTTTTTTAGTTAATCAAGCCATGAAAAATTTAGAATTCTCGTCTCCTTCAATAACCCACTTGACGCGAGCCTTTTGAATTAAATCAATGGAATCAAAGTTGTCTAATTTATCAAATTCTTGTGTAAGCCTGATACGAGTATCTCTGTTGAGGCAACATGATCAAGATCTATTTATGTTTTAATGATGACAAATAAACCATCGAAACACATAAAATAACAAACGTTAGCTCAAAATCGCCGGAGCCAATGTTTGCTCCTGGCGCGCTGCCCGCGCGTCAACGCACGGGTGACGCGCCAGGAGTCTGTATGGTTCCGGGCGAATTTTGAAAGTCGGCTTTCCCCTTACCTGACAAATGTGGATCTTTCAATACAGGTATGAATATGTTATGTGCTTAATTGAGAACACTCAAAACGAGTTTTGAGATTTGAGAAATCCCATTTTTAGAACACCCATTTATGGGAAAACTCCAACTCATGTTTTCTAACTATCGCCTCTAGCCAAGGCTTTTCTAAACTTAGGGAGCTTGTATATTTCACGTAACATCGTGTTGAAGCATCCATATGCTCATATCCCGTGCTTACGTCTTCTCTAATTACGTAACGGGTTTACTCCCTTATTGGTCAAACTAAGTCAAAGGTCACTTTGCGTAAACGCATCCTTTCCCACTTGGGTTATGCTTTACATCAAGGCAAAGCACTTAACTTGTTTGAACCAAGGTATTAGTTGAGAACGTCGAGTCGTGGAAAGTCACGAGATATGAAACTATGGATTCTCGACGTTATGTTACTTGAACTTATAAGTAACCTATTGATGAGGCGAAAAATGAACCGTTTTTAGGGGGTCATTTTAGCCTGGATTCGAATTTATTTGATCAAACAATGCCCTAAATCGTTCCTTTTGTCATTTTAGGTACTTTTGGAGTGAATTCTGGAAAAGGAAGCATTTTGGACGTTTTTGGAGCATAAAAGTGAAGAAAACGGCAAAGTCTTATTTTTCCTTGCTGGGAACAGTACCTGACGGCGTTAAGAGTTCTCAAGTGACGGCGTCAAGAGTAATATAAGAGGTGGAAGTGGATAAAGTCCGTGACAATCCAGAAGAGTTTTGCACTAAGGACATGACGGTGTCACCATAGGCCGTCATGGTCCAAATGTGAGTAACGGCCCAGAGTAGAATTGCACATGACGGCGTCAAAAGTGGATCTAGGCAATCCGATTTCATTATGGGCGACGAGTTGACGGCGTCGGAATTTCCTTCTTGACGCCGTCACCCTGTAAAATCTATATATAGTTTTGCAATTTTCATTCATAAAGTGTAACAATTAGGGTGTAACTTTGGAGAGAAACCCTAGTCCGAATATTACAGCTTTTTCAAGGGTTTTTACCCTTTGAAACCTTTCATGTTCAATTGAGATAAGTACTCTTTCAATTAATTCAATATGTCTATGTGTTGTTTGAATATATCTTACACTTGTCTTGAATTTAACATGCTTGGCTAGATCTCTTGTGTGTTTGCTTAGATGTAGTGAAACCTAGATGTTAATTATGGGTTGATTGTTTGTTTATAGTTGTTACGGATGATTGTATTCGATGTTAGGCTTAAGAAAACTGGCAGACTTCCATTGGTGACATGCTTGAACGTCTTAAGAAACATGATCAGATGTGTACTATGATTTTTGGTTGTATTTAATGCATAGGAGAATTCTAATGATCCCATGTTAGGAGCTTCTAACGGCTCGACATAGGAGTGAAGTAGGATCCTATAGAGTTAGGGAATATTGTACACGGCCCTACGACTAGTATTAAGGAATACGACCCGTCAATTATGCAATTGTAACAAACTATCAACCTGTAAAAGATATCTAGGGAGTAATGAAACCTAAGTAAACACAACTCTCCCTATCATTGTTCACACCACATTAGTAATTAGCTTTATTTTCATTTTTTTTTTATTTTATTTTGATTGCATCTTTAGTTATTGGGTTAGTTGGTTAGCAACTAATTCCGCCCACTCTTCCAAAAACCGAGATTTTTAAGTGCTTTTATAAAATATAAAAATACAAAAAGAATCATCCCTCACCTCTAGACCTAGTTTTTAGGCTTTCTAATCCTAGCGACACTATTCCTGAGTTGAACAATCAATCCCCCGGTACTTGTCACTAAACTATACTACAACGATCAGGTACACTGCCTGGTGGGGGTTGTAAGCTTCTCGAGATCCCTCGAGAAGTAAAGCGTGGTACGATTCCCACGTATCACCTATGATTTTCTCAACTTGTAATCTTAATTGTCTAAACCTTTTCTTCTTAATGACAATTAGATTATGCCTTAATCCTCTCTTAATCCCATTTATACATAAGACAAAACCAATCATATCCAAATCAAATATTCTCTTACACAATCTCTTACACCTTTACATATTCCCTTACACACTACATCTAAACCATTCATTCCCTTACAACACATCTCATCCCTTCATTTCTAACACATGGGGAATTATTTGAAACCCTAATAAGGCTCCTCTCATCCAAGCCATTGATTTCAAATTACAACACATCACAACCATCCATCCAACTCCTCATCTCTATATCATCACATGGGCTTGATCCTAACCATTGAATTCAAATCAAACACATCTCAACCATCCATCCAATCCCTCTTCCCTATACCACCACATGTGTTTGATCCTAGCCATTGAATTCAAACCAAAACCATCTCAACCATTGATCCACACTTCTTCCCCAAGCAAAGGAGGCTCTCTTTGATCTCCACCATCTATTTCAAATGAAACTATCTCAGCCCTCCATTTCTCCTTTCCCGCCAAGCAAAGTTTATTCCTTGGAATATCCTTCTCAACCCTAACCTAGGCATGTTTGATCCTAGCCATCCATTTCAAATGAGATCATCTCATCCATCCACATTCCCCACATTCCAAATTGTTTGAAAACCAAGGGAGGCTCCCTTTGATCCTATCCATCCAATTCAAACCATTTCATCTCAACCCTCCATCTCATTCTTCCCCCAAGCGTTGGAATATTCCTTGGAATATTATTTCTCTCTTTTCTATGCCATGTGAGGAGATACACTTCTATCCCTTCCAAATTACCTTATCTACACTTTAAACCCTTGGTAATTTGGTTTCTCTTTAAACACTTCACAAAACATTTTCCAAATTGGCTATTTGAGTTGGCAAACCTTAGAATGATTAATGTTAAGGTTTAGTGTGAAGTACAATTGGGGGTTTAGCAAGGATTGGTATTTATAAGATCCAAACACCCAAAACTTGGGAAAGTTTACAGAAGCCTGGCGTGCTGACGGGCGGGTGACGCGCCGGCCTTGGTAAAATTTTCCAAGTTTGGGTTCTTGGCCTATAAATACCACCCTTGCCTCTTGTATTCCTCACCCCTTGCCATTATTGTTTCTCTCTAGATTCTTTCTCTCCAAACACTCTCAAATCTCTATCTCAATCTCCAATCTTGTGTTCTTGATTTTCACATTAACATCTTTGGAAGAACACATCTACTTGCAAGGGAAGAATCACAAGAACCTAATCCACTCTTGTGATTGTGTCGAGGGTCTTCTTTCTTATACCCTTTCTATTACAATCGAGTCTCTAGGTTAGGTTAGGACTTGATTGAACATTCATTCATTCATTCAATTGTTTGTAAGGGAAGTCTTGTGTCTTGGTGACCAAGCCTAGATCATTGGGGATCTAGTTGGGGTTTGATACTTCCGGGTGGAAGTCCTGGTAGTGATCTTTGTGATCCTTAGGTAAAGTCGAATCGTGAGATTCTTTGGGTGGTTTCCGAGGGCGGAATACCATTGGTGAGTAACTCCTTCTTTGTGAGCATCGATATTAGTGAATATCGGTGGAGTGAATTGTAACGGTTTGTAGTCCACCGAAAGGACTATACTAGTGAATAGTATCGGAGTCTTTGATTCGCAACTGGACGTACGGATGGTATAAACCCCCCATCCCAAACCAGTATATATCGTGGTGTCTTTCTTTACTCGCTTTATATACTTTGTTTGTGTTTGTGGTTGTTTGGATTGATTACACAACCACTTGGTTTCTTTGAGGCTTAAAGTTTTTAAACGTCTTAAAAGCCTAAGACACCGTATTCACCCCCCCCCCCCCCTCTACGGTTCTACAATTGGTATCAGAGCGGTATACTCAAGTTTTTGAGCGTTAAAGCCTTCCCGAGAAGTCGTTTTAAGTCAAAAACTTCTTTCCCAAAAATCTAAAATCCTAACTAAGGTTTTTGGTAAAGTAGAGTATTGATCCATGGCTCAAGAGAACTATGTTGAGGGGTGTTCTATGCAAAGACCACCTTTGCTAGAAACCGATGGGTTTTGCTTTTGGAAAACCCGATTTGAGACCTATGTTAGGTCCAAAGATCTTGATTTGTGGGAAATCATCCAAAATGGCAACTTTGAGTTTATGATGGAAGACTCGGAAACAAAGTTGTTGGTGAAAAAGCCACACTTGGATCTTAATGATGATGAGAGGAGAAAGCTTGGCAAGAATGATGAAGCCAAGATGTTGATCTATAATGCTCTACCTTGAAGGGAGTTCGAGAGGGTTCATGTTTGCAAGACCGCCAAGGAAATTTGGCACTCCCTCATCATTACTCATCAAGGAAACTCTCAAGTAAAGGATTGCAAGATCGATCTACTAATACAACAATATGAGAAGTTCTCGATCTCGGATGAAGAAACCATTGATAATGGGTACACAAGGTTCAATGCTATTATCACTAGTCTCACGGCTCTTGATCCTAGCTTCTATAACAAGAACCATGTGAGAAAGTTTCTTCGAGCACTTCCAGTAAAGTGGAGGCCAAAGGTGACGGCCATAGAAGAAGCCAAGAATTTGGCGGAACTACCTCTTGACGAGCTCATTGGAAATCTCAAAGTCTATGAGATAATTCTTGAGAACGACAAGGCGAGTACCAAAGACAAGAAGGAGAAGGTTAAGTCTTTGGCTCTTAAAGCTAAAGTTACTAGTACTTAAACTAGTAATGATAGTGATGGTCAAGAGGATAGCAATGAAGAAGATGATATGGATGACGAAGAGTATAATCTCATGGCTAAGAACTTTCGGAGGTTCTTTAGGAAAGATGGTAACATTGGTAGAAGAAATCGGTTTGGAAACCGAGATAATGGTGGAAGGAACAACTTTGGGGGGAACCGAAGTGGTGATAACAACAAGGTTGGTGAAAGCTCGAGACGCACCCAAGGATGCTACAATTGCGGAGAGAAGGGTCATTTCATCAATAAATGCCCGAAGCCTACGGTGAACAAGGCATTCGTTGGAGGAGCGTGGAGTGATAGTGAAGATGAAGACCAACCAACAAATGACGCTACGTGTCTTATGGCTCAAGAAAAATTTGAGGTATCTCTAAACCCTTCCTCTCCTAATAACTTAGATACTATCAATTTGCAAAAGGAGAATGAGGAACTAGTTAAGTTTAATGATAATTTTAGAAAAACCCTTGATAAAGCTCTCAAAGAAAAACGTCTTCTTGAACTAGAAATGGTAAATCTAAAGAAAGGATTTGTGAACTTGAAAGTAAAGTGAAAACACTTGAACATTGCAAAGGGATGATTGAACCTTGTAAAAATTGTGAAATACTCACTCTTGAGGTTAACTCTTTAAATGAAAAGGTGTTGGAACTTCAAAAAGAATCACTAAGCTTTTCAAAATATAAAAAGAGCACAAATGATTTAGAAGAACTAATAAGTCGGCAAAAGGTGTCTCAATATAAGGGAGGTATTGGATTTTTTAAATAAGGTACAACCACTCCTATAAGCCTAATAAAACCAATAACATTTGTAAAGGCTAAAGAAAACGAGGCTCCAAAAATCCCCGAGGCTGACGCGCTGGCTGACGCGTCAAGCGCCGGGCCTCTGAGGAAAATTGAATCTCCATTAAACAATGTCATTAAACCAATTACTCCTCAAGCTCCTCTTGCAAGTAATCGAGGTAATCAAGCTCCCATTGCAAGAAGAGAAAATCCAAAACAATTTTCTAACTCAAGCTCTCGCAATGGACTTGGATACTCACAACCTCGAGTAAATCATAGATCATTTTTGCCTACACCTAATATGAGATCTTCTGCCTCATACAACCAAAGACCATCTTTTCAAAATAACCAAAGAATAAATTTCTCTAACTATGATCAAAGGTCTTCTCAATACCAATACAAAAATTACCAAAGGAAAGACAACTCCTATTCAAACCAAAACTTCTTTAGACCTCAAACAAATCATAACTATAGACCAAGTTATGAAACTCAAAATGACTATCAAAACAATCCTTGGTCCACTTTTTCTAAATATGGTATTGAGAAATTATGTGTCTTACTTCAAGACCCAAGAATGTTTAACTTGGGTGCTTTAAACACTAACCTAAATGGACCCAAGAAACAATGGGTACCAAAGGCATGCATTATACTTTTGTTATAGGTTTGCCTCAAAAGTGATTTACAACCGGATGAGTGGGTAGTGGATAGTGGTTGCACTAAACACATGACCGGGAATAGAAGATTGTTCACATCATACACGGCGTATAATGGCAATCAAGTCATTTTTGGAAGCAAACTTAACGGCAAAGGTAATGTCCTTCATGACTCCATAGAAATTTCCAATGTTAAGCATGTTAGGGGTCTAAGTTTCAATTTGATTAGTGTAAGTCAATTATGTGATGATGATTGTGAGGTCAAATTTACTAAGGTAGATTGCACTATTAGTAAAAATGGTGTTGTGTTAGCAAAAGGTCATAGGCGAAATAACTTATATACATGCAAGTTGGGTGATAACTCTAAGCAACACATATGCCTTACGTCCATAGTGGACAACTCAACGCTTTGTCATAGGAGGTTAGGTCACGCCAATATGAGGTTAGTCCAAAACCTAGCTTCTAACGAGCTGGTACGGAATCTACCAAAGTTGAGCTTTGAAAGGCATTTTTGTGACACATGTCTGATCCAAAGTTATGAAGGTAACTTCTACACTTTAATGATCATAGATGATTGTTCAAATTAAACTTGGATATTATTCTTAGAAAACAAGGATGGAGTTTTAAATAAATTCAACATTTTGAGAAAGAAACTTGAAAACCTACTTGATTGTTCAATTGTTTCAATTAAAACAAATCATAGTTGCGAATTTGATAAAATGCAATTTGGAACCTTTTGTGAACAACATGGAATATCTTATAACTTATCGGGCCCGTTCACTTCTCAATCGCATAAGATTGTTGAAAGAACACATCGTAAGTTAAGAAAGATGAGTCGTGCAATGCTTGACGAGCAATCCATCCCACAAAAGTTTTGGTGTCATGCCCAAGATACCGCTTGCTACATTTTTAATAGAGTCTACATAAGAAAGGTAATTAATAAAACACCTTATGAAATACTTAGGAATAGAAAACCATCCCTAGAGTATTTTAGAGTATTTGGTTGCAAAGTATTCATACTTAACACCAAAGAATATCTCACCAAATTCGACCCAAAGTCGAATGAAGGTGTGTTCCTAGGATACTCTCAAACTAGTAAAGCATACATAGTGCTTAACAAGGAAACAATGAGGATTGAGGAATCTCTCAATATGACCTTTGATGAGAGCATGCCCGAGCCTAGATCATCTCCTTCGGTAGAAGATGATGTGATCAATGAACCTTTAGTTCAAGATCAAGAAAGGTCGCCAACATTACAAGTTAATGATTCGTATGAAGGCAATCCTAAGGAATTGAGAGAAGCGAGGGGTCATCCTATACAACAAGTCATTGGTGACTTGAATAAAAGGACACTTAGGTCACAAAACAAACAAGTCTAAGTTTTGGAATGACATTTTTCAAAAGTCCAAATTGCTTTGGGATAGGTTTTGATGCTATAATATGCATCTTAGGAGGACAATTTTTAGGTGCTCTTAGAGCTTATGTGATTAAGGATTATGTGGAGGCATGGATGGAAGATCAAACAAATGTCTTCCAAGAGGAAAGATATGTATCAATTCATTATTCAAACTATGATTGATAAGTATCCAAGATTCTACATGTCTATACTATGTGCTTGAACAAGAAAACTTGACACAAAATTATCTTGATTCATCTTGAAAATTTTGTCTTAGATATGACGATTCTTCACAACTCACACTTGTGTTCAAGATCTTGTATTCAATTCTTCTTGTTCTCCTTATGTGATAAACTACATGTTGCATGCTTAAATTGAATAATGTTATCTTGTAATAATTAAATGCTTGTAGTTTCATGCATGAGAAATGATAGTAACTAACATGTGTATCTAGTCCACCCAACCTCAACTTTGTCTAACTAGATCACTCATCTCTTGTTGAATATCTCTTCCCAATGCCATGTGATCCAAGCATATTAGTACATGATTTAGATAGTTTGAACATCTTATCAAGCATCTGTCATTAATAACATGACCAACTTTTATGTGCTTAGTATCCTAACTACCAACTTAACTCATCTATGAAAGGTGTAATCTTGCTTGCTACCATGACAACAAAGCTTGCTTAAAATAAATATCACTTAAAACACATTCAAAATGGATATGGAAGAAGAATTTGTTGGGTCATCATACCACTTTAATGATGGTAGGATAATGATGACAAGGGAAGAAGAGGAAAACATTGATTGGGACAACATTATTTGTGCGGAAATCCCAATTGTGAAAGATTTGGTTAAACTTTGTTTTGTCGAAGATGAAATTTGGGCCAAGATTGAAGGAAAGCTTGGGGAACCCCTTGAGAATGACCATACTCGTAGGTGTGCATGTTGCACTACCAATGGTGTGATTGAAAAGAATATCCTCGCTTTACTTGAGGAAATTAGAGAACTACACAAATCAATCAACAATGATATGTTGGTCATGATCGCCGTTCTCAAAGACATCTCAAGGGTGACTCTTCAAGAAAAGGATGAAGAGTGAAATAGTAAAAACTTGCTCTAGTAGTAACTATCTAAGTCTTTTCACAAGCTTGTATGAATAAAATATGATAGGATTGAGTGATGTTCTTCTTGTATGTCCTTCATTATGTGTGGTTAATAAAATGCTTGTGATGATCGTTTCCTTAATATGTCTTGCTTTGATATTTGGCATCTATATTGTATGACTTCCTACAATCACATATTTGTTTGTGTCTTGCTCAACATTTGGAAAGTGGAGTCATCTTGGACACAAAAATACTTATATTGTGGACTAACCCATGTTGCAAGTCTCCAAATGGTAACCTAACCCATCTTAGAACTTTCACATGTGAGGATTTCTTATTTGTTGCATGTTGTGATTTCTATGTGTAGCTAGGCCACCGCAATGGTGAGGCTCTTGACCCATGGATCCCCGCCTTGAAACAAGGGGGAGCAACGATCTAGGGGGAGCTATGTTCAAGGGGGAGCACATTCGGTCCCGCCTTTTTGATTCGACAAAAGGGGGAGAAAGAAAGCAAGAAGTGTGAAGACCATTCAAGTTATGTTAAAGGCTTCACCAAATTACTAGGCAAAGGTCAAGACGCAAGCACCAAAGGCGCGCTTTGTCTTCGCTAAGTTTGGTAATTTTATTTGCTTTCGGTTTTTATTTGTCATCATCAAAAAGGGGGAGATTGTTGAGGCAACATGATCAAGATCTCTTTATGTTTTAATGATGACAAATAAACCATCGAAACACATAAAATAACAAACGTTAGCTCAAAATCGCCGGAGCTAATGTCTGCTCCTGGCGCGCTGCCCGCGCGTCAACGCGCGGGTGACGCGCCAGGATCTGTATGGTTCCGGGCGAATTTTGAAAGTCGGCTTTCCCCTTACCCGACAAATGTGGATCTTTCAATACAGGTATAAATATGTTATGTGCTTAATTGAGAACACTCGAAACGAGTTTTGAGATTTGCGAAATCCCATTTTTAGAACACCCATTTACGGGAAAATGCCAACTCATGTTTTCTAACTATCGCCTCTAGCCAAGGCTTTTCTAAACTTAGGGAACTTGTATATTTCACTTAACATCGTGTTGAAGCATCCATATGCTCATATCCCATGCTTACGTCTTCTCTAATTACGTAACGGGTTTACTCCCTTATTGGTCAAACTAAGTCAAAGGTCACTTTGCGTAAACGCATCCTTTCCCACTTGGGTTATGCTTTACATCAAGGCAAAGCACTTAACTTGTTTGAACTAATGTATTAGTTGAGAACGTCGAGTCGTGGAAAGTCACGAGATATGAAACGATGGATTCTCGACGTTATGTTACTTGAACTTATAAGTAACCTATGATTTTCTCAACTTATAATCTTAATTGTCTAAACCTTTTCTTCTTAATGACAATTAGATTATGCCTTAATCCTCTCTTAATCCCATTTATACATAAGACAAAACCAATCATATCCAATCATATCCAAATCAAATATTCTATTACACAATCTCTTACACCCTTACATATTCCCTTACACACTACATCTAAACCATTCATTCCCTTACAACACATCTCATCCCTTCATTTCTAACACATGGGGAATTATTTGAAACCCTAATAAGGCTCCTCTCATCCAAGCCATTGATTTCAAATTACAACACATCACAACCATCCATCCAACTCCTCATCTCTATATCATCACATGGGCTTGATCCTAACCATTGAATTCAAATCAAACACATCTCAACCATCCATCCAATCCCTCTTCCCTATACCACCACATGTGTTTGATCCTAGCCATTGAATTCAAACCAAAACCATCTCAACCATTGATCCACACTTCTTCCCCAAGCAAAGGAGGCTCTCTTTGATCTCCACCATCTATTTCAAATGAAACCATCTCAACCCTCCATTTCTCCTTTCCCGCCAAGCAAAACATATTCCTAGGAATATCCTTCTCAACCCTAACCTAGGCATGTTTGATCCTAGTCATCCATTTCAAATGAGATCATCTCATCCATCCACATTCCCCACATGCCAAATTGTTTGAAAACCAAGGGAGGCTCCCTTTGATCCTATCCATCTAATTCAAACCATTTCATCTCAACCCTCCATCTGATTCTTCCCCCTAAGCATTGGAACATTCCTTAGCATATTCTTTCTCTCTTTTCTATGTCATGTGAGGTACACTTCTATCCCTTCCAAATTACCTTATCTACACTTTAAACCCTTGGTAATTTGATTTCTCTTTAAACACTTCACAAAACACTTTCCAAATTGGCTATTTGAGTTGGCAAACCTTAGAATGATTAATGTTAAGGTTTAGTGTGAAGTACAATTGGGGGTTTATCAAGGATTGGTATTTATAAGATCCAAACACCCAACACTTGGGAAAGTTTACAGAAGCCTGGCGCGCTGCCTGCGCGCTGACGCGCGGGTTGTAACCCCCGGTAATTTTCTAAACCTATTACTAGCCAAAATATTTATTTTCGTACCTGAGACACATTAAAACTTTTATTTGTGATTATTTGGGCTTGAGAAACGTGAGATATATTGGAAACGAGAACTTTATTCCTTGATTGACTCAGCACGACCTAGAACACTCGAATTGTATTGCATTTGCCAAATTATTTGAATTATTTTGAGTTTTGGAAAAACTCTGAAGTTTATGCTTGATTTTATTGGAAAAATTATTTCGTGAACAATGGCGCAAGTTTCGTAAATTTTTGAGTCCGTTTGCTATGTCGTTCGAGCCCCAGAGCATTTATCGTGAGAAGTTTGATTCGTTGGCAATATTGGTCCTTGGAGTATCACCCTCCACTTATCCCTATACTTTCAATAATTTCAAAACCAACACTACACTTATTTACCATATATAAACCCAGAACACACCCATTTAATTCATTTTCAATATATTAAAGCACACACACTCACCAAACTCTCTCTCTCTCTCTCTCTCCTTGCGATTTCCGGCCGCCGCCCCCTTCGCCGGAACACCAGTAGTTTCCGGCCACCCCGCCGGAATATTTTTCGGCCACCCATTTTCTTGCACCATCTTATAGATCGGGACATCCCCGACACCCCCGTGTAAACCGCGCACCTCCAAACACCCCGTATCCACCTCCACGCGCTCCCACCGCCGCGACCATCACCACCGTACACCACCACCGCCACCCTTCTTCATTTTTCCGATGGTAACACCACCCCCCGCCACTTTTTTTTTTTTTTTTTTTTTTTTTTTTTGATTTCAAATCAAAACCCTAGTTTTATTTTTATTTAAATTCGGTTTTAATATTAAAACCTTTTTCAAAAATGTTTTTATTTAATGTTTTTACACCTAAAACTCGTGTGGATCTTTCTTGTTTTTGTTTGGCCTCGACTCGGTACGAACTCACTGAGTCAACTCGTGACTCGGTGAGGGTTTGGGTTTATTTTGATTGTGTGATCGAAGTGGTGACAAGGGAGTGTATATTTTGTGTTTGGATTTGATATTAAGGGTCCGTTTGGTTGTGTCGTGCCTCGGCAGCCAAGAGCCACCACCACCGAGCCTTGGGTGGTGGTGGGGAGGGAGCATTGTTATTATTATTGTTGTTGGTTGAGTGTTTGGATTAGTTTTAGGTTAGTTTGGTTCGGATTTGGATGATTTTGGGTGAGCCGAGAAGGAGTATGGCTCGGTTTGATTTCGGATTTGATTTGGTTTGACTTGGGTTGGTTTTAGAGTTGTTATTATTGTCGTGATGATTATTTTGGGTATTGATTAATAATCTCGGGATATATATATATATATATATTTATTAGAAACGGTAACTAAATAATAAAACGGATAATATATATATGAAATCTAAAATAAAAATTGTTATAATTTAGTGAACTTATCATCGGACATGTTTCCGTATTATGACATTGTGAGCTTGAATTGGATGTATCGGATTTACGGCCTTGGTTATTTGGATGTTATGGACCCTTTGGTACATGAGACGGTAGGGTACGTTAGGCCCGTAAAGATCTTAACGTACCTGGAACCCGAACAAATACAAAATGGTCAATAAAACCTAAACAACTAATGGACTACGCGAATGATATATCCAATCATATTTACTTATATATATGTTAATATTGTTTAAAATAAAGAGTCGTTGACTCGGGAAATGTTATATAAACGGGCAGGTCATGCCGAAATTTTATAAAATCCTTTATAAACTTAAATTATTTTACCAAACATTATTATTATTTCAAAACCTTTTATTTCAACATTATTTTGGGGAAAACGGGTAAAATCCGAGACTTATTGTTACGTGTTATTATTTATTTTTATTTGAGTGAGTTCTTCTATTTTTATTTCTTTTCTTTTCATTTCTTTTCGACGACTTTCTTCGAGGAGTTCTTTCGTCTTTCTTTTGCATTTGGTTGATTCGCCGACTTATTTCTTTTCTAAAACTTTCTTGTCTCCCACACGAGACTTTACGAAATCTATTTTTCTTTCAAATGCCATTGTATTTACAAAACTTTTACTCAAGCATTGTTTATGGAAATATTCGAGTTTAGTTCTGAGTTATGCCATTTATATTGATTAGGTTGTGCTGAGGTCCCTTTTGCTCTGACGCATTATTGATTGATTGCTATATCTTGTTTCCTGCTGCTATTGTTAAGGTGTGATTCATAGCCCCGCTTTTTATATTTTAATTGTTTATAAACCTATGGGGTGAGACACATGCTTTAAATGTTTTCTGAGCACAAGTATTTTTGGTATGCTTTTCCTGAATGATATATATATTTCCTGACGATGTACTAAGTAGCTTGTCTTTCCGGAAAGAACCTCAGATCATGAGCCATTAGTCACCTACGGGTGAGCGCGAACTTAGTTTATAGGCCTATAGGACTGACCATCCCATTCGTAGTTGTCAAGGGCTTGACATGCGGATGTAGTATTGACAAGTACCTGGCCTTGGGGGCAATTATTATTATGAAATTCCATGGTTATTGTTTATGTCAGTACAGCGTTACTGTCGATTGGTTTGGTTAACGTCTTGTGTGTCATGAGCTTAGTATCATCAACCGTATGTATGCACAGGGATGCCTCTACATATTAGGTGTTACCTTGATTACCCTGGTATTTGCATTTGTTGCTTATATCATATGATTAAAACCCTTGTGCTCAACTTTATTATTTTAAACCTATGGATTACACTCAACCTTTGTGTTGACTTTTAAGCATGTGTTTCTCAGGTACTACTACAAATTAAGTTTTGGAGCTTTATGATCTTGGGTGTGATGGAGTGGCTGGACGAAGGAAGTTTTCTGTCAAGGCAGCTTATTTCATTTCTACTATCTTTATTTTTCATGTCATTCGTAAAACCTTTGTGTGTTTTTAATATTTTTCCGCTGCTAAACTTATTTACTTTCCGCTGCTAAACTTTGCATTTCTACTACTACACTTGGTTTTTCCGCTGCTAAACTTTGTCATTTTCCGCTGCAAACTTTTATTTTTATTCCGCTGCTATTTGTTAAAGAGCCTATGTACTCTAAAATGGTTTGTAAAACGAATGATGTGTTTTGAGGCATTTTTAAACGTCCCGTGTTGTGGTCATTTGCTATAAAGATGCCTGGTTTCGATTCGCGTAGTGCCCCCAGCATGTCAGCTGCCGTATTTTGAGTTGGGGGTGCTACAGAATGGTATCAGAGCCATCGTTTATAGAGAACGAGCTCGCACTCGGCTATAAACTTTTTCCTGGAGTCAAAATGTTTTGAGATAGAAAGCCGACAGCCTTCCATGCCACTTCGCGCCCTGGTATTTCTTTTAAACTTTACATATATATATATATATATATATATATATATATATATATATATATATATATATATATATATATATATATATATATATATATATATATATATATATATATATATATGTTTTGTATTAAGATTGGTTTGGACTTTTTCCACTATCATGCTTTGGCTTATAAAATGGTTTTCTACGAAAATTTGGCTAGTATTTTTATATTTCCTTATACTCTTGTAGAGTATCATGCCTGTCCAGTTCCCTGTAATCAGGTTCCAATCCCACCCGTTGTTGACCCATTGCCTTTAGGAGATGATGTTGAGTTGGATGTTGATGTTGGTTTAGATGATGAGGTAGGTTTAGAGGATGATGTTGATATTGAGGATGATGGAGATGAGGAGATGGATGACGATAGTGATGAGGAGTTTATGGAGGAGGATCAGGATGTTCCCCCGCCTCCTTCGCCTGTTGTGTCAGATGTGACTTATGAGTCGGATACTCCCGAGAGTTTGGAGCATGCTATGATTACCGAGGTGACATCGACAGAGGTCGTGCCTACAGAGTTAGTGTCCACTTATGAGGTTGGAGAGTCGTCAGCAGACCCACGCGTTGCGTCTTCAGCGATTGGGGACGAGTTGAGCAGATTGTGGGAGGAGATGACCTGGTGTCAGGGTCTATACATGTCGAGAGCCAGGAGTACGTGTTTTCGGCCATCTACTGTCGTGGAATTGATGAAGGAGAAGAAGGAAGGGAAGAAAGTAGCAGATAAGTTGCAGGTTGGTTTATATAGGCAAGGTGCCAGGATGAGCCTTGTGGAGGAGACGTATGCTGAGTTTCAGGGACGTTTGGATTCTTTGGATAGGAGGATGATAGAGGTTGGGAGAATGGCGAGGCAGTTGTCACAGACAGAGTTGTATGCAGGAGATGATAGTCGACACTATCGTACTAGTATCAGCGAGTTATGGAGTGAGTTGCATGAGATGCAGAGACAGGCCTATGCAGAGAGGACGACCCGCCTTAGGTCTTATGATAGCATTGATGTGATGGCTATGTATGGAGATCGTTCAGGAGATCAGTGATTAGATCATTTATAGTAGTTGGTATCTTAATGGTAGTTTACCTAGTATATGCTAAACTGAATTCTTCAGTTGGTAGATTTTATTCGAAACTTGTACTTGTTTTGCATATCTTGTAAAACCAATGTCAAGTATGAAATCTATGATGTATTATGGTGATGTACTATTATTGATGTTGACTTATGCTATATTATGATTTTATTCATGTGACGATGCTTTATCTTGTGCTATGATTCTGACACGTTAATCAAATACTTACAAGTGTTGTGCTTTGTATTGATTGATAGAATTATGCCTCCTAGGAAGATGACCCCTGCTGCTATTCAGTAGATGATTGATGAAGGTGTTGCAGCAGCGCTTGCCAGGCAAGCAGGTGTTCCTCAGAATGTTGGACCGGCTAGAGCTCAAGCGGTTCCCAACAACCATTTCTGCACTTTTAAGGAATTCATGGATTGTAAGCCCATTACCTTCAAGGGAACTGAAGGAGCTGTTGGATTGACTCAATGGTTTGAGAAAGTGGAATCGGTGTTTCATAGGAGCAATTGTACTGAGAACAATAGGGTAAAGTATGCGACAGGCACATTGTTGGAGCATGCCTTGTCTTGGTGGAATGCTTACGTTCAGGAAAAGGGAATGGAGGAAGCTTATAATACTTCGTGGGAAGATTTCAAGAAAGCTATGGTTAAGAAGTACTGTTCTCGTAGTGATTTGAGGAAGTTGGATACTGAGTTCTATTATTTGGCTGTGAAGGTTCCGATCTTGCTACTTATGTGCGACATTTCCAAGAGTTGAAAGTGTTTTGTGCTCACATGGTGCCCGATAATGAGAAGTTGCTAGAGAAGTTTATTGGTGGATTGCCTGTGAGTATTCAAGGGAATGTGACGTCGTACAATGCTGAGACTTTAGATGATACTATTAGCATGGCTGAACACCTTATGGATCAGGTGACTAAGCATGGTGCTGTTCAGAAAAGTAATCACTTTGACAACAAGAGAAAATGGGAGGATAACCGAAGGAACAACAACTATAACAACCCTAACAACTGCTACAACAACAATCAGTATCGTAACAACAATCACCATCACCAACAGAAT
This sequence comes from Artemisia argyi, assembly GCA_030686995.1. Classification (NCBI taxonomy): domain Eukaryota; kingdom Viridiplantae; phylum Streptophyta; class Magnoliopsida; order Asterales; family Asteraceae; genus Artemisia; species Artemisia argyi. The sequence continues at coordinate 90,319,532 of CM060696.1, forward strand.
AGGAGACAGGAGACTGTTAAGGCATTTGTGGCTGCACAAGGAGGAGCGAATGTTGGACAGCAAACTCTTTGTGGGAAGTGCCACCAACATCATACTGGACCATGTGCTATGAGATGTATGAAGTGTCAAAAGGTTGGTCATGTTTCAAGGTTTTGTAAGAGTAAGGTTGTGGCGACAGGAGCAAATGCCCAGCCTGTGGTTACATGTTTTGGATGTGGAGAGCGTGGACACTATAGGGGACAATGCCCGAAGAATGCTGGACAAGGAAATGTAGGTGCTCGAGGTAGAGTGTACGTGATGGGAAATGGAGAGCCGCATCAAGATCCGAATGTTGTCACTGGTACGTTTCTTCTCAATAACCTTCGTGTTAAAGTTTTGTTTGATTTGGGTGCCGATATGAGTTTTGTGTCTTCTAAGATTGCGCCGTTACTTCGACTTACCCCTACTTTATTAGACGTTAGCTATAGCATTGAGTTAGCTGATGGTAACCTAGTAGATACCCGCACCGTGATCCGTGGCTGTACCCTTAATCTTTTAGATCACCCGTTTAGTATCGATTTGATGCCAGTCGAGCTCGGAAGCTTCGATGTGATAGTTGGAATGGATTGGTTATCCAAGAATCGAGCGAGCATTGTTTGTGGAGAACGAGTGGTTCATATCCCTCTCAATGATGAGATTTTGATTGTTCGAGGTGATAGGAGTGGAACTCGCCTGAATATCATATCATGTATCAAGACCATGAAATATCTTGAGAAAGGATGTCATGCATTCCTAGTACACGTGGCTAAGAAAGAGTCGGGAGAGAAGCGACTCGAGGATGTTCCTGTAGTGCGTGAGTTTCCTGAAGTATTTCCTGAAGATTTCCCGGACTTCCGCCAGCCCGACAAGTAGAGTTTCGCATCGACTTAGTTCCAGGAGCTGCACATGTTGCGCGTGCACCATATCGTTTAGCGCTATCGGAAATCGAGGAGTTATCGAAGAAATTACAAGAATTGTTGGATAAAGGATTTATTCGACCGAGTTCTTCGCCCTGGGGAGCTCCAGTGTTATTTGTGAACAAGAAGGATGGATCGTTTAGGATGTGCATCGACTACCGAGGATTGAATAAGTTAACCGTGAAGAACCGCTACCCGTTACCGAGGATTGATGATTTGTTTGATCAGTTGCAAGGATCGAGTTACTATTCTAAGATTGACTTGAGGTCTTGTAATCACCAACTTAGGGTTTAGGAAGAGGATATTCCCAAGACGGCATTTAGGACCCGTTATGGTCATTATGAGTTTCAAGTTATGCCTTTTGGTTTGACCAATGCGCCTGCAATGTTCATGGACCTCATGAACCGAGTATGCAAGCCTTATCTAGATAAGTTCGTGATAGTCTTTATCGACGATATTTTGATCTACTTAAAGAGCGAGGAAGAGTACAAACAACATTTGGCTACGATTCTTAAGTTGCTCCAGGATGAGCAATTGTATGCAAAGTTCTCTAAGTGTGAGTTTTGGATTCGGAAAGTTCAATTTTTGGGTCATGTGATTGATAGTGAAGGATTACATGTGGATCCCGCTAAGATTGAGGCGATTGAGAAATGGGCAACACCGGTTAACGCCACAGAAATTTGTCAATTTCTAGGATTGGCCGGGTATTATAGGAGATTCATCGAGGGATTCTCCAAGATATCTAAACCATTAACCGCATTGACTCACAAGGATAAGAAGTATGAATAGGGAGAGGAAGAAGAGAAGGCATTTCAGACCTTGAAGCAGAAGCTTTGTAGTGCACCGATATTGGCTTTGCCAGATGGAGTAGAAGATTTTGTGGTTTATTGTGATGCCTCGTATCAAGGGTTAGGAGCAGTTTTGATGCAACGAGGGAAGGTTATGGCATATGCTTCCCGATAGCTTAAGACTCATGAAGAGAAGTACACCACCCATGATTTGGAGTTAGGAGCCGTGGTTTTTGCCCTCAAGTTGTGGAGACATTACCTTTATGGTACTAAGTGTGTTGTCTTTACCGACCACAAGAGTTTACATTATATTTTGGATAAGAAGGAGTTGAATATGCGACAACGACGATGGTTGGAGACGTTGAGCGATTATGATTGCGAGATACGATACCACCCTGGAAAAGCTAATGTTGTAGCTGATGCTTTGAGCCGCAAGGAACGTTTGAAACCGTTACGCGTTCGAGATTTAGTTTTGACGATTAACTCGAATTTACCCTCTCAGATTTTGCAAGCACAAGAGGAAGTCGTGGAAAGAGGAGGGCTTAAGAAAGAGAAAGTTGATGGGATGATTAGAAAGGAGAAACTTGAGAAACGTTCAGATGGAACTTTGTGTTACAAAGGAAGAAGTTGGGTGCCTTTGTTCGGAGGACTGAGAGACTTGATTATGCTCGAGTCTCATAAGTCAAAGTATTCTATTCACCCAGGATCTGACAAGATGTATCAAGATGTGAAGAAGTTATATTGCTGGCCCAATATGAAAACTGAGATTGCCGATTATGTCTGTAAGTGTCTTACGTGCGCTAAGGTTAAGGCTGAACATCAGAAACTGTCTGGTTTACTAGAACAACCTGAGATCCCAGAATGGAAATGGGAAAGAATAACAATGGATTTTGTCACCAAGCTACCAAGGACTACGACAGGATTCGATGCTATTTGGGTAATAGTCGATCGATTGACTAAATCCGCACACTTTTTGCCAATCAAAGAGAATTACAGCATGGATAAGTTGACCAGGCTCTACATAAAGGAGATAGTATCTCGACATGGAGCGCCAGTGTCTATTATCTCAGATCGAGACAGCAGGTTTACTTCGAACTTTTGGAAGTCACTTCAAGATTCGTTTGGCATGAACCTTGACATGAGTACCGCTTACCATCCACAGACCGATGGTCAAAGCGAGAGAACCATCCAGACTTTGGAAGATATGTTGCGTGCATGTGCGATTGATTTCGGAAATGGATGGGATGTCCATTTGCCTTTGATTGAGTTTTCTTACAACAATAGTTACCACGCGAGTATTAAGGCTGCACCGTTTGAAGCACCTATATGTTGGGATGAAGTGGGAGAAGCACAACTTATTGGACCAGATTTAGTTCGTGAGACGACCGAGAAGATTGCTCAGATTAAAGACCGATTGAAAGTTGCTCGTGACCGACAGAAGAGTTACGCAGATGTGAGACGTAAACCCCTAGAATTTCAGGTAGGAGATAAGGTTATGTTGAAGGTATCGCCTTGGAAAGGTGTGATCAGGTTTGGTAAGAAGGGAAAGTTGAATCCCCGTTACATATGACCATTTAAGACTGTGAAGAGAATTTGTCCCGTGGCATATAAGCTGGAATTGCCACCAAAGCTCAGTAGAGTTCACCCTACTTTCCACGTGTCGAATTTGAAGAAGTGTTTGACCGACGAGACCGCTGTAATTCCGCTTGAGGATATTGAGATTGATGAGCAATTATTTCGTAGATTATGCTTGATTTTATTAGAAAAATTATTTCGTGAACAATGGCGCAAGTTTCGTAAATTTTTGAGTCCGTTTGCTATGTCGTTCGAGCCCCGGAGCGTTTATCGTGAGAACTTTGATTCGTTGGCAATATTGGTCCTTGGAGTATCACCCTCCACTTATCCTTATACTTTCAATAATTTCAAAACCAACCCTACACTTATTTACCATATATAAACCCAGAACACACCCATTTAATTCATTTTCAATATATTAAAACACACACACTCACCAAACTCTCTCTCTCTCTCTCTCTCTCTCTCTCTCTCTCTCCTTGCGATTCCCGGCCGCCGCCCCCTTCACCAGAACACCAGCAGTTTCCGGCCACCCCGCCGGAATATTTTCCGGCCACCCATTTTCTTGCACCATCTTATAGATCGGGACATCCCCGACACCCCCGTGTAAACCCCGCACCCCCAAACACCCCGTATCCACCCACGCGCTCCCACCGCCGCGACTATCACCATGGTACACCACCACCGCCACCCTCCTTTATTTTTCCGACGGTAACACCACTCCCCGCCACTTTTTTTTTTTTTTTTTTTTATTATTATTATTATTATTATTATTATTATTATTATTATTATTATTATTATTATTATTATTATTATTATTTTATTTTTATTTATTATTATTTTTTAATAATAATTATCACTTTTCATTGAAACCAAGGAAATTACATGAAATTAGAGGGGAGTCTAGACACAATCTGTGCTCCCACTCCTTTTTGAATACACAAACTAATTCGATGAAAAATAAAAGCACCGTTCTTAACATTGTTAGAGTGGCTGCTGGAAATTGTCCCGACGCGCGAGAGTGTATTCAAAGCTTCTACATCAAGTTCCCCAAATGTGGAAAAAGCGAAAGGAACAAACTTGTATCCATTGTTTTCATACTTGGACGCATACTTATTCCTTTTCTTTTCCACAGCATTACACAATGCAGCCCCAGGAGCCCATGTCGTTAATCCATTCCCAGCAAACGGAGAGACCCCAGTCACATCCAGACATGCGTCCTTACCTTGGAACCAGTTAAACAATAGCACATCTGCAGGCCGTAATTCTCTCCCTTCCTCCGAAAGAAATCCCATTGGAACCTCTTTACGCACCATAATCCCTGCTTTGGAACATATATCAACAAGGACATCACGCACCAAATTATGCCTGAACTTAACACCCACTTCGCTAGCGCAGTGAACCGCGTGATCCCCCCACTGGTCCATACGGTGTACATTACAACTCGGGCATAAGCTGCCTTCAGAGAACATAGGGACCGCAAGTCTGTAACATAACACCGATCGAAATTGGCGAGGATTCATCCGTTGTCCGAGGCCGTCAATAGGGATGGCGTAGAGGAAGTCCTGCGCATGCGGGGCGCGGATACTACTAAGTATAGCCACCTGCCTTGGACTTAGCGAGTACTTGGAGACGAGGTCTTTCTCAATGACACCGAAATAACACTTTGCCAAGGTTTTATTTCAAATCAAAACCCTAGTTTTATTTTTATTTAAATTCGGTTTTAATATTAAGAGGCATTTATATATATATCCTTGGAAATTTTTAAAATTACACATATGTCCTTTTGATGCATTAAAAGCATTGTACTTTATGCATAAAAAACTAGTAAAAAGGATATATATGTAATTTTTAAAATTTTCAAGGATATAAATGAAATTCTGCCTAATATTAAAACCTTTTTCAAAAATGTTTTTATTTAATGTTTTTACACCTAAAACTCATGTGGATCTTTCTTGTTTTTGTTTGGCCTCCACTCGGTACGAACTCACCGAGTCAACTCGTGACTCGGTGAGGGTTTGGGTTTATTTTGATTGTGTGATCGAAGTGGTGACAAGGGAGTGTATATTTTGTGTTTGGATTTGATATTAAGGGTCCGTTTGGTTGTGTCGTGCCTCGGCAGCCAAGAGCCACCACCACAAAGCCTTGGGTGGTGGTGGAGAGGGAGTATTGTTATTATTATTGTTGTTGGTTGAGTGTTTGGATTAGTTTTAGGTTAGTTTGGTTCGGATTTGGATGATTTTGGGTGAGCCGAGAAGGAGTATGGCTCGTTTTGGTTTCGGTTTGATTTCGGATGTCATTTGGTTTGACTTGGGTTGGTTTTATAGTTGTTATTATTGTCGTGATGATTATTTTGGGTATTGATTAATAATCTCGGGATATATATATTTTTATTAGAAACGGTAACTAAGTAATAAAACGGATAATATATATATGAAATCTAAAACAAAAATTGTTATAATTTAGTGGACTTATTATCGGACATGTTTCCGTATTATGACATTGTGAGCTTGAATTGGACGTATCAGATTTACGGCCTTGGTTATTTGGATGTTATGGAGCCTTTGGTACACGAGACGGTAGGGTACGTTAGGCCTGTAAAGATCTTAACGTACCTGGAACCCGAACAAATACAAAATGGTCGATGAAACCTAAACAAATAATGGACTACGCGAATGATATATCCAATCATATTTACTTATATATATGTTAATATTGTTTAAAATAAAGAGTCGTTGACTCGGGAAATGTTATATAAACGGGCAGGTCATGCCGAAATTTTATAAAATCCTTTATAAACTTAAATTATTTTACCAAACATTATTATTATTTCAAAACCTTTTATTTCAACATTATTTTGGGGAAAACGGGTAAAATCCGAGACTTATTGTTACGTGTTATTATTTAGTTTTATTTGAGTGAGTTCTTCTATTTTTATTTCTTTTCTTTTCATTTCTTTTCGACGACTTTCTTCGAGGAGTTCTTTCGTCTTTCTTTTGCATTTGGTTGATTCGCCGACTTATTTCTTTTCTAAAACTTTCTTGTCTCCCACACGAGACTTTACGAAATCTATTTTTCTTTCAAATGCCATTGTATTTACAAAACTTTTACTCAAGCATTGTTTATGGAAATATTCGAGTTTAGTTCTGAGTTATGCCATTTATATTGATTAGGTTGTGCTGAGGTCCCTTTTGCTCTGACGCATTATTGATTGATTGATATATCTCGTTTCCTGCTGCTATTGGTAAGGTGTGATTCATAGCCCCGCTTTTTATATTTTAATTGTTTATAAACCCATGGGGTGAGACACATGCTTTAAATCTTTTCTGAGCACAAGTATTTTTTGTATGCTTTTCCTGAATTATATATATATATTTCCTGACGATGTACTAAGTAGCTTGTCTTGCCGGAAAGACCCTCAGATCATGAGCCATTAGTCACCTGCGAGGGAGCGCGAACTTAGTTTATAGGCCTATAGGACTGACCATCCCATTCGTAGTTGTCAAGGGCTTGACATGCGGATGTACTATTTGTCGTTTTGCCGGGTATTGGCAAGTACCTGGCCTTAGGGGCAATTATTATTATGAAATTCCGCGGTTATTGTTTTTGTTAGTACAGCGTTACTGTCGATTGGTTTGGTTAACGTCTTGCGTGTCATGAGCTTAGTATCATCAACCGTATGTATGCACAGGGATGCCTCTACATATTGGGTGTTACCTTGATTACCCTGGTATTTGTATTTGTTGCTTATATCGTATGATTAAAACCCTTGTGCTCAACTTTATTATTTTAAACTTATAGATTACACTCAACCTTTGTGTTGACTTTTAAGCATGTGTTTCTCAGGTACTACTACAAATTAAGTTTTGGAGCTTTATGATCTTGGGCGTGGTGGAGTGGATGGACGAAGGAAGTTTTCTATCAAGGCAGCTTATTTCATTTCTACTATCTTTATTTTTCATGTCATTCAGAAAACCTTGGTGTGTTTTTGATGAGGCGAAAAATGAACCATTTTTAGGGGGTCATTTAAGCCCAGAATTGAATTTATTTGATCAAATATTGCCCTAAATCGTTCCTTTTGTGATTTTAGGTACTTTAAGAGTGAATTCTGGAAAAGGAAGCATTTTGGACGTTTTTGGAGCATAAAAGTGAAGAAAACGGCAAAGACTTAATTTTCCATCCTGAGAACAGTACCTGACGGCGTCAAGAAGGGAATTGTGACGGCGTCAGGGGTAAAATCCATGACGACCCAGAGAAAACCTGAAGGCGTCAAGAGTTATTTTGGTGACGGCCTGCAAATGGAATACACGTGACGGCGTCAAACCCAGATCTAGGCAGTCCGAGAATTTATTTGGCAGTGAGATGACGGCGTCAGACATTTACTCTTGACGCCGTCACAACACAAAATCTATATATACTTTTCTATTTTTCATTCATTAAAAGAGGAACTTGTGTGGAGAATACTAGGGTCGAATCTAATAAACCCTAGGTCGTTTGTAACAGTATTTTCAAGGGTTTTCACCCCTTGAAACCTTTCATGTTCAATCAAGATTCAAGATAAGTCCTCTTTCAATTCATTCAATATGTCTATGTGTTGTTTGAATATATCTTATACTTGTCTTGATTTTAACATGCTAGGCTAGATCTATCATGTGTTTTCTTAGATGTAATGAAACCTAGATGTTAATTATAGGTTGATTGCTTGTTTATAGTTGTAATGGATGAATGATTTCAATGTTAGGCTTAAGAAAACTGGCAGATCTCCATTGTGTAACTTGCTTGAACGTCTTAAGAAACATGAACCGATGTGTACTAGGTTATCATGATTGTATTTAATGCATAAGCAAATTCTAGTGATCCCATGTTAGGAGCTTCTTAGCCGGTTTGACATAGGAGTGAAGTAGACGCTTATAGGATTGGGGAAGTAAGTACGCCACCCCATGAATGGTATTAAGGAATACAATCCGTCATCCACGCAACTGTAACAAGTAATTAACCTGTAAAAGATATCTAGGGAGTAGTGAAATCTAAGTAAATACAATTCTCCCATATATTGCTCACACCACTATCTTAATTTAGTTTATTTTCATTTTTAGTATTTTATTTTGTTTGCATCTTAGTTATTGGGTTAGTTGACTAGCAACTAATTCCGCCAACTCCTTCAAAACCGAGATTTTTAATTGCTTTTCATAAAACATAAAAATACAAAAATAATCATCCCTCATCTCTAGACCTAGTCTTTAGGTTTTCTAATCCTAGCGACACTATTCCCAAGTTGAACGATCAATCCCCCGGTACTTGTCACTATACTATACTACAACGATCAGGTACACTGCCTGGTGGGGGTTGTAATCTTCTCGAGATAGCTCGAGAGGTAAAGCCTGGTGCAATTCCCACGCTTCAAGTTTTTGGCGCCACAGCCCGGGGAATAGTTATTGTCTAGGTTAGGATTTCTTTTTATTAGGTCTACTTGCTAGATTCCTTTCTAGTAAGATTTTATTTTTAGGTTCTCTTTAGTCTATCTTATTTCTTCTTGTTTTTGTTCGTAACTCTTTGCCATCCGACATCATGGACGATGGTAACATCTTTGAACCCATCAACCCACCACAACAAGACTACCTACAAAACCCACCACTAGCTAACCAACCTCTTAGGCCCCGAACCCTAGGAGAGTATTCCCGACCTAGCCACCAAGGCTATCGAAACACCATTGAGCTCACCCAAGGAGCCAATGTGTCTCCCTTGCGATCCGACACCATCCGGTTGGTGCAAAGCGGATGTGCATTCCATGGACTTCGTTCCAAAGATCCAAATCAACATCTCAAGGACTTCCTTAAAATCGTAGATTCTATAGACCTTGATGTTACAACTAGAGAGTCAACCCGATTACGCCTATTCCAATTCTCTCTACGTGATCAAGCTAGTCAATGGCTTGAGCGTTTACCCGCGGGATCCATCACCTCATGGGATGATCTCACCACTCGTTTCCTTGCTTAATTTTTCCCACCGGGGAGAACTACCAAGTTTAGAAATGATATCTTGATGTTCCAACAACGTCAAGGTGAAACTCTATATGAAGCATGGACTCGATTCAAGGACTTACTCCAAAAAGTCCCTCGTCATGGTATAGATCTTTGGCTCAAAGTCCAAATGTTCTATGACCATATCGATCTCTCCACAAGGCGAGCCATTGACCAATCGGCCGGTGGTAAGCTACGTGATCTAAGTGCGGAACAATCATGGGAACTCATAGAAGATCTTGCTCTCTATGACAACGAAAGTTGGAATGATCCCCGTGATTTGAACAAAACGGTCAAGGCAATATCTTTGCCTTCGAACAATTCTAGCACTCCCGACCATAGGATCATGGAACTTGAGGACCAAGTCAAGTTTCTCATGAAATCTTACGAAGCTCCTAAGCCTTCAAGCCAAGTGAACAAAATCACTTCTTCATGCGAATTATGTAGTGGTCCCCATGACACTCGTGATTGTGTGGAACTCCCCGGAACAGCTTTTACGGACTACGCATCCTCGCGTACCGACAAAGCGGGAGATGAGTGGTACACTTTCAAACCCGAGCCAAACCCGTATGGTGATTCCTATAACCCTTCTTGGAAAAATCACCCAAACCTTAGGTGGAAACAAAATCAAGCCAATTCTTCCAATCCGCCTAATCGTTACCAACCAAACGGTCCACCCTCCAACCGTACTTTCAACAACAATCCTTCTAATAACTATGGTAGTACCAACAATCTTGAAGGATTGATGTCCAAGTTTATGGCATCTCAAAAAGCCCGTATATCTGAGTTTGAAGCCGATTTCAAACGAAAGCAAAGCGAGATGACCACCAAAATTGACACATTGTTGAAAGTTCTCAATGACCGAGAAATGGGAGCACTCCCAAGCGACACGGTCAAGAACCCGAAACTAAACGTTAATTCTATATCATCAGTTTCGTCACCCACTTCTTGTCCGCAATACTACTCGGTTAAATCCACGAGCACGTGTTTCAAGCAAAACCAAATTCTTCAAAAGGACCAATCAAATAAAACACCCGATGTAAAACCGGTCAAAAGCATAGTTGAAACACCTCCTACGCAAGACCTTGACGATGAATTCAAGGAGCTTCACCTTGAACGCCCCGTCAGTGATGTCTTAGCCTGTGCTCCCTACTATAGTGCCCTCCTAGAAAAGTATGAAAAGTTTAAACTAGGTAAAAATGGGACCGCTTTCGTTCAAAACAAGTTGCCTAAAAAGCTTAATGATCCGGGTATATTTGTTTTGCCTTGTAAGATAGGAAGATCCGAAGCTTTCGACACACTAGCCGATTTAGGGTCAAGCCTCAACTTGATTCCCTTATCCCTTTTCACCACTCTTAAGCTAGGAAAGTTAGAGGAGACGGAGGTATTAATTGGTCTAGCGGATGGGAGCATTGCCCACCCGGTTGGGATGATTAAGGATGTAGTTGTTCACGTAGGAAAGTTAACTATCTTAGCGGATTTTCACGTCCTAGACATGGTTAATGACACTACATGCCCATTGTTTGTAGGAAGAGGATTTTTAGCTACCGCCAGCGCCATGATAGATTGTAAGGAGTCTAAGATAGCGGTAGGTGAGGGCGATACTTGGTCGGTATATGATGTTAAGAAACATAGCTACGATTGTGAGGATGAACCGACACCACATTGGGTAGAGATGAATAGGAGACCATCTAGATATGGACCTTGGATAGAAAGGAACTTTATAGGACCTCAACGCCCATTCTATCTAGAAAAGGATTTCATCGATAAGACACATTCGGTGGAACAACTCATAGCTAGAGATGAATAGCTAGACCCTTTTGAGGACCCCCTTGTCTTTAGGAAAATGATTGAGTTCTTAAGTGTAATGCCTATTAATATAGAGATGAACAAGTGGAAAAGAGAGGGGGATAAGTGTAAATGGAGGTGGGACAAGCCACCTAAGGAAGGTGACGGATCATGGCATATGAAGATGATTTTGTATGATCCGGATGGAGAAAAGTTTGAAAGGTCATACCGTACTAAGAAAACCGATTAGAAGTTGAAACCTAAGTTTGATCCCAAAGATGTCCTCAATGAGGAACTCACTCATATCACGTAGTAACCCATGACCTTGAGTCTAGCTACAAGACTCGTGAATAAAGAAAAGCGCTTCTTGGGAGGCACCCCATGTTTTGTGTGATTTTTTTTTTTTTTTTTTGTTTATTATTTGCTTCCGTATGCATGCTTTATTTTTATTGTTGGTAGATCATGTTTCAAAACTAAAATAGTGAAAATACTTTACTTTGTTGTTTGGCCTAGTCTTAACTTCATCCAAAGGTATTTCGCAAAAGATAAGTGTAAGGGGAAACCCCAAATATGTTTTTAAGAAACAAAAATTGATCATGATTCTCCACAATATTAAGTGAACATGTATATTCGTATTTGTTAGAGTCAAATGCTTGTATCGAGTCATGATGATATTTTGCAGGATTTTCCAGGAAGTAGGATGAAGTTTTTCCAGAATTTTTCCGGAAACTTAACATAAGAATTTCTGCAGGTCACTTCTGACGACGTCATGAGTTTACTCTTGACGGCGTCACGTGTAAAATTCTGGAAATTTTACCAGTTTTGTTTTTCTAACGGAGTCTTAAAGTTTTTGTTAAATCTTTAGTTTTATAATCTCCAGGAGATCTGCAAACATCGTTCCACAAGCATTATATCTTATTTTGTTTTCTAGGATTTGTTAGCATATATAGATTGCCGCCGATTTTACGCGAGGTTGCCTTGTCTGTTTTCTCAGGTTTTACAGGTTATGTATGACAAGAAGATGATTTATATTCTGGAAGGGAAGCTTTGATTGTTCATTTTCTTGGAGGAAGATCTAACCTGGCCACCTTATTATCCATACCGAGCGAATCAGGGGAGTATTTGATTTCACTCTTTTTACTTATCTCACTTTTACATTCTTTACTTGAACATTGGGGACAATGTTCATCCTAAGTGTAAGGGGATGGTAAAATGATGATACCTTACAGATACACTTTCGCTTGAGTTTGTTTGTTTGATAGTAGATGTGTAATAAAACTATGAGAAATACTTGTTAGTGCAATTTTAGCACCAAATTTAAATTTTTTTACAACATTTAGGAATGAAATTTTAGCCATAGCAAGCGTCTCATGGATAGGAGATTGTATGACTAGCACAAAACCGTACCATTCAGAAAAATTTTCCACCCAAATATGTGAGGTTCGCCTTTAGATTTGATAGGAAAAGCATTTACTATTAGTGCTTATGAGTGTACCGGTAGCATTTAGATTCTAGAACTTGCGTTAGTGATGCATCCCGAGACCGCTAGTGAGACTACATTCGTGTAGTAGGATTTACTACATGATAAGAGGCATTAGGATCACCCTTGTGTTAACACCGTATCATAATTACCTGACCATTTAAGTTATATTTCTTGGCTAGTTAAGTCAATTAATTTTTCCCACACCATTAGCGTTGTACTCATTTTTAGTACACGAAACCCTAGTACACCCCTCCGAGCCTATCTTTTCGTTTCTAACTTTAAGCATCTTACTTAAAGGAAGAATTTGTTACGCCCCACTTAAATGTACACCCAAATCGCCTCAGCCTTCCGTGTATGCACTCATCTTTAGTGCATTATTGTTATTTGTTAAATCCTTAGTTAATTATTTAATTGATTACATGGTTGCTAAGTCGAGTCATATCTTTGTACAAATTGTTTTGGGACGATTGGGACTCATGGGTAAAGTACTAATGTTATGGAGTAATGGTGAAGAACATCATATTATTACCCCCATATGTACGTTAATCTTAAAAGTACTCCAAGTGTTTTGATTATCTTGATTCGAGTCATTAGATTAGTTTATTGTAAAGTATGTAAAAATTCAAGTGTGAGGGGAATTTTCATTCCCTATGATGTATTATTTTGGATGGTAGGGTAAGAGTGTATGCAAAAAAAAAAAAAAAAAAAAAAAAAAAGAAAAGAGAAAAACATACGGACTACCATCCCGTTTCAATCTATGTTTCTTTTGTATTTTTGTTATTTTTCATTTATTAGCTTAAGTCGAGTCTAGTCTTGGCTTGGCAACGCCATATTGTACATGTAATTAACCAAGATTGTTAACTCGCCACCAGTAAAGACTGCCTATATCCAACAAAACCGTGTATTTCATATCCCTACACCTAACGTTACAACCCTTTAAAAAGACCTCTTTGATAGTTTATCCTAGGTGCTTACGCCATGTGGTGGAGGTTTGATCCTTTCCTAAGCCTATGATAATCTATTTTGCTATGACAGGTAGTGAGAGATGTTTTCCATTTCCATGTGTGATATTACTTTATTACACCCGAGAGATGTGAGTATCTGAACACTATTTGTGAGGTGCTAGTATATGACCTCCGTGCTTATCTTTGGTCTTTAGTGGAATGATTATTTGTTGTAATTACTTTTATATTAGTGTTAAATGACCCCTAACTTGTATTTTGACCAGAATAAAAGCGCATTTGCTTGAGGACAAGTAAATCTCAAGTGTAAGGGTATATAATGAGGCGAAAAATGAACCGTTTTTAGGGGGTCATTTAAGCCCGGAATTGAATTTATTTGATCAAATATTGCCCTAAATCGTTCCTTTTGTGATTTTAGGTACTTTGGGAGTGAATTCTGGAAAAGGAAGCGTTTTGGACATTTTTGGAGCATAAAAGTGAAGAAAACGGCAAAGACTTAATTTTCCATCCTGAGAACAGTACCTGACGGCGTCAAGAAGGGAATTGTGACGGCGTCAGGGGTAAAATCCATGACGACCCAGAGAAAACCTGAAGGCGTCAAGAGAAGGGCGTCAAGAGTTATTTTGGTGACAGCCTGCAAATGGAATACACGTGACGGTGTCAAACCCAGATCTAGGCAGTCCGAGAATTTATTTGGCGGCGAGATGACGGCGTCAGACATTTACTCTTGACGCCGTCACCTCACAAAATCTATATATACTTTTCTATTTTTTATTCATTAAAAGAGGAACTTGTGTGGAGAATACTAGGGTCGAACCTAATAAACCCTAGGTCGTTTGTAACAGTATTTTCAAGGGTTTTCACGCCTTGAAACCTTTCATGTTCAATCAAGATAAGTCCTCTTTCAATTCATTCAATATGTCTATGTGTTGTTTGAATATATCTTATGCTTGTCTTGATTTTAACATGCTAGGCTAGATCTATCATGTGTTTGCTTAGATGTAATGAAACCTAGATGTTAATTATAGGTTGATTGCTTGTTTATAGTTGTAATGGATGAATGATTTCAATGTTAGGCTTAAGAAAACTGGCAGATCTCCATTGTGTAACTTGCTTGAACATCTTAAGAAACATGAACCGATGTGTACTAGGTTATTATGGTTGTATTTAATGCATAAGCAAATTCTAGTGATCCCATGTTAGGAGCTTCTTAGCCGGCTCGACATAGGAGTGAAGTAGGCGCTTATAGGATTGGGGAAGTAAGTACGCCACCCCATGAATGGTATTAAGGAATACAATCCGTTATCCACGCAACTGTAACAAGTAATTAACCTGTAAAAGATATCTAGGGAGTAGTGAAATCTAAGTAAATACAATTCTCCCATATATTGCTCACAGCACTATCTTAATTTAGTTTATTTTCATTTTTAGTATTTTATTTTGTTTGCATCTTAGTTATTGGGTTAGTTGACTAGCAACTAATTCCGCCAACTCCTTCAAAACCGAGATTTTTAATTGCTTTTCATAAAACATAAAAATACAAAAATAATCATCCCTCATTTCTAGACCTAGTCTTTAGGTTTTCTAATCCTAGCGACTCTATTCCCAAGTTGAACGATCAATCCCCCGGTACTTGTCACTATACTATACTACAACGATCAGGTACACTGCCTGGTGGGGGTTGTAAGCTTCTCGAGATCCCTCGAGAGGTAAAGCCTGGTGCAATTCCCACGCATCAGTTTTTAATATTTTTCCGCTGCTAAACTTATTTACTTTCCGCTGCTAAACTTTGCATTTCTACTACTACACTTGGTTTTTCCGCTGCTAAACTTTGTCATTTTCCGCTGCAAACTTTTATTTTTATTCCGCTGCTATTTGTTAAAGAGCCTATGTACTCTAAAATGGTTTGTAAAATGAATGATGTGTTTTGAGGCATTTTTAAACGTCCCGTGTTGTGGTCGTTTGCTATAAAGATGCCTGGTTTCGATTCGCGTAGTGCCCCCAGCATGCCAGCTGCCGTATTTTGAGTTGGGGTTGCTACAGAATGGTATCAGAGCCATCGTTTATAGAGAACGAGCTCGCACTCGACTATAAACTTTTTCCTGGAGTCAAAATGTTTTGAGACAGAAAGCTGACAGCCTTCCATGCCACTTCGCGCCCTGGTATTTCTTTTAAACTTTACATATATATATGTTTTATATTGAGATTGGTTTGGACTTTTTCCACTATCATGATTTGGCTTATAAAATGGTTTTTCGCGAAAATTTGGCTAGTATTTTTATGTTTCCTTATACTCTTGTAGAGTATCATGTCTGTCCCAGTTCCCCGTGATCAGGTTCCAGTCCCACCCGTTGTTGACCCATTGCGTTTAGGAGATGATGTTGATATTGGTTTAGATGATGATGTAGGTTTAGGTTAGGACTTGATTGAACATTCATTCATTCATTCATTCAATTGTTTGTAAGGGAAGTCTTGTGTCTTGGTGACCAAGCTTAGATCATTGGGGATCTAGTTGGGGTTTGATACTTCCGGGTGGAAGTCCTGGTAGTGATCTTTGTGATCCTTAGGTAAAGTCGAATCGTGAGATTCTTTGGGTGGTTTCCGAGGTCGGAATGCCGTTGGTGAGTAACTCCTTCTTTGTGAGCATCGATATTGGTGAATATCGGTGGAGTGAATTGTAACGGTTTGTAGTCCACCGAAAGGATTATACTAGTGAATAGTATCGGAGTCGCAGATTCGTAACTGGACGTACGGATGGTATAAACCCCCCCATCCCGAACCAGTATATATCGTGGTGTCTTTATTTACTCGCTTTATATACTTTGTTTGTGTTTGTGGTTGTTTGGATTGATTACACAACCACTTGGTTTCTTTGAGGCTTAAAGTTTTTAAACGTCTTAAAAGCCTAAGAAACCGTATTCACCCCCCTTTACGGTTCTACAATCTCTATCATGAGAAGTCGCGGTACCATCTTTGATTTCTTGTCAATAGTAGAGACGCCTAACAAAGATTCCTGCTTTTTGGATCGGTCCGAGGTTTTGAGGTTGACATGCCATTGTTTGATTTTGGTTTTGAGATGCCAAAACTTCTCGTGAGACTTTAGTTTTCTGCCATTATTGTAACCCTCCAAATTTGCCCACTCAGACTTAATTAGATCATTAAAACTATCACGAAGAAGCCACGAATTGTAGAGCTTGAAAGGAGTTGGACCAAAGTCTGATTTATTAACATGAAGGAGAATAGGATTATGATCCGACCACAAACGATCAAGAGCAGTAATGCGGATGTCAGGAAGAGCTTCCAAAACGTCTTCAGAAATAAGGAAACGATCAAGTTTGCTAAGTTTAGTTCCAGCTTTATTCATCCAAGTGTATGCCCGACCTCCGATGGGGAGATCTATTAAACATGTAGAATCAATAAAAGAATTGAAATGATCAGCTTCAATGCGAGAAAAATTAGAACCGAACCTTTCTTCTTCGTTTCGGACAACATTCAAGTCACCAAATAAGACGTATTTTCCATTATGATGAGTCATGAAGTCTGACAATCTGTTCCAAAGAGAAGACTTAGCCGCTGAGTCTTGAGGACGATAAATGTTTACCATATAGCAATCGGTCACTGAATTTTTCCAAAGCCCTTTCACAATAATAAAAGACTCGTCACACCATAATTTATCCCTCACAAATACATTCAGGTTCCATATAGATATTAAGCCACCTGATCTACCATAAGCCATGCTACAAGCATAATCAAAATTGAAATTACCCCACATAGATTTGAGTCTAAATAGTTCAAGTCTCGTCATCTTAGTTTCTTGAACACCAATGAAGTAAACATTATGTTTGAAACACAAATCCCTTATCCAAACACGTTTACGACTTTTCTTCATTCCACAACTATTAATGGAGAGGATATTCATTTATCTGCAATGTGCACTCCAATTCCGTTGATCATTCTGTTGAGAGATTTTTTACAACCTCTAACGTCATAACCTAACGAGTTACCAACTTCAATGATTCTATTAAGTTCGTGAATAAGAGAAACACCTTTAATATCCTTTTTGCGATATCTAGCGAAAGATGTGGAGCACTTACTAGTGTGAGATGGACTTCTTTTCATGTTCTCAAAACCAGGTGGACGACTTAAATTTGATGAGACACCATCATTGGAAGAATAAATCGGTTTATCCTCTTCCTGAGCCTCGTGATTTTTTGATTGAACATCATTAACTGATTCGTTGATGTTTTCTGTGGGAACATTCTCTACATCTTTGCCTTTATCCATTTCTTTAAGGTTATGATTAAGGTAATTTAAGTCATCTACAGAATTCTCTTCAATAGAATCCTCGACCTTTTCAATGTCATTCACATTAAAAGTAGAAGAAGTATCAATAGAGTCGTCAATGATTTTTATGCTCCATGAACCAAGTTCATGAACATGAACCTCAAACTTCACCCCATGTATTTCTACATCTACTCTTTCTGATATGAATTTGTGAGATTTAGTAGAGATACATACTCTACCCGAACTCATAGCAGTCGATTCTTCGGCTTCAAAGAACATGAATTTACCGAATATACACGCTACTTTTTTGAATGAATTTGACCCCCAAGCACAGAGAGGAAGGCCACTGATCTCGATCCAGATCATTCGTTCATCAACTGTAAAAGATGGTGAGACCGGTTTGATGGACGAATAGATACATTTCATACTTTCGTTTTCTTGGAAATTGGAACAGGATTGCGAAGTGGGGAATTGGATCCATATCCAAAGTCTACCTACGTGATGTATTTTCAAATATGTGAAGCCTTCATTCCTACAAATCATGTGCATGTTACTCATGGAATCCACATCTTTTACTTTCAACAAGATATCTGAAGAAGAGTCATCAACGCTAATGAGATCAGGTTCACTAATGACAACAATGCGATCGTTATTGTGTGAGGAAGGTTCACCAGTAGATTTGGGTTTATTATGGATAACCGATGCGAAGGAAGGCTTATCTGGTTGCAGTTCCACATGATTGAAGGATGAAAGATTAGGGCTAGGTTTAGGTTTATGAATGGGAGGATCCATGGTAGGGTTTGTATGATAACCAGTGATATTGTTTCTTTGGAAGTGAGCAACAGTAACATATATGTGATAGCTACCAATCCATATATTAGATAATGATCGAATGAAAACATTGGCATCCTTAACACCCAGAAATCGAATGAATCCAAAACTTTTACCTCCTTTGGATAATTTGTTAGTGATGAATGCATCCACCAAGCGACCATATGAGACAATAGCTTTCCACAGGCCTTTCGCATCTAATGAATCAGTGATGTTGGAAACGAAGAATGATGTCGCGACTTTTTCCAAGTCTTGTTGATACGGGTTACCAATGGGTTTTGAGTGAGGTTTGTTGTTGTTTTCAAAAACCCATGTCCATCCTTTAGAGTCAGTGATTTGTGTTTGTTTTCCCATGGTTGAAACCCCCACCCCACCCCACGTATTCTGATGAAGGTTCAGAAATTCACATCTTCCTATCAATGCGTGACACATCATTTTATGATTTTTTTTTCTTTGTAAAACTTTTGTTGATATAGAACCCCTTCACTAAGAAAAATACTTACATTTTACAAACATCACATGAACGACACCATCTGTAAATGAAAAGGTGCCATGTTTAGACAATCCAGAAAAAGTCAAGTTTTGTTTAGCTCTAATAGATGAACCTAATCGATAATCTTGCATGTGTTTCCAAAATTTTATGCGAACCAAGATGTTTGCCAAACAAGTTTCGAACTTTGATTTCCCTTAAAACCTTCTTAGATGCCTTACTAAGGTGGTGTTTGTTTTTTAAGAGGCTCTGAATCTAAATCTGAACCGCACATCTGAATCTGAATCTGAGGCGTAAATGTCTGAATCTGACCGCATCTGAACGGGGAAAAAAAACTCATGTTTGAACCCCACATTTGCTTGCTTGTACTAATTTTTTTTTGGTTTTTTTTGTGTCAGCAAGAGGCAACAAGAGTCATTCAGACACCACTTTCAAGTCTAAACCATTAACATCTTACTGCCTCTGAACGCGTCTGAACGGAAAAAAGAAAAAAAAAAACGGTCTGAATGACCAAAATGTTTGACCGCGTCTGAACGGTTCAGATTAAGAGGCTGTTACGAGCCTTTTTATGAAAAACAAACACCACCTAAGACCGACTTTATATCTCATACAAGATTAATAATCCTGTCATTTCACAGTACTGGGGCTTGATCCAGTGGTATCATTTCTTCCCCGCAAACGCTCAATTGACTGGTAAAATGAGGGCTTCTTTGGAGAATGATATGTGTTCGATCTTAACTCTTGACTAATTTGGCCACTAGCACATGTGATCATTGCTTGGGGCGTGGTCCCTAGGGAATGGTCCAGTTGACATCTTGGTTAGGGGTGCATGGGTCAGGGTGTTCCAACCGATTTACACGGAATAATTTAAAGGACCCGAAAGTCATTAGTGTATAATAAAAGTAGCAAAGTGTAAACTCAAACCAAAAAATCAAGGGATTAAAAATGTGTACGACAATACTTCTACAACACTTACGTTTGTTAAAAACACACACACACATACACACACTTAACAAACAAACAACAAACGTCAGATGGCTGAGCAAACCACCAGCATCAGCGCCGCCGTGACCGAGCTGCCGCAAAAAAGACCAAGAGATGACGGCTCCGCCAATGAAAACATGTCCGCCGTCATTCCTGGATGGTTTTCTGAGATTAGCCCAATGTGGCCTGGTATTTATAAATATATATGTTTTCTTCATTTTTTTTTAATAAAATATTTGTGGGTTTTTAATTTCATGTAGTTTACTAACCTCTCATGTTGTAAATTTTGGAATTTTTTTAGATTGTTTTATCATTTTTAGGTTATCTAGGGGGTGTTGTTTAAGCTTATAGAATGAGCTTATTAGGTTATACTCGGAGTATGATTTTGGCTTATATTTCATGAGGGCCCCTTTTTTCGCCTTATTTTCCAGCTTAGAAACTTAATTTTAATCATTTAAATCATAATAAGCTCATAAGTCATAAAATAAGCCAAAAAAAAAAAAAAAAAAAAAAAAATTTATGACCCAAGCCCGATTGCGGGTTTGGGTCCATTAAGGTTTCATGCTATGTGTACTCTATGTCTCCATATATAGTTTGGATAATAATACAATACATTCACAGGTTTTCATTGTCTAACATGGTATCGGAGTTTCATTGTCTAACAAAAATATGGGCAAATACAAGCCGAAATCATATAAACTTATAAGCCCATATATAAACTTAAACAAGCACCTCCTTAGTTATAATAAGCTAGTAAGTCGGAAATGTAAACCAAAAAGTTTATGAAATATAAACCGAGTCAAGTAGCTTAAACAGACACCCCATTATTGGTTTATAGGTGTTTTATATATCTATAGAAAAAGGGTTTTGTTATTCAACAAATCTAAAGGAATTAAAGGGACAGAATTTGTGTATTATAATACTATGGTTTTTTACTTTATACTGTGATTTTTTTGATTAAAAAGTACATATCCTGAATTTTTAAGTGATAAAGCATCAAATTGGCATTTGTAAATTACAAGTCAAAAGGTGCCATGATTATGAAATGGGGTTGTACTTTTCTGTAATGGTCATTTTTTATATAATTTTTTGGGACATAATTGTTTTGGGATGTGTTTAGAATACTTGCTTTTGTGGTGCTTATGTTTTTGTAGTGAATGATTGTTTGGAAAGATATGTAGCAGAAGCTTTATTCTGTTTTATGATATGCATGTCACATTATTGATATGTTTTATGTTTATGTTTGGAACTATCGTGACAAATGTATCGTATATCTTGGGTTGGTCTTTAGGATGCAACTTGCAAGAAATTTGATGTTAGGAGTGTTTGGCATTGAGTTTTGGAAGTGGTTTACTGATTAGTCATTAGTGTGTTTTCAAATGGTAAATATGTAGTATCTAGTAGTTCGTATATTGAAACTGGTTTTTGAATATCTTATTGATGTAACGGGCCAAATTATCAGTTTAAAAGTACATGTAACAAAACTGATTAAAATTGTTTGGGAGTCGTTGTAGTAAGTTAGCATCTTACATACCTACATGTATCTATCGATATCTATATCTTCTATATATCTTTAAAACTTGAGCTTCATGAAATAAGTGTTAGTATTTATAACTATAAAATAATAATTATAATATATTTTTTGCAAATATGTTTTATATAAAATAATGATTATAAACATATATTTTGTAAATATGTTTTATATAACTATATAATAATTAAATGTAGTGAAAGTATTAATGATTATAAATTAATGACTAATAATAATAATAATAATATATAAAAATTGAGTTTCATGCGACTAACTTATGTATTAGTGATTATAAAATAACTATTGTAATATATATCTTATAAACAACAACAACAACAACAGACCCATCCCGCCGGGGCAGGGTATGGGGAGGGTAAAATGTAGACAGATCCTACCCCTACCCCAGGAAACCCGGGAGTAGGGAGACTGCTTCCAACGAGACCTCCGGCAAGTGCAGGTGTGCGGGTGATAGAGAAAAGAAAAGATAGCAAAAGACAGAAGACAACATGCAACAAGCAGGCAAAAAAAGCAAGCAAAACATGCGAACAAAACAAAGCAAACAAACCTATGGAAACAACACAAAGCAGAGCAAAGCAACGCGCGGGGCCTAAAGCTGAGGCAAAGACGAGACGAGGCACCAAAAAACCAAAAACGCAGCACAAAGCGCACAAAACAACCTAAACCCACTAAACACCTAGTCGCAACTACCCTCCGATCCTAATACTATCTCTCCATGCCTTTCTATCTGAGGTCATGTCCTCGGACAAGAGAAGTTCCTCCATGTCGAGCTTAAGTCTATCCTCCCATCTGAGTTTGGGTCTACCCCTTCTTCTCACACCATCAACAACTAGGGTTTCGACTCTTCTTACTGGCGCTGATTGTGGCCTCCTCCTGACATGACCGAACCACCTCAACCTTCCTTCCATCATCATCTATATAACAAAAGAAATTAAAGTTATTTATAAATATTGGGTTCAAAATTAAGTTTTTTGATATAATAGTTTCTTTCAAAGAAATATGTTTTGTTTTCAAGTATCTTTTAAAAAAGCACGTGCAATAGATTTTTAAGTAGAAAATCGTGTATAATTTTTTATTCAAGATACGTGCATCGAACGGGTACGCAGAAGCACATCCTAACACTATCCTCTGTAACCAATTTTGTTACAACTGATTATTTGATTGTGCTTATTCTATACCACATAATTACTTTCAAAACACAATGGCAAACACACCTTTCAATATTAAAGTCTGTAATCGCATTCAATCATTCATTGATTTTTGACAATCGTTTTGCCTATGCACAGGGGAAGCACACTCTTTGAAGGTGGAAAAAATGTTGTTCGAGGGAAAGTCTGACTACCAGAATGTTATGGTATTTCAGGTATATAATATTCTAATTGTTTATAAACTTTCTTTCAGTTGTAACTTCGGGTAAGAAGTTTATGTTAATTGTCCATGTTTCAGTCGGCGACATATGGAAAAGTTCTTGTTTTGGATGGTGTAATTCAACTTACAGAGAGAGATGAATGTGCGTATCAAGAAATGATAACTCATCTTCCACTTTGTTCAATCCCAAATCCTAAAAAGGTTTCATTTTCTTTATTTTCTTGCAATCTTTGATGACTCAATGATCCCATTAACATGCCTTTGTTCATATACATTGGCACTTACAAAAGTATATCTTTATAATAACCGTTCTCCGTATTGGTAGGTTTTGGTTATTGGAGGAGGAGATGGTGGTGTATTGCGTGAAGTAGCTCGCCATTCTTCTGTTGAACACATAGATATATGTGAGATCGATAAAATGGTGGTTGATGTGAGTAATTATGATTTCTTGATACATTTGGAATATATATATATATAGTTTTAATTGTCTCATTTTAGTCATTCTAATTAGTTTTAAGTGTACATGTGATCCAATAAAAAGATGGTCTTGTGGCCCGTTGGTCATTTTGTAACCTGGATTCGTAACATAGACAAGTAAATATAAGATTATACATAAAACTTCAACATTTTCAGAAAAGAAGTTAACATTTTTGTATAAAAGTCGTCATTTTGGAAGGCGGGTTTAAAGGGTATTTTTGCTACCAAATGACTTAAACGTGACAGTCATTTTTAATGACTCAGATGTGCATACGAGTACTAGGTCTAAAAAAAACTTATAATTTTGTTCGAGTTTAGTGGAATAATATGAATTTTCTGCCCTGTTTCAGGTTTCTAAAGAGTTCTTTCCTGATGTAGCTGTTGGGTACGAGGATCCTCGTGTCAAACTTCACATTGGCGATGGTATATACTATATACTATATACACAAATTAACCTCTTCCATTCATTTCAATAATCTTCAGTCTTGTAACATTAATTTTCAATTATGTAGGAGTTGCATTTTTGAAGGCTGCTCCAGAAGGAACTTATGATGCTGTAATTGTCGATTCTTCAGATCCCATTGGTATTAGACCCACCTGAACCCAAGTGTTCCATATGATTAATTTGATTTGATATGCTGACATGGGAATTATACTTCAGGTCCAGCTCAAGAACTTTTTGAGAAGCCTTTCTTTGAGTCAGTTGCAAAAGCACTTCGTCCCGGTGGTGTTGTGTGCACACAAGCTGAGAGCATATGGCTCCATATGCACATTATTGAAGATATTGTTACAAATTGCCGTCAGGTATTTAAAGGTTCGGTCAACTATGCTTGGACAACAGTTCCTACATATCCAAGGTAATTTCATGCTCAACCACCATTATTGTTTATTGAGAGAAAATATATACTAAAGTTTTCTTATGTCACCCGAACTTCAAAATGCAGTGGTGTTATTGGTTTCATGTTATGTTCAACTGAGGGACCTGAGGTTGATTTCAAGAACCCAGTCAACCCAATAGACGAAAAAGACGACCACGAAAAATCTATAGGACCGTTGAAGTTCTACAACAAAGAGGTAACTCTTTTTATATAAGAATAAATGCTATATATATTTTCATGATTAAGCTTCATTTTTCTTGATATTTTATCGTTTTTTGCACATTTAGATCCATGCAGCAGCTTTTTGTTTGCCTTCTTTTGCAAAGAAATTGATCGAAGCCAAAGCAGCAAAGTGATGGACTGGTGGTAGAAGACAAGAATGGGTAATGGTACCATTTTAGTGTCTTTTTAACCTTGTTACAACATAATAAGTCGAGGGTTTTGTTTTGGTGGATATGAGCTTATGTGACTGTTTTAGCAAGTTTTATATTTTGTAGTATTCGGTGAACTTATGGATTCATGAGTTATATGGCATAACAGGCTCGGTTTACTTTTGTGCACCTTTAGTTATCTTTTATGTTGGCAAAACTGATAAATTTAGAACGGAGTTATAAAAATATGCACACTCTAGGCCTTCTGCAAAGTGGATGTTAGTTAAAAACTCGCTTTATCGAAATCAAAATCTTAGTGTAATAAATGGAGTAGAACAAAAGCCTGAAATTACACATACTACAGTTCAACTATTTCCACAAACATTTAGTTATGTCATTGGTCTAAACTTAATGCATAAAGTTGGTCTTTAATACGAGACAATATGACATAGATGGGTACACCTACAACAACAACAACAACAACATACCCAATCCCGCCAAGGCGGGGTATGGGGGAGGTGAGATGTAGACAGATCCTACCCCTACCTCAGGAACCCTGCAGGTAGAGAGACTGCTTCCAGAAAGACCTCCGGCAAGTGTGTGCAAAGTGTGCTCGAAGTAAATAAAACGAGAAAATGAATGCAAAACAAGGAAAAGCAAAAAAGCATGAAAGCAAACATAGCAAAACAAACAAATAGGCAAAACGACACAACATGCATATAAGCAAACAAAAAGCAAACCGACACAACAAGTAAAAGAGCAAACAAAGCATAACAACAAGACAACCAAGACAAAACAACCAGAACCAAACCACCTAGACAAGCGCCAGCAAAAAAGAGGGCGAGGGGACACAAGACCAAGGCCAAACCAAGCAGCTAAGACCAAAGAGGGCAACGCAAAGGGCCTAAAGCTAAGGCAAAGCAAAAAGAGCATGCAAAAGGCACAGGCAAAGGGCCTAAAGCCTAAGGGCACAACAAAGGCAAAACCACAGCACTAGCCGAGGCAAAGCAAAATCACCTATCTCCTAAAGGGGGCAAGCCAAGGGACCCTAAAAAGCCTAAACCACAACAAACCCCAAACTCAACCTAGCCCCAAAACTAACCACGAATACTAATCCTATCTCTCCACGCGTTCCTATATGAGGTCATGTCCTCGGACAAGTGAAGCTCCTCCATGTCGAGCTTAAGCCTATCCTCCCATCTAAGTTTAGGTCTACCCCTCCTTCTCCGACCATCGACTATAAGCGATTCGACTCTCCTTACTGGCGCTGTTTGTGGTCTTCTCCTGACATGACCAAACCACCTCAACCTTCCTCCTCTCATCTTCGAGATAATAGATTCTACTTCAAGTGCCGATCTGAACACCCCGTTAGGAATCATGTCAGACATAGTTTTACCACAAGTCCATCTGAGCATTCTTAGTTCCGCTACTTCCACCCTGTTTGCTTGGGCTTTTGTGATAGGCCAGCACTCTGACCCGTACAGCATAGCCGGTCTAATAGCCACCCTATAAAATTTACCCTTAAGCTTAACGGGTACTTTCCTATCACATAGCACCCCTGACGCCGCCCTCCATTTCGCCCAGCCTCTTCCGATGCGGTGGGTTACGTCGTTGTCTATCGTCCCTGATTTGTGAATCACCGAACCCAAATATCTAAAAGACTCCTTAGGTGGGAGGATCTGGTCTCCGATACAGACTTCCGTTTCTTCATTGTGGCAGATATCGCTCCTACCGAAAGCACATCTCATGTATTCAGTCTTCTCCCTACTAACCCGAAGGCCATTCTCTTCAAGAGCCTCCCTCCAATGCTCAAGTCTGTTGTTCAACCCGTCCGCTGACTCTGCCACCAATACAATATCGTCTGCGAATATCATGCTCCAAGGGATGCCCTATTGGATCCCACGTGATAGCTCATCAAGAATCAAGGCGAATAGATAAGGGCTAATGGCTGATCCCTGGTGTAGTCCAACTTTCACAGGGAAAAACTCTGAGGTTCCCACTGTGGACCGAACACGTGTCTTCGCCCTCTCGTACATATCCTTTATGACTCTCAAGTATCTCCTTGGGGTTCCCTTGTCTATCAGAGTTCTCCAAATCAACTCACGTGGGACACTATCATATGCCTTTTCTAGGTCGATAAAGGCCATATGCAAGTCTCTTTGCACTTTCTCGATATTTCTCCATAAGGCCTCTGAGGAGGTGAATAGCCTCGATCGACGACCTTCCAGGCATAAAACCAAACTGGTTCTCTGACACCCTCGTTTCCCTTTTCAACCTTCTCTCAATAACCCTCTCCCAAAGCTTCATCGTGTGACTAAGGAGCTTAATACCCCTATAGTTGCTACACACTTGTACGTCACCCTTGTTCTTGTAGATAGGGATGACTTCACTGAGCCTCCATTCCTCTGGCATCTTATCACTAGAGAAAATCTTGTTGAAGAGGGAAGTCAACCATCTTAACCCCTCGTCACCTAAGCTCCTCCAAGCTTCTATGGGTATTTGGTCTGGGCCTACCGCTTTGTTTCTTCCCATCTTCATTAATGCAACCTTCACTTCACCTTGGCTGATATCCAAGTAGTCGCACTCTGGAAGCAAATCTTGGCTAGGGGTCCCTCTCTCCCCGCTTTCTTGTGTAGCCCTCTCGTTAAAAAGAGAGGAGAAATAATCTCCCCATCTTTTTCTAATATCCTCTTCGTTGACAATGCTACGTCCATCCACATCTTTAATGAATCTAATGTTTCCCAAATCCCTGCTTCTCCTCTCTCGGGCTTTAGCAATCTTGAAAATATCGTTTACCCCTTCCTTGGAGTCCAAGTTCTTATACAGAACCTCGTACGCTTTGTCTTTCGCCTGGGCTACTGCCTTTTTCGCTTCTCTTTTGGCTACTTTATACCTCTCCTCTGCCTCGACCCTATTCTCTAGATTACCCGCTCTACTCAAAAGGAGCTCTCTGAACCTAGATTGTTTCGCCGCTACCTTGGTTTGCACCTCATCACTATACCACCAAGATTCTCTTTGGTTTATTTTGGTTCTCGTTGTCCCAGAAGCCACACCTAGTGACTCCTTACCTGCGTCTTTAATGATGCAGGATAGGGTGTTCCACATCAGATCCGCGTCCATAACATTTAAGTCCTCCGACCGATCCGACAGTCCCTCTGAGATATCCAAAATGAAACAGAAATCATTGAATGACTTTCGGGTCCATATTTAAACCTAGACGTATATGTACACAAATTAGCTAGACTGTAGTCGGGTCCATATTTAAATCTAGACGTATATGTACAGTTGGTCCCAAATCCATTGAATGACTTTCTATGGTTCAGGTAATGAGATATCCAAAATGAAACAGAAATCATTATCCTACCCTTATTTTTTATAAGTCTTGCCGTAATAATGGCAACCACCTCTCGTGGTCGGCCTATGTGGCACGCCATGACGAGTGGTGGTTGTTACATGTTGTCATGGATCACGCGTGAGGCAACCAATTTTGCACCAGCCTGTGGTGAAAAAAGAGAAATGGGTTGTGTGTGTACAAGTATGTTGTCGGGTATATTTGTATTTAAGTGGGACACATAGTTAGAATGGATGATACTGTGGAATGTGGACGTGGAAACGATGAGACCACCACCAATATATCCAACCTAATGATCAGTACATTGTTCATTTAACTTACATGGTGACACTGAAATTTCATTACATAATAGTACAGTTGAATAAATGACCAATTTACTCCAAAAGCTTGCAAACCATCTATGGTAAATCTAGTTAATGCTAGTGAAAGTACATAATACTCATTTCTTACTAGCATACAATGATACAAGAAGATGATAAACCCGTACATCAAATTATCTTCTTCTCTCACAATATTTAGGTACTTGATTTAATAAATGATATTTTTGAAACTATAGAAAACAGAGATGATATGAACCTCACAAAATTAAGGAGTGGGTATGTGGGGTTTTTTGATTAAGAAAACCTACCTTAAGAATCCTAAAATGGGCCCCAAAAAGGTCCAGTGTGATCATGCAGGGCTACTGTTTAATAGCATGTTTGGCCCATGTTATTGGGCTGGCTCTCCTCATTCTCATTCTGTTGTTGCTTTGCTTTTTGTTAAAGTTAAATAGTAAAACTATTGTTAGAATGAATATTGAGTATATATCTCACTAAAAACATGTTTCATATGCTTAAAAAAACAATATTAAATGATTAAAAAAGTTAACATGAATAATTTTATGTCTAAAATAAGTAATGTGCCGTGTTCATGTTCATAGGTTAAATGGGTGATTTTCTAACATGATTATACAAGATCAACATATGTTTTGAGAAAAATTTGAGTGTTTAACCAAGAGAACAAGCTTCTAATGACCTTTTCAAATATTTTTTTTTTCTTAGTGAAATTAGATAACAATTATGTATAACTTAAGACTTTTCGCATGTTATGGTACACACCATCACCACCTAAACTATACATGCCTTTTGAGTGAAAGTGCCACTGATTTCATATTTTAAATCTCTTAACTTTTGAGTATTAAAAATGACATTTTTCTTGTTACAATTAGGCTGAAGACAATTAGCATCTTGGCATGAGGATGACCATACCACCATGTGCTATCCTTACTGTAAAGAGATGATTACAACAGCTAAAATGTACAAAGTTATGGCTTTGAAATGACATATTTGTTGGAGACACTATAATTCATTTACTAAACTATATTTCTTTTCTATCACACACAATTGTTGGTTGTTAGGGAGAATATGTACTACCCCATTCATGTTTCTTTTTTATATTAAAAGAAGAAAAGAAAAAGTTTAAAGGGGAGTCGATATATTTCCTCATAGTTCATGAGTCTGATTTTGACATTGCATGCCAATCACAATCAAACAACTTAAGCAAATAACATAAAAGTAAAAAACCAACTTTTCTAGCAGCTAGTTTTCAACTTTTTTTTTTAACGGCAATGATTTTATTAAAAACGTTAAACAAATGAGAGTTACAAACGAGATTACAAGCACTTGTGGGGTCAAGTATGTTAGACTCAAAATGTGACGACATTTACGGAATTTACATTAGTATGATAGTTAGCCAATACGAAGGTACTAAAAATGTAATATAGTGACAGATAGGCGTATCGTTGGCTATATTAACCCTCTTAGACTTCCCTAGGGGTGTAGTTCATTCCATAGCGTGTGTAATTTTCTCTGTAATCTAATACACACACATCTTTTCTCTTTCTCTCTCTATTCTCTTTCTAGAAATGTCTAACTCTTATTTTGAGCTTCCTCGACCTCCCGATCACCTTGAATCTTGATGCTTACAACTGGCATTAGAGACTGGGGGTGATTTGTGGAGTGGTTGTTTTGAAATCGTCTAAAAAGATGTGTTTTTTACCGAGTTCGTACGGTTTGTATCCAAACCGTGAGTTTGATGTCTAAAACCTATTATTTTCATGAATCATAACCATTTTGGTGTGTTTTTCAAGTTCACAAGTGTTTATGGTCTAGCTTATATTTTGCTTCAAAAACCGCCCTATTATGGATAATTTCATAAAAAAACAGACGTTTTTAAGATGATTTATCAGTTTAGAAGGTTTCTATGAAAAAAGAACAAGCTCACGTAAAAATGCGTTTTCTAGGTGGTTTTTGGTCGAAATACTTGTTTCATATTTTAACGAGTTCGTCTTGAAACTTTGAACGAGTTAGCGGTTTTCAATGGGTTAGCTATGAGACAAATTTGAAACCCCTTTTTTTTAACGAGTTACATTAACGAGTTCACTTAACGAGTTAGGGCAAAACTCAAATTAATGAGTTAGGGTTCAAATATGGATTAATGAGTTGGTGTGTGGTTCAAATTATCGAGTTAGTGTTGTTTACAAAATTAATGAGTTAGGGGCTAAACCATTTTATCGAGTTAGGTGTATGGGAATTTGATACATTTATCGAGTTCGAGTGTAACTCGATAAAATGCATAAGGTAACTCGATAAATTGCAGGATGGTTGTAGTCCTTGTTTTTAGGAGTAAGAACTCGATAATTTTAACGAGTTAAGAAGAAGGTCCCGAAAAACCATGGAGATTACCTAATTCACCACTATTTACGAAAAACACCATGGAGATTATCGGTTTTACACTCATTCAGTAGAATTAAAACGTAAACACAAAACCAATTCATCTCATCAAAACAAACACAATCTACACTTCACATGATCGATCCTTATCAAGATTCACTTTAAAACGTAATAGGCTAGTTTTGGGGACTTGAATGTTAATATGTAACTACATGTTTGTTCTTTATTACTTATGTGGGTTTGAAGTGGCGTTTCACGGATGCTTGTACGTATTTCATCTTCATTCGCTCTCACAAAACCATATATCACACTCACGAAGATAACTTGTTTGTACATTATAAGACTTGGATTATCTAGTTATACCTGATGTAAGGAGTTACGCTATAGTGCTCACAGTGTATAACTATCACTTAAAGGAGTTACTTTCTAGTGCTCAATGTTACACGAAGTTGTTGATAGTTTAAGAGGCAAAAATTACATATACTATTTTGCTTGCTTTAGGTATATGGCACTACCTATATGTAAGCGGTTACGTTGTTATGCTCAATATAGGTTCTTAGTCACCTTATTGTACAAGCATAAGTCAAAAGTC
The DNA here is from genome assembly GCA_030686995.1 of Artemisia argyi. Classification (NCBI taxonomy): domain Eukaryota; kingdom Viridiplantae; phylum Streptophyta; class Magnoliopsida; order Asterales; family Asteraceae; genus Artemisia; species Artemisia argyi. The sequence continues at coordinate 90,350,970 of CM060696.1, forward strand.
TACGGGATTTTACTTCATTCTCAAGTTAGTCATATTGGGTTTTCTCTATCAGTGGTCATTATCATTAGCCGACAGAATTGATAAGGGGTTGGAAAGAGTTTGGCAGCATAAGAGAATTATAGAGAGGGATTCTTTTCGGCAGTTGATTCTCACGGGATATTGTTTTAAGTACACAAGTTTATGGTACTTCACAAGTAATTTATCATGTGTTTGGTATTTGGTATTTGGGCGTACACGTATTCATGATGATCAAGATAGATCGTAACCATCATGGGGGGGGGGGGGGGGGGGAGTAGTATACGTGTTGAGGGATTTATCGGGTCGATGAACATTGGTTGGGTAGATTCGCGCCAGGTATTATTATTTCGACTTTCGTGGTTTGGTTAGTGTGAAGTATTCTACATACGTGAGAAGATGTTGTTGATTTCTTACATGTTTCCCCAAATGAAAGTTCTGCATTTCGTTGATTATTTATTTATCTTGGAGTCAAGCTGGAGGATGGTTGTATGTCTCAAGATACGTGCTTGAACGTTTATGTCAATGAAGAAGATTGAGAAGCTTGCTAACTGTGTATTACAGTATCTACAACAGTTTTAGCTGCTAAGTCAAAGTTAAAGATACGATATCTTTTACATGTTCCGCTGTGCATTCAAAGTCAAATATAGAAGATATGTACGCAACAAGTTTCGAATATGCAGAAGACGGTTATCAGTTTGGGGGGAAGCCGATTGAGAAAATTTACCAAAAAGAAGAGTATGAAGAAGCTTTCAAAGACATGTCGTATGAATTAGGGAAGTTAACCCAGTTTATGCTTTTCACAATGTTTACCTTCAAAATGAAGAAGAGTTCTCAAGCTGGAGCATATGGATAAAAGCATGGTCAAGGCTAGGTTTTTGAAGACTTTTCTGTTTTATTTATAGGAAACGTTGTAAATAATTTCCGTATATCATCACATTGGGGAAGATTGTTAGACTCAAAATGTGACGATATTTACGGGATTTATATTAGTACTATTGTTAACCAATACACATGTACTAGAAATGTAATATAGTGATAGATAGGTGTATGGTTGGTTATATTAACCTTCCTAGACTTTCCTTTTTCTACTAGAATGTCTAACTCTTATTTTGAGCTTTCCCGATCTTTCGATCACCTTGAAACTTGATTTTTACAAAGTATCTTGGAACATACGGATCCACTTCTGTTGTAGCTGATCTAAGAATGAGATAAAATTTTAATTTCATCATCAAGCAATTTTTTACAAGGCGATTTAGAATCAAAACAAACCTTAAACATAAAACTCCAGACTATCATATGCATCTCGAACATGGACGGAACCAGGACACAATTTGAATAGGTGCATTTACAAAAAATTATACAAAACGAGGAGCACAATTCTTTGGATCATGCATTTAGGAAAAATTGAGTTTTTTTTTTAGAGAAATTAACATTACGCCTAAAAATTTTATGGGTCTTCCGGGACCCTCGAGACCCACCCTAGTTCTGTCAATGGTTTCGGATAATGCATGCTTTCTCATATTATCTTTAAGACACCTTTTACACTAATAAAGTATAGATGATGCATGTACTTAAGTAATTAATTACTTTAAACTATAATAAGAGATAGAAGACATTTTTATTTTATTTTATTTTATTTTTTGGTAAAAAAAAATAATAAAAAATAAAAAATTAAACATTGTCGTACGTGTTAAGAAGATAAGCAAATTTGATAAAAAGAGAAGAGATGTGAGTGCACACTTTAGAATTGATTTGATATTTAATGTCATGAATCAAAAGTTAAAACCCCACATATGTTGGTGTGTACAGATGGTTAGATGCCCATTACATATCTCTATGATTGTCACAACTTGTACCACCATTTTCCATTTTTTTAAGATAATATTTGTGGTTACCTTAACCTAATATAATATTAAGGTAATCCGTTTGAACTGAAACATTCCCTAATCATTACTTAGCATCACAAAGATTTGCTCCCTATCACTTAACCACTTCCTTTCTTGTTCTTAGTTTATTAGACAACATAGATTCGGACCTATTAACCAATTATTAGTATACTTAAAAGCAAGCTCTAATAAAACATGAAAATTTATTTTTTCCAATTATTCATAAATACTAATGTGAGTCGGGTTCCTACAAACTTCACCACTTAACTCTTGACATCTTCGTCCGGCTCACATTACCAATTTTCTTAATTGATGCATGAGCACGGCGTAAGCTTCGTGCTCATCACACTTTGAGAGGCTATGGCTCCGATAGTATTTGTAAAGCCTCTCAAAACCGAAAACAATGAATTACTCGAGTATCTTTCTGGTTTAACTAAAAGCCATATATAATAAGAAGATACTTGCAGCCATCTCATCATATAATTGTATTTCTTGTGTCATATCAAAAATCATATATATATTTTCTTTTGCCCAAAAAAAACTTTTTTCTCCTTCACTTTTTTCCTATATTAATTTATTGGTCTGAATAATTGCTAAATAAATCGGACTTTAAAAGTATAATGAAAACATGTTTTTGCTCTCAATGGAAAAAGGCTTGACAGGACAAGAAAAAGGCTGACGATATGTGTATTTTGTTTAATTTCCTTTTTAGTTTTTTTGAATGCAAGCAAAAATAACTTTTTCTACAATTTTAGTCCCAAGGATTGTGACACCTTATATGCGTCACGTGACATACTATTATCATTATTCATTGGAATATTACTCCTGAAATGTTACTGAAAATGAAACAATGTTCATTGATTTTCATTCTATTTACTGAAATTGATAAGAGAAAAATGTAAACCAGCTGTTTTATTTGAATCTTTTGGATTCTTGAGGCTAGCTGGATATGTTGCATCATGGCTATTTAAAATAAGAAAAATATCATGTGTCCATTGAATAATAGACAATATGACTATTTCTTGTGTCACATCACCATATAGCAAAGATTGATGATATTATTAAAGATAATTTTATCTAGACAATTTTGTTGATGTTGTTGTTATTGTTGTATACATGGGTTTCTGACTCGGCATTACAAGCCGACTATATTAATTTACCATAATATTTCTATATAAATTCACCAAAATATTTCTCCGGGTAGCTCTTTTGAATACAATTATACAAAGAATGTAAATATATTTTCTTTTTTATAACTACGGTTTTGACTTTGTTGCCGACTAGTCTATAAGGTTTAAGCTTATCGTCAAACAAATTTAAATCGGATAAAACCTTATTTTTTGGAAGGTTGGCGTGACTTTCAAGTTTATTTGTGTCAAACATCGTTTGATTTTGTTACCACGTACACTTTGATGATGATAGTCAATTAGTCATAATATTTTTTAACAACTCGGTTATCCTGGTGATTAAAAAGAATAGTTATCATGATATAAGATGTATATGTTTCGTAAATTTCTTAGTAAATGTAGTGATCAATATTGTAAATGATGTATGGAGTGATATTGATATGAATGGTGTCCAGCTATAAATGAAGAAGAAAAAAGGTTACTTCATTACAATGCATTGAAGCTTCATTGTAACTTTGCTTTTTTTAGTCTTGGACAACCATGCATTGCCTCTTATTTTCAACCATAAACTTCAAATGCGATTTGAAAAATGTATACATTTCCACTTAAAAGGAGCAAAGAAAAAGAGTAAAATATTGGATCGACTTCATCCCATTCACATTCATACCCTACAGTTTCAGGGTTTCTTAAAGCTTTTTAATTCTTATATTAGTTGTTTTTCTCAACCATATTTTAAAAATGGTTATTCTGAATGGGCGTATCATATAATGTTATTGTTTGAAAAGTTAGTTAATAACCAACTTCTCACTACTTAGTGTAAATGAGATATCGAGTCTCAAAATAAGATTTCGGAACCGAAAGGTGGGAACTTCTGTTGACTTAGCAAAAGACATAACAACAAAATAATTTCTGAAATAAATCTCATTAATGGCCACTGATTGCTAGAAATTAAGTTGTTGTTAATGGTCGGTTTAATGGCTGTTAATTACATGCCACCATTCTATTTTCTTGAACCGGCTATAAAAAGAAGATCTTGGTTCCAAAGAATTAGAGACGAAAGTAAAACGCTAATAAATTTTCATAAACACAAGTTTTGGTTTGATGAGAATTTCAGGCATAAGGTCACTCTCAGTACAACTGCTTGGATCGTTGTACCTTTGGAATCAGACGCCGAATAAATGACGAATATGTTTTGAGGGAAGCGTGTCAAACACGTGCCTCGATCATGTTCTTGAATCGACATCATGTACTTTATGCTTTCATTTAATTAATCTTTACACTCGTAATTTTTTGTTTATGATTATCTGGTTTTCTTGTATGGTATTGTAGTCGTGAATTCTGATTATGGACAATTATCCCTACAATCTTAATTTTTTTTTCATCTATTGATTAATCAGAAAAGATGCAATACTTAAAGCCAATTCAAAAGAAAAAAGAGAACAGACAATAAAGTATGGTTAATGAAAACTTGTGATAAATTACTAAGGTTATTCATGTCATATACTTAAAAGAGTACCTCTTAAACGAGATTGACGTTGAAAGGAAGAACCTTTTCTACAAAATTCTTGAGATAGGTTCAATGTGGGGGATTCTAGCCCAACTAAAGTTTAAATGACACTAATCAACATCAATTCAAAATAGAGACGGAGGTGTGACCCATTTGCCATACTCATGAATTATTGGGAGAACCACAGTTAGGATTTTGTTTAGAGCAAAACATAACAACTATTTGATACAATTATTTGATAGGTAATTAATGTTATTAATGACCATTTGATTTCAAATCATGTGTGGCTAAGTATACAATCTTGAAATGACTGCTATATGCCTATATTTTAGATGTCTTCTAGATATAAAATATACCTAGGTCCACGAAGGAATATGATTTTATCTCTATAGATAAATTTGGATAAGAGAAAAATTGTCTACCTTTAATAAAAGATGACACACTAACATTTGTATACATTGTGATAGCTATTAAAGAATTGGTAGGGCTTATATCACAATGTATAATGGTGAGTTAAGACATATTATATCAATACAACAACTACTCTCAACATGAGTTATTAAATTCGACAATGTGAAGTCAAATGATAACAATGTGGATCTGCTTAAAGGCTTAATCGGAGAGTGAGTTAGCAAGTCGTGTAGAAGAATGGGACTAAAGCCTCGTTATATGAAGGAAAACCTAACCCAGCTGACTGGAGATCCCAAGATCTGGGTTCAAGGATAACCTAATTGTATAAACTGAGGGATGTCACTGTGGGAAAGTAATCAATTTCCATCTATTTAAGAGAGTTAGTAAACTTCCTAGTCCATTCCTATAACAGTGACAATATGAGGTTAAGCTTTTTTGCTTTTAATGATTTAAGGCATAAGGTCACTCCGGCAGTACAACTGCTTGGATCGTTGTACCCAAGGAAACAGACGCCGAATAAATGATGAATCTGTTTTAAGAGAAGCGTGCCAAATACATGCCTCGATCTCGTTGTTGATCGGTATCATCTACTTTATGCTTTCATTTAATTAATCTTTGCACTCGTAATTTTTCGTTTATGGTTTTCTGGTTTACTTGTATTGTATTGTAGTCGTGAATTCTGATTATGAACAATTATCCCTACAAGTAGGATTGAGTTAGGGTAATTAATTAGATAGTTTAGACATTGTAAATCATATTAGTCGCCTCAATAATATTCCAAGTGTAATACGTCCTCTAAACTGTCACTAAGGTCACCGAATGGTCATGCATCTTGATTTTCTCACCAGAGTTCTGAGATTCAAACCTCATCAGGTAAACATCTTCGGGTGGCCAAGAAAAAGGTTCGAAAATTTTAGTAGGTGCCAAAACTTGTTGGAAATTGATAATTTTGGCATTTACATGCCAACTTGAGACCAATTGATTAATGTTACGTACTAACGGGGGTTGCCATTTCATCATATCAAGAAATTCACTGAAATTTAGATATTTGGATCTTAACATAATAGCCAAACTTTCAATTATAATTTATAAGATAAACCAAAATATAAAAAGACCTCCATTGTACAAATACATTACATACATGACTTGCGAGGGACATGAAGCATTCCAAATGTGTAAAATAAAAAGAGATAAAGAGAAAAAGCAATCATTCAGGATCAATCATAGAATGCATATCTCTAGAAAAACAAGTTCGTACATACACACATACTATGTACGTTATGCTATTTATTTTTGGACATTTTGCATAAGATGTGAAAGAATTGGACATATATATTGAAAAACGTGAAACCCTAGACATTTATCTCGACAAAAAAAAAAGATCATTTCTGCCCCCTTAATTTTCTATAATATCTGTTTTCTCACTCACAAAATGGAAGATAACATTATGGTAAATCCCACTGCCACCCATAACTCTTTGTATCCTTACCCACAAATGCCAATATATAAGGTACACATAACACATCCTCTTTTTTTAGTAGAGTTTTGATAATATTAAAAAAAAAAAAAAAAGTTAAAAAAAAACAAGCTTTTTTGCATGTGTTGTATACTTAAATTATAAAATTATCGTTGGTTTATGATAAAGCTAGCAAAAGAAGATAGCAAGAAAACAAATACAAATGACGAAATCTAAAACAAACAAATTGGCACCCAAATATAGAATTTTAGAGTTAGTTTTTATATAGTTGGTGTAAAATGATAATGCAAACAATATATTAGCAAATTCTTTGCAAATCATATCGCAAATTTTATAATGTTGCTAATGTAATTTGTGATGTGCATTAATAAAAATTCCAACATCTTTTTAATTCGTGTAGAATTGCTAAAGACACTTGGTCCAAGGTTCTTGTATGGTGGAAGATCAGTAATGTCATTATCTCTTTTCTTTCTGATGCTATCAACTTAGCCGAAAGAGTCAACATACCTGTTAACCTTAAAGTCTCCTTTGATGTTGTTGTTCAAACAACTCTTTGGTTTTTATAGCTGTTTAGGAATGAGATGTGTTTTTCGTTTAAACGACCCTCTAAGGATCTAATCCTCAGCGATATCAAGCTTTCGTCGTTTAATTGGATCTTATGTAGGTTTAGAAAGACTCGTTTAAATTGGATCAGTTGGCTCGATAACCCGTGTAATGCCCTTTGTATTTAATTAACTGTTGTATTTTCGGCTCTTAGTGTCTTATTAGGTGGTTTGATTATATATATATATTCACCTCTTGCTGTTAAAAAACAATAAATAAATAAATAAAATTCCAACAAGAACTAGATAAAATCATGAAAAAAGACAAGGAAAATGGGGTGAGTAAATGCTAGATACCAATGAAAGTTAGAAACAGTCATCATCAGCTTCTAGCTCTCTCAGTTTTCCAGTCACTAAATTTAACCCTGTCCCATTTTTTGGCATTTCTACATTTCCAGTTATTGAACACAAGTACATTAACTATACAATAATATCAGTAACTTATATAAAATAATAATAATAATAATTATAATAAATAAATAAATAAATAAATAACCTACTACACTCGAGTACGTAGTATTATTTTATTTTAAAAATACACACCCTTTAAAATTCATATACTTAAATTTTCATTTAAATAACTCGTGAATGTAGCTTTTAGTGGTAGAAAATATGATAATCTAATTAGAAATAAATACAGTAACAAAGGAGTACATTTTAGCAGAACATGATAAGTAGTAAATGCGATGGTAGGGTTTGTACATTGTGTAGAAAGAACAGTAGCACACTGTGTAGTTGAAATCGATGGTCAAAATGAGACTGTTATTATTGTCTGTCAAGATTTTTTTTGGGCCAGTCAGAGTTGGTCCATATTCAATCATAGTCTTCTGTTAACCTATTTTAACCCTTGTCACATTAAATTACCACCAAGTATTTAACATCTTTTATGTGTAAAGAGTTTATGAATTGAACAATCTAGACCTAATAAGCAACTTGTAAGGAGTTTAATAACATTTTTTTATAATTTAAAGTTAATAAAAATAATTACAGTATAACGACCAAGTTAGGTATTATAACCGAGAGATGATTGATACGCTTTTACTTTTTATTTGCACATCCAGTGTACAATTAGTCAAATCATGTTACTACGTATATATAAAATACAACTGTCTAACGCGTATTTATAATAGAGTGTGCTCATTATAACCACATTGAACAAAAAGAAAAACAACAGTGAAAGAGATATATTTGACTCAAACGATCCTAATATGACCATAAATAAATCGTGAACAACCAAGCAGTTGGAAGAAGAATCAACTTTACGAAGTACTGTGAGAAAAAGATAGAAAACCGATCTCGACCACGATGTACGCCTGATCAGACTGAGTTTAATCAAGAACAGCCTAGAAGTAATGACAATGTGACACAAAAATGAGAAGTTTCAAAGTAAAAGCTTTTGTTGAGGAAATTGTTTTAATATATTGTACATAATATTTTTATCTTTAGAAAAACTAATATAGATAAGCGAGAATGTGTATATATCCACATTAGACATTAGATATATGTATATGTACTTGCTTGCATGCATTTGTATAAGTACTAGTACAAATTAAACTGAACCAATGCGGCAAATAATTGTTTTTGAGTGGTACATTACTGGTCCACACACACAATAATTGACCCCAACAATTGGTCAACTTTAGGACAGCATAGTAAATAAGTTCCTTAGGGTGGGGGGAGTGCTCCACTCACTCCCCTTCCCTTCACTCACTCACAACCAATCCCATTCCGCCACATCATCTCCCATTTTTTCCTTCACTCACTCTTCACTCACTTCATTTTTGGAGGCGGCACCTTCACTCACCTTTCACTCACTTTTTTTTTTTTTTTCTTTCTTTTTTTCTTTTTTCTTTTTTTCTTTTTTTCTTTTTTTTTAAATTATATTAAAAAATGTATTCGAAAATAAAAATTCCATTAAAATTTAATTAACATTACATAATATTATTAAAAACCGTAAAATACCTAAAGTTACATTAAAATTTAAAAACGGAAAACTTAAACATTAAATCCTACAAACCACATGGCCAACCGTATTTGGCGCATAGCTCGCGTTTCCTTTTGATGACGAAATCTTTGAAAGTCAGGTCCGGGATTTGATCATGAGGGTCCATAACGAACTTCATGTCACGATTGTAAACCTCCCCGTTAATAAAGTTGAAAAATTCGTCGTCTTTTTTCTTTTGAGCCTCCAACTGAGCTTGCAATAAAATTTTCTTCTCAGCGGTGTAACTTTCAAAGGCATCACGCATCGAGCTTCGGCTTGAATCTCCTGGAGTCATCTTTTTTTTGCCTTTTGGTTGACGTGATGGAGTTGGGTTCTCGTTGAGGTTCGGTAACTCACACTCGAAATCTTCCACGTTCACCGGCGTTTGAGCGCTACTCGATTCGGACGACTTTCTTTTCTTGCTCGATCCCGTGGATTCTTGAGTAAAAGTTGGTTGTTCTTTCCACTTTGCTTGATCTTTGACAATCTGCCACGCTTTATAATGCGAGAAAGTTTTCTTGTATTGTTTCTCAAAATCACGATTGGCTCTTTCAAGGACTTGAACATCGTCGCACCCACTATCTCTCAAGCGACTCTACAAAATTATAAAACAATGTACAATATACAATATATAACAATATCCAAAAAAAATATATATATATATAACGTTTTTAGAACTAAAAAAATAAAAAATATATAAATATACCGCTTGTGTGTAGTAACCGTTGAACGCTGCGATCAAAGGATGTATATCTCTCCATTTCGAATTCAATTGATGATGAGTACGTTCGGTTCTTGGGACAAGCGTTCTAAAATGTATTAGAATTCGCTGCCAAAATCCTTTCTTGGATTGACGGTCGCCAATTTCTTTGTCAACCGAAGTTTTAACCCAAGACTTTGCTAACGCCTCCTCCTCATCGGGCGTCCAAGTCTTTGGTTTTTTTTTTTTTCTTGACAACAACCTCTTCGACCTCTTCGACATCTTCCTCCTCTTCGAAATCTTCATTTGGTTGTGTCTCGGGTACCATGTCAACATTGTCAAAATCTTCATCCTCTTCGAAATCAAATGGAATGGGTAACGGTTCACTAACCCGTTCACGCCTTTTTTCTTGGGAATAACGCGGCGCATACGGGTTGAAGTTAGGATTTGGCGGTGGAGATTGTTGAGTATAGTTTGACTCAAACGGGTCGAAGTTTGTGGGAATTTGCGGGAGGGTTTGTTGTTGGGAGAAAAAAATTTGTGGGGATTGAGGATACATTTGGGGGTGATAAGGTTGTTGTTGAGACGATGGTTCGGGACCGGGTTGTGATTGAATCCGAGGACGAATTGCGCCTCTCGATCCACCTCTCGATCCGCCTCTCGATCCACCTCTTCTTGGATCTCTATTTTTACCACGTTCCATATTTTTTTTTTCTTTCGAATTGCAGCAGTGGGAAAGATGTAGCAAGAATGAAAGATGTATTTTTTTTTTTTTGGTGCTATCTTTGTTTGGGGTCTGCTGGTATATAAACAAAAAAAAAAAAAAAAAGGAGCCGTTTGGCTCTCCCTTCAAACGCTCCAACGTCTCTTTTTCAACGGATTTCTTCCTCCCCGCGTGCGTGAAAACACCACTCAAAAGCCCTCCCCGTGCGGGGTTCCCCGCGAGGCGGCGGTGTTCCCGTGCGGGGGTTCACCGTCCCCGCTGCTTCCCCGCACCCACTCCCTCTCCTCTTATTGCGAGTTATTTTTTTTAAGCATAAACATAAATTCTAGTTTAGAACGACCAATATGCATGAATTAAAGTATGTAACATTAATGTTGAGTGATGTATTAATAAATAGGTAAATGGATGGGTATTTATTTAGGTTATTTTGGGATTTAGCAAGTTTTTACTTCAAATGTATGCGGCTTAGCCAGGTTATCACGTTCCCGTTTCTAACATTTTCTTTGAATCTTCAAATGTGTACCTAATGAATGAATGATGTAGTGATGTTTTCCATAAATAATATACACGCAACAACATTTTGTAGGTGGTATTGACACATCAGTATTGTTGAATATGCTTGTTATGATTAAAGCATAACGTAGCTTGCAATGTCTATAGTTGTATACACAATATGATGGCCGGGTTAAAATAAACAAAGCAGTAAATAATGAAGAATATGTTGTGGCATGCATACACAACCACAAATTAATCATAAAAGTTGGTTTACTGCAAAGAAAAAGAATTGAAGTGGAGTTTGAGTAATTTTTTCTAGGACTGAATCAATAATAAGTAGTGGTCTGTCAGAATAAAGATAGTGATGGTATACACATATATATGCATATATAGCTAGCTAGTGTCATGATGTGTATGGAATTATAAGGTTTTGTCATACTGATAACTCATAATAAATGGAGGTTTATTATGAGTGGAGGTTTGAAAAAATTAAAGTGGATACTACTTGTGGACCTTTTCAAATCATTTCAGTGTAAATACAATATTAAAGATAGCTACCATTATTCAAAAACAGTCACATAGATAGAGAAAGCACAACTATGTGTATGCTGTATGTGTGAGAGACAAGGGTATAAATGTGAGGTATCCATGAAGGTGACCTAGCTTATAAAAGGGAGAAATTAAGGGTGTATGGTTTTCACTTCTTCTAGAGCAAAATATATATATTAATTATCAGTCTTGTAGCAACGTTGAGTACGTAACGGAATAATGGAAGAGATGCAGCTAAGCCAACTAGCAGTAACGCATTTGCTACAACAAACATTGAGAAGCTTTTGCATTCATGAAAACTCACAATGGGTTTATGCAGTTTTCTGGAGAATCTTGCCAAGAAACTATCCTCCACCCAAGTAAGCAAAACCCTAAAAAGTACACTTTTTCATTTTTTTTTTCTTTTTTCTTTTTTAGACTATATCCTATCGTTACTTTTTATGTAAAAAGTCTCACTCAAATTAACAAGGCATATTTTCTTTATTCTGAAAGATAGAAGTGATCATTAAATTTCACAAAAAAAGATTCTAGCTACCTTTTTTAGATTTTTATCACTCAATAGAGTTACTAATTAGAGGTAGCATTAGTAAGTTTAATTTATGTATATATGATTATTGTTACAGGTGGGATGGTTTAGGGGGAGCTTATGATAGGTCTAGAGGCAACAGAAGAAATTGGTAAATTTGTTACTATGATAATTCTCCAATTCATAATTATAAATTAAGTTTTTATTTAACTACATGTTGTCACATAAAAGACAATTGTGTTAGATATTTGTAAATAATGTGAGATTGTTCTATAAACAGGATATTGGTATGGGAAGATGGATTCTGCAACTTTGCAGCATCATCACCAACTGAGATTAACAATGGAGATTGTTCAGCTTATGCTGATCATGAATACCAACAATGCCAAGGGCTTCAACCCGAGCTCTTCTTCAAAATGTCCCATGAAATTTACAATTACGGCGAAGGGTACTTTCGTAATTAACTACACGTTCGCAGTCGAATTCTAGTTAACTTATTGCTGCATGCTTTGCTATATTTTCATCCTAATTATTGTCATCTTAATATTATTTTCTTTTAATATTTTCAGATTAATTGGAAAAGTGGCAGCTGATCAAAGTCATAAGTGGATTTTCAAAGAGCCAAATGATCAAGAAATTAATTTCTTGTCTGCTTGGAATAATTCAGCTGACTCAGTAAGCACATTTCATATATTTAATAAATGCTTATTAATATCTAAACAATGACTTCAAACTCATTTATGGGTTGTTTGTTTAATTGCAAAAGCATCCTAGGACATGGGAAGCTCAGTTTCAGTCTGGTATAAAGGTAAAGTATGATACCACATTTATGTATTATAATGACTTTATACTAATAAAGATTGTTGTTAAATCTTGTTTGTACTAAAATATGATGTTCATAATGTATGCAGACTATTGCTTTGATTGCTGTTAGAGAAGGTGTCATTCAACTAGGATCCATCCACAAGGTATATTTTCAAAGATTTATATGATTATAACAATATCTTATGCCATGGTGTACATTATTGTTGTAGCTCTTAAAAAGAGCTTATTCTAAGTATTACTTATAGTAAGTAATATCATTGCTAATTATTTAATATATATTGTGTGATTGGTAATAAGAAAAATATAAGCACGGCCGGATTTAGGGGGACCCGATGGATGTCTCTTGCCTAGTGTTAATTTTCGTAAAAAATCACGATTTTTCCGAAATGAACTTGATCCCAAAATTTTGGGTCACTAATATAATATGAAAAATGTATAAAAATACATGTCCTTTTAATTTGTTTACTAGTTTTAATCAAACTGTATAATTTGGTTCATTTTTATTTCCTTTTTACTCTTTAAAAAACAATTGTGCAGTCCTGAATTCGCTCATATAAGTATATATATATATATATATATATATATATATATATATATACTATCTTGTGATATTTTTATATGTCACATTACACATAATTTTTTTTGTCATCTAGCTCTTCCCTAAACAAGAGGCTAACCCTCATGAAGGTTGGCAAGTTGTGGATCCTATTTCAATGGGAACTTGATGAGTCGATCCAGTTTTTTAACAGCTTTGTAGTAAGATGAATTAAAGTAGTGGCAGTACGTGACCATATAAAAGTCATCAGCTTTATAAAAGTCAAACATGAATCTTTACCAGAAAAGTAATAAAGGACCTTTATCACTTAAACTGATACTAGCACTAATTAATACAAATCTAATTATTTGAAAAGGTGATTGAGGACTTGAGCTATGTGGTGCTACTAAGAAAGAAGTTCAGCTACATAGAAAGCATACCAGGAGTACTATTACCACATCCATCATCCTCGGCATATCTGTTTAAAGCCGAGGGCTACAATGCCTCTGAAGCATGGCATTTTCAAGGTGGCAATGTATCAATGTTACCACCACAACATGATCAACTTTGTCATAGGTACAACTACAACCAGGCAATGAATATTACTCCTTCAATGAGCAGCCTTGAAGCTCTCCTGTCCAAACTCCCTTCCGTCGTCCCAGTTTCTTCATCACCACCACCCGTTCCACCATTTTGTGAGGCGACAACACCACCACAATACGTGGTGTCAGTAAGCAAGCCGATGGAGTATTGGAGAGTGGAGACAAAGGAGGAGGTTGATGATCAAGAAGATGTAAAGGATGGTGGAGAGTGTAGCAGTTCAATGTCTTCTTATAACCACGAACAGTATGGTTATCATAATCATGATTTGAATGTAAGCAGTTGCATGCACAACAATGGATACTAATTAACTGATAAATAGGGTTGATTTGTGTTAGTAGAAGATTGTTTAGTATATAGTTTACTTGCAAGTCATGGTTCCAATCCTTTTCATATTAATTTTATTGCTTTTTTTGGTGTGCTATTCTAAATAAAACAACAAAAATAGTGATGTAGATTTCTTATAGCTATTTTTGTAAGTTTGATATCCATGTAATGTTTTTTATAAGATTTTGGATAATAGACAAGTTCCTAGTCGCTATTCTAGTCTTTAGAGTGCCGGTCTCAGTTGATCAAAACTGGTTCACGTTTTGAGTAATACAACTCATTAAGCACAATGTTGTCTTGACTGAAGGCCAACGTCACAAGGTGACCAGCATATTGATTTGTTAACACGAGCCTAGCTATATACAGAATTAGTTTGATCATCTCTTGACTTTAAATTTGTTTGGTTATGTCTATTATGTAGGTAGAATTGCCATTTATAACAGAAAGGTTTGTAACTAGATATTGAGACCATAACTACTCTTTTCTATTGTTAGCTCTAGTACTTTTAAGTGGTTGGTCCCGAGCCGGGCTATAACTAGCCTTTCTCTTAATTACCTATGTAGACGACCAGTCATTGGTCCAACTGGTCCGGTCTCTACTGAATATGGTATATGAGCCACAGGAATTGATGTTATATCGTTGGTCATAAGTCATAACTGAATGCTAGTTGTACTAGATTGGTCCAATTGAACATTCGACGACCAATTCATTAGCCCCGATCTAATCATTCGTATAACCTTGTTAGCTATAACCTTTGATTCTCTTATAACTGATATAATTCATTGACAACCTTAAGGTCAAACATAAGACATGTTAAAGTAGGTATCTCGTTGGTAATCTGTTTGAGTTTCAGTATATTACTTTCTGAATTAGAACCTATTTATATTAGAAAACACAATGTACGTAGTCGTATAGCAAGTAACAAAAAAAATCTATTATTCATCAGTTACGCTGCTTATTTGTTTTAGGACCAATTAATCCCCCACAGGCACTCATTTGGTTACCACACTAATACCCGAAACCTGAGCCAGTTCGATTAATTACCCAAACCCGACTAACCTGATGGGCTATATATGCCTGTGAGTTTTCACTTCCATAACGACAGATGTTAATAATAACTTCAGAGATTTTTTGGCCAAAACATACATGTAAGGCATCATACCAATTCGAAACTGATAATAGAGATTAGAAAACAGAAGTACTTTCATTTTCAGATTCATAACCAACAAATCTAATGCGTAAGTTTATGACTATTTATACGTACAAAGTAAAAAAACTAGT
This sequence comes from Artemisia argyi, assembly GCA_030686995.1. Classification (NCBI taxonomy): domain Eukaryota; kingdom Viridiplantae; phylum Streptophyta; class Magnoliopsida; order Asterales; family Asteraceae; genus Artemisia; species Artemisia argyi. The sequence goes on from CM060696.1 coordinate 90,366,544, forward strand.
CTACGTTGCCACAAATATATTTTTCTTTCTTTTTGGGTAAACATGGTTTCTGACCTTATGGCCGACTAATCCACAGGGTTTGAACCCACCGCCACGCAGACTCAAACCAGGTAAAGCCCTCCCTTTTCGGGAGCTTACTCTTTAAATGAAAAGCTTCAACCTCTTCTTTAAAATGAGCGAGAAGATGAGCAATCGAGTACTTCTTGTCTCCTGCATCTGAATGTTTCTCCTCATCTCTAAGACGCACACTTACCTGGAAAGCAAAGCTTCAGATGTTATATCCTTTTACATCATTCACATTGACATGCCACAAGATACAAATAACGTTATTTAATTGTGAGTATAAATCGTCTAACCTTTCCAGTGTTTGCTTCATCTTCACCAACAACTAGTATGTAGTTGTATTGTGCCAGCTGAGCTTCTCGCACCTAAAGTGATATAAGTATATAACCATGTGAGTTTGGTAAATTAAAAGAAAAAGGGTCAAGCCAACCTGGCCCGATAGACCTGTATCAAAGACGACCCCTTACCCAACCGGCCCATTTTGCCACCTCTAGCCAAAATGAATGAGACCTTAATCACTAAACTACTGATAGCATTATATAACCATCAAAATCCCCATATTGGAATTAGTCAAGCAAAAATAGAGGACAGAACTTAAAAGACACCTTTTTTTGCAGTTTGCGGTCAGATGTATCAATATCAACATAGTAACCGGCTTTATGAATCGTGTCTTTAACCTGTAAAGAATTTAACACAAAACAGTGTCAGCAACTTTATCAAATGCAGAATGGTTTCAGACATTCGTTGCAAGTATATATAACTAAAATACCTGTTCTCCATAGGCTTGCGATTTTTCAGAAACAGGACAAACAATGGCTTGACGAGGACTGAGCCAAAATGGCCATTTTCCCTCATAGTGTTCCAGAAGTGTGGCAAACATACGTTCAAGCGACCCTAATACAGCTCGGTGTATCATAACAGGTGTCTCCCTTCTATCATCCTCTGCTGCATATGATAAGTTGAAATGCCGGGGAAGGTTGAAATCCAACTGTAACACGAAAATTAAATCATTAGTTTCAATAATAATAATAATAATACTATTAATAAATTTGGTTACAAGATTAAAAAAAAAAGTTACCTGTAATGTTGCAAGTTGAAATTTGCGCTTCATAGCATCACAAACACAAATATCAATCTTTGGGCCATAGAATGCACCATCACCTTCGTTTATTTCCCAAGGTTTCTTCAATTCATTTAATGCTTCTTCAAGTGCATCTTCGGCCTTTTTCCATGTTTCTAAGTCTCCAACATATTTCTCAGGCCTCTATAAAAAAAAATAGTGTATGGAAAATTTAGAAGTTATAACTAAAATTGCTAACAAAATATTTTACTCAATAATGAGAGTACAATGAAGTACTTACTGTTGATAATTTTAGCTCATAACTGAAACCGAATATACTGTAAGCATAATCGACGTAGTCTAATGCTCTCTTGACTTCCTCTTTAATCTGTATAGATCAAGGAAATAAATGAGAACAAATTGTGTCATAATTAATTATTTGGACAATATTTTTTTTTCAATAAAAATAAGAAATTTATCTCACCTGAGATTCCCTACAGAAGATGTGAGCATCGTCCTAGAAATGAAAGAACCATCGGTCAGATTTTAGAAAAGATATAACAAAGACAAGATAGAGGAAATGAGTTGGTTACCTGGTGAAATGTACGGAGACGGGTCATCCCACTCAATGCACCACTGGCTTCATTCCGATGCAGGTCACCAAAGTCAGCTAGACGGAGTGGAAGTTCTATATATGAAGCAAATGGCGATATTAATCTCTCATGACGCTAATTTTGGTACGCAAAATAAAATTTTTTGAAGAAAAATCAATAGAGAAAGTGACCTACCTCTATAAGAACGAGCTTTCGAATTAAACATCACGCAATGACCAGGACAGTTCATGGGCTTGAGTGCAAATTCATTCTTAATATGAATAAAAGAAAACATAAAACAATGTCATATTCTATAAGAACAATATGTATTCAGATAAGTAAAATAAATCTATTAAGGCAAAAATGCATATGATAGTACTTGTTAGCCGTTATAGCGACTAATTACTGTAAGAGAACTTACAAGTAGAAACATATTCTCCTTATATTTAACCGCATGGCCTGATGTTTCCCACAATTCCATATTACACATATCAGGAGTTACAACCTGCCAAAACATTTAAGATCAAGAATAAATGTTAACAACATGCATTATAACAACAAAAGAAAAAAATAAAAATACTCTACCTCTTCGTAACCTCTTTCCCAGTACTGATTTCGTATAAAAGTCTTCAGTTTATTATATACTCTGGTTCCATGAGGCAAGAAGAAAATACTTCCTGGGCTGAAATTCGTTAAAAAAATTCAAATATGTACGTCATATACAGCTTTGAGCCTACATATATGTTACAAAGAAATCAACGGGTTCTGAAACTTACCTACACGGGTGCATAAAGAAAAGTTCTTGTTTTCTACCAAGCTCTCTGTGGTCATTCTTTTTTGCTTTTTCTAGCTGGAGCTTATAGTCCTGAAAATAAACAACTGTTAACACTCGTGAAAATTCTAAAATTTAAGTAAATGTCGCAACGACGGAATTATAATAACATAATTGACCTTTAAGCGTTTTTGATCGGGGTAAGAAATCCCATACACTCTTTGTAAGCTCTCACGCTCTTTTTCTCCTTTCCAGTAAGTAGCTGATGCCTATAATTAGGATCAAAAGTTATACTAGATATTAATATGTGCACTTGCTAATATTGAAAATCATTACATTGTGTTTAGAGTTTACCTTCAAGCATTCAAATGCTTTAACAAAAGATGTGTTTGGTATATGAGGTCCACGACACAAATCAACTAATGGGCCACACCTGTAAACTGTGATTGGTTCGTCTTCCGGTAGGTCGTTAATAAGTTCAATCTGAAATTTACGAAGACAAACTTTTTTTAAATTAAGATGTACAGACGTGAATGATCTACAATTATCGAAATTAATGGAGACTTATCAGATGGATAGATTTACCTTAAACTTATTATCAGAAAAGATATCAAGAGCCTGTTTCCTTGATACTTCAATTCGCTCAAAAGGTTGTTTTTCCTGATAATAAAAAACGTGAAGGCATATTATTGGTCCCTTGTCTTAAATCATTCGATAACTAAATAAATAAGTAACAAGGTAGTATTACTGCAATCATAAACTTGTATGAAATTGAAATAGGATCATACAGAAACAGCTTTTTTTGCTCCTTTAACAATTTCTTCAAAGTGGCCCTCATTTAAACCAAAATCTCCATAAAAAGCATCATAATAAAATCCCTGAAAAAAAAAATCTCCATATAAGCTAACAACTCTAACATTCTTTATATAAAACAGTTACCGATCTCTAAAAATAGGACTCTTATGCATAGGTCTTGAGAGATCGGACTACAAAATCATAAACTAGAAGTCGTCAATATATTCTCTTCCCAAAATCGAATCTAGTGGCCTAGCAAGGTGCTTGTTGGAGATGCAAAATCTTTTCACATCTTATCAAACAAGGGTCATATTTTGCAGGCTATAATTCTTCAAGTCTTTACATAACCCAAATGCCAAAAACTTTGGTATTGTCTTTTGTTACCGCTGACTATGTGATTTGATTATTTCAGAAGTTTAAATAGTTTCAAGATGCAATCCCAAACACCCCCTTATGTTTTATCAAACAGAAAAGAACAAAAAAAGGCGCAATACCTCTCCTTTTATACTACACGGGCCAATACACAATTTGCACCCATATGTCTTTTCCAGTGCCTGAAAAACACGCCAAAAAAAAAAACAGAAAATTATCATCGAGTAATACTCGAAACTCATTCACATGCTTTAATAAGGATATGATCTTTAACACAATACCTGACCAAGTATATGAGCACTCGAATGCCAAAAAGTGTCACGACCCTCATCACTATCAAAAGTATAGAATTTGATTTCACAGTCGCCTTCCAAAGGCCTTGACATATCCCAAAGCTCACCATTGACTTTCGAAATCAATGCATCTGATGCTAGGCTCTTCTCAAACTCCTTAGCGATATCCAAAGGAGTTGTTTTCCATTTTTTGCCTTCCATCATACTCCCATCATAACTAACCCTACAAAGTACAATGCAAAACGAGTGAAAAATTCATATTCATTCTACTCTTATTTTTACCATATTTGGGTCACTAAGCTTAAGTTAGGCAACTATATAAATACTAAAATAGGTCACTAATTGATACATCTTTACTGACAGGATGTCTAGCAAACGAACATAAAAGCATGAACATAATATTGGCGTGTTATAGATTATATTAGACCGTATTATACTTATTTATTGTTCACGAAGCTAAGAGAAAAAATGATGGCTTGACATCGTTTATCAGCCGTCCGGTTGAAAAGATTAAATCCAAATCGTTTAAAATTGAGTAGATCCTAATTGGGTGCTTATTTTAGCATGTTTATTATAGCTAAACTAACTTACCTTTATCTAAGTAACTTATTTTAGCAATTTCAAATGGGAGTTGTTACACACACCACCAAAAGTGATCTGCACACCACAATCATGCATATGTAGTGTTGTACTATGTGCATCACTAATGTAATTTTGTGGTGTCCACATCACTTTTGGTGGTGTGCATATTACTTCTCATTTCAAAGCCTACATATAAGTTTAGAAATTTTAAATCTTTTGTATTTTGAATTCAGTTTGTGTTTATCTTATTGAATTTTCAAAACACTTGCATCATTATCTAAGAGAACATTTTCAATTCTATGCATCGTATACCCACACATATATCATATATTTCAGAATGCCGGCCAAAGAAGATATATGCATACATCATCGCAAACACTTTGTATTATTGAGTTAGAGCATCATCTCACAAGCATTTGGTATTATTTAGATACACATGATCTCAAAAGGATTACGTAAAGATATCAATTTGTTATCATCATGCGCGCGCATCCAACATCAAGTTTGCTTATTTTTAATGTCTTCTTTTCTATTGTTTATCATGCATGTATATTTAAGCAATCATGTCGTTTACTTTCCTACAAATGCAATGGGTTAGAATATATCATATTCTGGAAGTAGCTAGGATGATATTCAATGCAGAACTCAAAGGATGATATTATATTGGTTTTTTAGAAATATAAAGTTTGATGCTCATAACGAATGTTATATCTCTCATGAATACGTTGGTTCTTTTTTTTATTGTTATGGTAAAAAATATCGATGGAGTGTTTGAAGATATTGTAAATGACAAATGAAATTGAGCATGGTCTATCAAAGATTGATGAGGTATATGCAATGAGTATGTAGTACACATATTATAATCCTATAAAGTATGATATGTCATGATAGTTATATTATAATCTTACACATATGTTGCCATTTCTTAAACATCTAATCAAGAAGCATGCTAATCAAACAAAAAAGGTGCATTTTAGAATGAGAAGCAGAAACAACAAGACACTGAAAACCATATATACCCGGGAACCATATCTACGTTGAATGATTTGGTCATTGAATGTTATTTATTATTATTTTTATGGATAATAACTTTAAAAAGCATCATATTTGTCCAAAAAAACTTTTCACATTTTTTTTATATAGATACTGAACTTTTATTTTTTTTTAACATTTTGAGGTACTTTGTGACGTTTTTGCCCCTCAAATTATTAAAAGTCAGGGGCAAAAATATCACAAAAGTACCTCAAAAAGTCTGAAATTGAAAGTTCAGTACTCGTTTAAGCAAAAAAATTTGGTCAATACCCAGAGTATTTTTGTACAAGTATAATGATTTATAAAGTTATTATCCTTTATTTTTAATGAAAATAACCTATTATCATGTATGTCAATTAGAATTAGGGCTTGTTTCTTTTTCTTTTTTTTCCAGATTAAGTGGGTGCACCCCTTTCTGTTAATGAGTCTTAATGAGGAGGAGCATCTTTTGCTTTCTCTCCTCATATAGACCATTTAACAGAAAAAGAAACATATTATATGTGTGGCTCCACCACTATCTCCCCATTAAAACTCATTAACATAAAAAAGAAACACCCCCTTAAAATCAAATGAGAAGAAACCTTAAAATAAGAAAGGATGAGAAATAATTATAACTATATATATATTTGAGACGCATCGATTTGACTTAGATGCATCCTTAATCTTTTAGATGTATCATAATATACTTTCTAACAAAAAGTTAGATGCACATACATATATTAGATGAATTTCATCAAGTTAGAAGAATCCTAAGTATTTTTCGTCCTCTACGACTCAAATTTGTTGCTAGTGCTACTTTGCATCTTTTTCACTTCAAAATCACTTTCGAAACTAATTGGGATGCATATAAATGAGTATATGCATGTAATTTAAGTCGATGCATCTCAAATATGTGATTATAGTTATTTTTCATTCTTCTCATTTCAAATTTTCTTCTCCGCATTCTTACCCATGTCAATTAATGCAAATTAAATATGGGGCATTTACATATATCCTTAAAGAAATTTCAATATTTACATATTTCCTCGTGGGAATAAATACACTAAGAAGAAAAATAAAAACAAGAATAATGAGAAATATTTTCAGCGACACATTTCAAATGAAGAAGGAGAATTACATAGGAGATGTATCTCTTTTTCACTACTACATAAAACATTTTTTGGTACGCTATTTTAATACGGTTATAGAAGAAACCGTACCAAAATGCAAAAAATAAGTCGTTTGCCACGGTTTCTAAAAAAACCGTACTAAACAATGGTATGTGGTTGTTATTTTTTGGTACGGTTAATAAAAGTTATTTAGTACGGTTTATTTGCAAACTGTACCAAATAATTCTTTATTTTGATACGGTTTTAAAATAACCGTACCAAAAAGGCATCTACCAAGTTCTCAATATCCGTTGGAAAATTTTATGACATCCTATTAATAAAATTTACTAATTGCTTTTAGGTGGCCTAGTAGTAAAAGGGTTGTGACTATAACTATAAAATGTGTGAGGTCTCAAGTTCAATTCATGCTATGTGCAAACAAGTTTAAGTTGTGACAACTGGCAATTTAGAGAGACTTTTAAAACCCGCATTACGTTAAAAGTTTGATTTTTAATTAAATGTTATGTGGAATTAAATTCAAATTGTTGATTTGTTATGGAATTTATATTGTGAATTATTGTTGAGACGTCTTTGTTGCACTACATCGACTCTAGCACTAGGAAAACCTAACGAATTTAAAAACTTTTGGATAACGGTCGCATTTATACGTTAAACGAACGTTCTAATATTTAAATGTTTCGGGAAAGTGTCTTTGGGAATTAATGGCGACATGTAAGAATATATTTTGGCGACATGTAATATTTTTGAGAACGAGTAATCGTGTTACGGGAAAACCGATTAATAATATTTTATAAACACTAAAGTTTTCGTGACTTAAATTGGAAAAAGAGAACTAGAGGGACTAAGTTTGTAAAATTCGGGTATATTAACCCCTAACCCTAACCCTCACTCATAATATCATTACCAAACAGCCTATCCTCTCTTCTCCTTTGTCGTCGCCACCTGCAAACCCCAACACCATCACCACCGCCGGTCACCACCACATACCGCCACCACCAAAACACTCCACACACACTCCTCTCTCGTGTGTTATACCACACGCGCCCAAAAGAAATCCTCCCTCCGTTTCTTGATTACCGCCACGTACAACACCACACACCACCACATTTTCTTGGCTTCTACTTGTTTTGAAGGTGAGAAAACGTGTTTTACGCGTCGGGTTTGACTAATCCGAGTCAAACCCGGTTTCAATCTTTGATTTGGGTTTGGATTTTAAGAGTAAAAATGGTTTTTGATATAAAATAAAGATGGTATCCTTGGGTGTCGAGTGACAAACGTTTGGTGCTCGGATTTGATTATTTGAGTTTGATTGGATGGAGGTTGTGGCTCGTTGGAGCTAAGCCGAGACCTTGTGGTCTCGGTGTCGTGTTTATTTGGATTGATGGGTGCTCAACATGACCTCAAGGGTCCGTTGGGTTGTGGTCCTAGCTCGTTGGAGCTCAAAGTGACCTCAAGGGTCCGTTTGGTTATTGTTTTGTGGCTCGGGTGAGCTTAACGTGACCCCTATGGTCCGTTTGGTTTGATTGGTATTTGGATTGGTGCCTAGCCGAGACCCTCAACGTCTCGGGGTTGGCTTTCGTGGCTCGTAGTGTGAACCGAGACCCAAACGGGTCTTCCGGTTCGTGTTTGACTCGAGGTCTTGACCCGTATTATTATTTTTTTATGGTTCTCCTTGTTGTTGTCGTTGTTGTGTTTTTACTTGGGCCGAGAGGTGTAGCAAGGCCGAGGCCTTGTGGTCTCGGCAATGGACTTGTTGATATTATGGAGTTGTTGTCAAGGGTATTCGAGGACCGATTGTGAGACGGTCATTTAATTTGACGGAGATAGGATTAGTCGGGTGCCGTAGTCGGACCTAATTGTTGTAGTTTGTGTTATGGGACAAATGACGGAGATGTGGTATTGACGATGTTACCTTGGACTCATGGTTGTGCGAGTTGGAGTCACGTTGACTTTCTACCGGTTTTGTGTCGATATTTAGACTTGAGGTGAGTCATAGCCCCGCTTTTACTTTGAACTTTGTTTTCATTACTTTGGGTGAGAAACATGCAAATTATTTTGTGTGGACTATTATTGTTGTTTATTTAAAACTTGATATGCTTATAGAACTAGGTAGGTTATATCGCATGTCGTATCCTTACGAATGCATGAACATGTCGTATTCTTACGAATGTTGGGCATGTCGCATCCTTGCGAATGCATTTGATTTGGTTTTGGGCTATAGGGTGCACCTATAGGTTTGGTTTAGTGGAATGAGGCCTAGTCTAGCTAGCAAGCGTTTTGCGTATATGTCCACTAATTGAATTAAGAATTTAAACCTATGATCTCACCAGCGAAAGCTGACTTTTAGCGCGTTTTCTCAGGTAATTAAGTGATGACTTGGGATGCTTGGTTTGGAAGGCTTGGCTTGGCAACCTGGTTTAAGGATCTATTTTCTCAAACTCTTATATGTAATTGTGGACCTATGTTTAATCTATTTGGGACTTACTTTGGATATTTTGGGATCAATATAAATTTTGTGTCTAGCAGTAGCAAGCTTAGGCCGCCATACCCCTCCTACAATTACTTCACTAGCATTATAAGTTAGTGTAAGCCTGTAAAAATGATAAATAATTCTTAGACATAAATGATCATTAAGGGTTTACTCGCCTATAGTCAAGATACCAACGTGATAGAATAGTTTACGATACTCATCATATAAAACTAGCAATAAAATAAGTGACAAGCTACTTAATCATGAGTCAGACCTTTTATCGATCTGTATATGTTATCTATCTGTGTACGTTTTCGCAATTCGTTGTATTCTTGCTAGAAACTTTGCCAGAATTTTCAATCTTTTTAATTCTACCAAGGATTGTTTCTAAACACGTTTTTCTTGTACAACTAACCTTAATGACACTAAAACTATTTGAAAGTTGCAAACTTTTACACTTTAAATGATTTTTGAAGTTATTAGAAACTTTGAATAACACAAAAACCTTATGTTCTTTCTTCTTCCTTTCTTTGATCACTATAACGTGTCGATATGTGTTTATAAGTGTTCCCGTCATCCTCTATCTCAAGTGCAGGAGAAGAATACTCGTAATCGTCAAGAAATGAAGTGTTAGAGTCGAGTCATCACACACACGTAACTAGTGTTATGATTTTCTTCTTGTGTGTGAGTATCCGACTTGTGTGTGAGTTGTGATTAGGCGTGTTAGGATTAATACGGACAAAATGTAAGTTCGTGATGTGGTTTGTCTAGATTAGGACTTTGTGTAATTTCGTGTGTCAATTTGTGAAGACTTGGACTTAAGTGTAAGTCCGTGTGTGAAGACTAGGACCGGGTGAAGGTTTGTGAAGACTAGGACTGGGTGAAGGTCCGTGAAGACTTGAATTGGTGAGGATTCAAGTGGACGGGGTGGATGTCCGTGTGGCCACGTGGGCTTTTGTGTAGATCGGTTCTAGCTAGGATTAGGACTCGACATTATGATTAGTGTCGTTAAATTGGTGTAAGCTTTGGTGTACGCTTTGCTCCGCCAAAAAGGAATGTGTTGACATAGTGATTGTGAACTCTCGGGTGTGGTACTCGAGGAGTGGAGTAGGGCGAAGTGTGAGCTTCGTGCCGAACCACCATTGAACGTTTAGTTATTTACAACCCCAATTATGTGTATCAGTGTATGAAACAATTTATAAAACTTTAACATATATGCATGGGCGGAGATAAGAGGGGGCACCTCGAAAAAAATTACAGTGTAAAATTTTAAAAATATTTAACGTTTTTTGTAATCCTTCCCCCCCCCCCCCCCCCCCCCTCCCGAACCAATTTATAGTATAGTTTCTAAAATTTATCAAAATGTGTCCCCTCGAGCAAAAATTTCTAGCTCCGCTCCCGCATATATGCTTATAAATTTGGAATGAATTTTATAAAAAGTGATCCACATATTTTTATTTCATTATCTCCAACATATAAAAGTTTTTAGTTATTTTTTTATGTACTAACTTTCATACATTTTCTTTTTTAGACGCAAAAGTGCAATTTCCTCACTTCCCCACTAAAACATTGCCAATTTCCCTCCTATATTTTCACTTAAATTTTCAATAACCTAATCCCGCCTCTCAAATGCTTTATTTCCGCCTCCATCAGATCTACACCCTTAAATCTCACATCTCACTCTATCATTTTCTCATGGGTTTTCCAAAATATATTCCTAAGAGTGGTCCATTCCCATCTCAGCAACATGCTTCTCTGACTCCCACATACATCTTTCTCTTGTTTTGAACCTTCATTTTTCTCTCTATCTACTGGTTCGTTTCTTTATTTATTCCTAATTGTTTTATAATTTGTTATTAGCGTCGATTTTACAATAATATGTGTAAGGTTCCTTCCATATAACTATGTTATTATTTGTTGCTTTTTGTTTCGATTCACTTTTACTCAAAGAAAAGAATCCGATAAGATGATTGTTTCTTGTTTGTCATTTATGTCTTTTATTGGTGCTCAAGTACTTCTAGTATGGGTTTCTTAAGGTACTGTTGTTTATGTTTAGTGGTTTGATGCTTTTATATGGCATAACGTGGCATTCTGCTCTGCATCAATAAAAGAAGATTTATTGTAAGCAAACAAGACCGCTTTCTAACAATGTAAGTATATAAACTGTCTTAATTTCTTTAGTTGGTTATTTGCAAAAGTTATATATATTTTTAGTCAATGATATCTGCGTTTTTTTTATATACAGGGCATCTAAACTAACAAGAAATGGTGAAGGAGTTTTTCTATCGTGGCTGCTCCTCCTATATACATCGGGGTGTTGATGATTGAAGTTTTTATTTTTATCTAACGACGTTAGTTATAATGTATAACTTTTTTTAACTAAAGATGCCATTTTCCCTTGTATGATGTATCGATGTGTTTGTTGATGATGTTTATATAAAACATGAAGTTTGTTACTTATTACTCCATAGTGTGGTTTGTTAATTGTTGAATATCTTACTTATTATTTTGGATCTTGCTGTAAATCATGTAAAAGAAGTTACAGGTTCTATGTTTGGGGTGTTTGGATAGGTTTTGGAAAATTTAAAACAATTTTTTTTTTTTTTTCAAAAAAACAAGCATTTGATACGGTTTATACAACAACAGTACCAAAAAACAAAAAATATACATTATTTTGGCTAGAGAGATTTGCTACGGTTATTTAAAAAACCGTACTAATAAATTGTGTTTTGCTACGGTTTTAAAACCGTACCTAATAACTTTTCATTTTTTGGTACGCCTCTATTTGGTACGGTTCAACAACCGTACCAAAAGGCCTTTATAACCGTACCAAATGACATTTTTGTGTAGTAGTGTTTGTAGATGCATCTGAAATGTTTATTTTTTATTTGATTCTTATGCTTTAATAAGATACAAAATTATGCAGTGAAAACTTGTGTTTTGAAAAAATATATGATTATTGAAGTTTCAGGTATATATGTAATTCCCCTGCATATAAACTACAACATCTTTATTTTCTCTTATAATGTAAACCTTATGTTACTGGGAAATATGAGTCGAATCGAATGAAATATAATACATGTTCTTCAAATTACATAAGTAATCTGGAGTATACGTTTTATGGATGTTACTGGAGCAACGCAAAGATACATTTTAACTTCGATTATATCTTATTTATTTACAAAGATTGGTTCAAATTGTAACTTGTGATGTTTTTATATCAAATGTTGATGTACAATGCATGTTCTTACACTACGCTGTTGATTTGTTATGTCATCTATTTTTTTTATTTTACATATACAAATGCTTCCTAAGTCCTAACTTATACAAGTGTCATCAAATAAAAGGCGCACCAGGGCATAAGTGTCAACAAATAAAAGGCGCCCCCGGGCTATGCACGGGTAAAGTAAATAAGTATATAGCAATTCTACTAGAGATATTCAATATAGACAAAGGCTACTACTATTGATCATGTTACATACAAATTCATCATGGTTCCAAAACATACTGTTTTGCATAATGAAGAAAAAAAAACAAAAAAAAAAAAACGTACACATGTAACAAAAACTCCTGCCATCATTCATACGACACTTTCAATAAATTTAATAACTAACCTGATGGGATCACCGGATCTGGATTTGAGCCAAGCAACTTGCTCGGCTTTGATGGATTCAAAACTCTCCATTCTTTTTGGAATAATCGATTCTTCTTTCGCCATTGTAGGTACAGCTAATTTAGTCAGCTAGTCGATGATGATATATATACAAGTTAAAACGTGTTAATCAAACTTGGGTCGCAAGGAACTTGGGTGGTAAGTAGGGTTTGTGTTATTATAAGACTATTTTAAGTTAGGTTGATGATTTATTTGTATTAATCAAACTTGGGCCGCAAGAAAATGTTCCTTTTTCTTTAATTTCTTATGCGTTATAAAATAAATCATTTTCTTGCGGAATGTCACAAAGTTTTTTTTTTTTTTTTTTTTTTTTTTCACAATTGACCTAAAGTCTTTTTTCGCAAATTTGTATCTAAACTTATATTCTCTTTTTGTCTAAACTTTCTATAGCTACATGAATATTCATATAACTCAAGTTCGTCCAACTATGAAAAGATTCAAAAACCTTTATTATTACAGTACAATATAAGCGTGCTTCATGTAGGAAAAAAATTGTTCGATATATCGCATTCCATTAATTTACACAAAGATAAATTTACGTTCAAAAGTTTGCAAACTATACATTGAAAGATTTTATAAACTATTCATATTCATATATGTTGATGAAAATTTGCATTAGCGCAGTAGGATTTTTTTGGTTCTTCTAAACTATTGCAATTAGTTGTATTATACAACGTTTTCGCAGGGAAGCGCGAACAAATATCAACGTCGTTTGGTAAACATCCACCGGACCTCTTCTACCATTAGATTAAACTAGACGAGTACCCGTGCATATCAACGGGATTTTATAGACAAATAGTTTATTTATAAAAAAAGTTTATAGGTTATAAACAAAAAATAATAAAAGTTTGAAGATTTGAGAATTTAACATAATGTTTTGAAACCTGGTTCGACCCGGGTGGTTCAACCGGTTGAACCGTTCCGGTCGAAAAATGGATCGATTTAAACCGGGTCAACCTGCTAGGTTGGGTAAAAAACGGGGCAAATTAAACTGGGTCAACCTGTCCGGGTTTGAAGCGTCCCGGGTTAATCCGGTTTTTGTTTTAATTGGTTGTATTTAATTTGATATATATATGTTTTTAATTAGTTGTACAATGTGAATAAACCATTGTACTTTTAAGTAATGGATAATGTTTTGAAACCCGGTTCGACCCGGGTGGTTCAACCGGTTGAACCGTTCCGGTCGAAAAATTGGTCGATTTAAACCGGGTCAACTTACTAGGTTTGGTCGAAAATGGGTCAAATTAAACCGGGTCAACCCGCCGTGTTTGAAGCGTTCCGGTCAACCCGGTTTGTGTTTTAATTGGTTGTATTTAATTTGGTAGATATATTTTTAATTGGTTATAAAATGTGAATAAATCATTGTACTTTTAAGTAATGAGGTGTTTTAATAAGATTATTAAATGCATTTCATTATTTTCTTATATACATTTTTCAACATTCCACTATATTGACTATATTCTATTTTTTCACTTTTCATCTTTGACCATTTTACATTATAGATCGTATAGATATACTGATAGCATTTTTAAGAAGCGATTTGTGAGAGATCTATAGAAAAAGTTTAAAAAACTTGAAAAGCTTTGCATCTTATTTTTAACCATTGTGAGAGGTCATTTCATATGATTAATGTAAAAGTTGTGGTTCTTAGCTGATCAAACACAATTAATGCATGTATAATGTGAAATATACTAGCAGGGTCCTCGCGTGATGCAGCTGCGGGGACTCTATAATTTAATTTTTTTGGCTAATAATTTATTCTATTTGTACATTTTTTGTCAATAGCTTTACTGATTAGCTTTTTATGGCAAAAGTTTGATAAAATTTTGCTTAGTTTGTATTATTTTATTTATTATTTATTTTATTTTTTTTGTTTATTAGTTTGGTTGGTTTGTACAATATGTGAACATATTTTAGTTTATTATGTTTTTTTTACAATAAATTTACGGATATCAAAAATTTCGTTTAGCTCGTGTCCGTTCGGGCTCGAGCCCGTTTGACCCGTGCCCGTTCGGGCTCGAGCCCATTTGGCCCATTGCCTGTTCGGGCTTGAGTATTTGTATAATATGCTTTATTATTTGTATTAGTGACATTTAATGCAAGAATTGTGTTTAAGTTGGTTGTACAATATGCTTGATAATTTGTATTTCTTATGTAAGTGGTGTTTTAATAAGTGCATTAATTATATTTATCGACCAGTTAATTAATTGTATTTAATGTACATAATGATTTATTTATTGTATTTAATGTTAGTATTAATTGTATGTAATGACATAAGCCACTTATAAAGTTTTATAAAATTTTTAGCCATAATAGATCCCTAGCTTATATTTATTATTACCCATGTAATCATCTGGTTGTCTATTTTTTTGTTCAAACATGTCACTAAAGTTTTGAAACATCATATTTCGGTCAATGTATATAACCTATTAAAAAATAAGTAGGCACTCACTTAGACACTGAAATTATTAAATAGTGTGATCTAAATGACATTTTTTATAAGTTCGGTGACTCGGGTGAAAAAAAATACTGTAATAGTACAATGACATAACTAAATAACGACGCATAATTTAACGAACTTCGTGTATATTAACAGGGACGGAACCAGGGGTGTTCCGGGACACCCATGAATTTTTGTCTCGTAGTGTTAATTTTGTTAAAAAACCTCTATTTTTCTATAAATGCACCCGATCTATAAACGCACCCAGTCCTAAAAAGTTATTCATGTAGTCTTGTTTAATTTCTCATAAATGCACCCGGTGACTTTGTCTTCTGATTCTATCCTTATATATTAAGCCCTGAAATGAATCTAAAAAAGTATACAAATTTAATCGTTTTATCTTTATTTCTAAAGTGTAAAGCTTTAATCGATCTATTTACACTTAATAACTGAAAAAAATAATAAACGACTCAAAGTATACAACTTTTTTTTTTTTTTTTTTTTTTCTTCTTCTTCTATTTTTTAAAACAAAAAGTTGCAAAAATTACAGCGAAGCAACAAAAAATAGCCAATATTGCCTCAAAGGGTTTAAAGGGCGACCAATATTTTGGGCATGGGCCTAATTTTGGGATATCTCTTTTGCGCAAACAACTTTTGCGCTTCAAATCTTCAATTAGTTCCATTCATGAGCTGATTGCATATAGACAAACATACATGGTATGTTTAACAATACTAGCAGGGTACCCGCGCGTTGCAGCGGCGGGTACCCTGAAATAAAAATTTTTGATGAAATTAATAAAAATGTCACGGGAAGTCATTCCGACACCTAAATTTGACTAGAAAACGAAATACTAAAACATTTGGTAAACTACACTTCCCACCCTAACATATATTTACAATCTTAGTCTCTAAGGGTACAATAAGGTTCACATAAGGTCCAAAATACTTTCTTATATAAACCTGATTATACCCTCACTTAGGGTTTGATACCCTTCTTCTTCTTCTCTAGTCGTTTTTCTGGCCAAACAAACACCACGGCCGGCCACTTAAACTCACCACCACCACACTCCTTACAAGCTCCCCATCATTTTGACGTACATCACGCGCCTAGAAACACCTCCCACCACCACGATTAACACCACCACAGCTTGAGTTCACACCAAAACTATCTCTCTCTCGTTTTGTTGATACCGGCGGTTGAAGGTAGGAAAACCCACCACCCTTTTTGTCGCTCTAGCGACGATGGGGGATAAGTACATGAATTTTCAAGAGTTTTTGATTAAATAAAGATTAAAACTAATAAATATGAAGCTAAATAATTTTTTGGTATCATTTTCTTTCTTTTTGTTGTTGTCGTTGTTATTAAGTCGCGAAAACAAGGGATGCCGTGAGCTTGAGCTCACAGCCGTGTGTATCGACTCGACTTTTATTGAGTCAAGTCTTGGTAAAAGGTTCGTGTCTAGGTTAAGATAGAGGGTTGCACATTGTTTTTAATTTATTGTAATATTAGGTGTAGGAGTGTTTTTAATGCTATTAATGTAGAATGTGGGTTGTATATTGTGTTTAAATGTTTGTAATATTGGGTATAGGGGTGTTTTTAATGCTATTAATGTATAATGAGGGATGTACATTGTGTTTAAATAATTGTAATATTGGGTGTAGGAGTGTTTTTAATGCCATTAATGTAGAATGAGGGTTGTACATTGTGTTTAAATGATTGTAATATTAGGTGTAGGGGTGTTTTTAATGCTATTAATATAAAATGAGGGTTGTACATTGTGTTTAAATGATTGTAATATTTGGTGTATGAGTGTTTTTAAGGCTATTAATGTAGAATGAATGTTGTACATTGTGTTTAAATGATTGTAATATTGGGTGTATGGGTTTTTTAATGCTATTAATGTAGAATGAGGGTTGTACATTGTGTTTAAATGATTGTAATATTGGGTGTAGGGGTGTTTTTAATGCTATTAATGTAGAATTCTAAGGAAAGTGGTCTGAATTTCGATTCATGCTAGTTTTTGTTGTACACAATATTTTGGTTGTTGTAATTATGAAAATTGCTTGCTTTAAAGTGTTGTAAACCATGCATCGTTTTTTGTACATCTGAATTTTTTGGAGAGAGAGTCATTCCTCCATTATAAGTATTATATATTAGTACTAGTAGTAAACTTAATAGCAGTAGTAGTTAGAGCATCCACTATGGTGGTTTTTATATAGGTCTAAAACATTTTGAAGAGCTTTATAAATTTGTGAATCATAGTGAGAAATCATTTCAATCATAGGTGGAATGAAAAGGTCTAAGATTTTGGAGAAGTCTAAACTATTTTTTAATTTCTTTTTTATTTTTCTTTTTGAAAATGTTAGTTGTTTTTTATAATATGAAAAACTTTATGAATAGGTTTATCCATAGTAGAAATAAGTTTATAACATGAAAAGATTTATAAATTGATGATGTATTAATTGTATAAACCTTTTTAGAGGTTTATCATACTGGATGTCCTTAGAAGTAGCGTTTGTTTTGTAAATGTTTTTAGTAATGTAGTAGTTATATAAGTGATCATAAAGTGTAAAATAACGTAAAAACTAAACGCTAACGCTTATAAAAAAAAAAAGTAACGTTTATAAAGCTTCATGCTAAACACTCTTTGCCTAATGATCTTTCAGTTGTAAATGTTTAATGATCAAAAAAGCTTCTTGCCAAAATACTCATACTCTTGTACTTTAAAAAATAAATATTACATTTTTAATGGTACTTTAAAGATTATACTAAATAGTGACATACCAATCGTGAGAAAATAGTTAAACTATTTACCAATCATAGCAAGAAAATTTGTGTCGGTACTATGCACAAATTCTGAACAAACCACATAAAAGTCTTTGAAGCAATGTAATGAGTCGAGTCGTTTGTTTTCCTAGCTATTTGAATATTTGGCATATATGCTTTTGGTGTGGTTTTGTGTATGATCAAACCAACATAACAGGTGGGTACGTTTTTTCTTTAGCATAAAAGTTTTAGATCTTATCTGTAATCTTTTACGAGCTTGAACTAATTTTTAATGAAAAAATAAATTTTGCGTTGGCTAAACGAGAAAAACTTAGGCATAGCTATGAGATTTTTGAAAAGTAAACTCCATAATAAATTACTAGCAGAGTACCCGCGCGTTACAGCTGCGGGTACCATTCAATTGTAACATTTAGCGAAATTTTTTTTAATTTTATATTTTACGATACATAGATATACGGATGACGACAATTTTATTTTTGAATAATTTTATTCAATAACAATATTTTTCATATAAAAATTGTAGATTATCCACGTGATGTTATGACAATACTGAGTTGGTAGCTGGTATATTGTAAAGGTATGAGGTTAAAGTAATTGACAATAGCACGTAGTTACAAATTATCATTAAATAATAATACCATAGTGAATTTCAAAAACCACTTACATTATACTAAGAAAATTTAGTTCTCTAAAAACAATGTTTGTTATATTTGACCCACATAGAAGGATAATACAAGTAAGTACTAAAAATAATAATTTGAAGCGTCTGGGTGTTTATCACGTGAGTGCAACCCATCTTTTATTGCCCTTACTCCAAAGAATAGTGACCCTATTGAGTTCTGTAATTACCGTCCGATAAGCTTAATTAGATGTGTTTATAAGATTATTTCAAAAGCTTTAGCATTGCATCTAGCCAAAGTCATCCACAAAGTTATTGGGCCAAATTAAACGGCCTTCATTAGTGGTTGTCAGATTCTTGATGGAGTCCTTGTGGCAAATGAGATTATTAATTACGCTTCTTCTGAAAAGCTCAAACTACTTCTCTTCAAGGTTGACTTTGAAAAAGCGTTTGATAGTGTAAATTGGGTTTTTTTTACTTGACATCATGTTTCAAATGGGGTTTGGGCCTCGATGGTGTACTTGGATAAAAGGTTGTTTGGAATCAGCATCGATCTCGGTTCTTGTCAATGGGTCGCCTTCTAAAGAGTTCTCAATGGAGCGCGGTCTTCGTCAAGGGGACCCGCTCTCTCCTTTCTTATTCATCATTGTGGCAGAAGCTCTCCAGGTTACTGTTCTTGAAGCTTGTAACAAGAATATTTTCAAGGGTTTGTATTTAGCAGACGATGGTGCTAATATTTCTCTTCTTCAATACGCGGACGATGCTATCTTTTTTTGGAAAGTGGTCGTTGCGTAATGCCTCATCCTTGGTTAATATCCTCAAATGCTTTCAAGACGCTTCTGGTCTTAAGGTTAATCTTGCAAAAAGTAAACTTTATGGTATTGGTGTTCCGCGTGAAGAGGTGGCTACTCTTGCTCGTATAATTCATTGTGGCTTCGACTCTCTACCTTTTATATACCTTGGTCTACCCGTTGGTAGAGATATGAGCAAAGCTAGTAGTTGGTTTGAGGTGATCGATTCTTTCACTAGACGCCTCTCATCCTGGAAATCTAAATGCCTCTCTATTGGGGGGCGTTTGACTCTTACTAAAGCGGTGCTGGGAAGTCTCCCCCTATATTTCCTTTCTATTTTTCGTGCGCCGCTAAAGGTGCTTAACAAAATGGAAAGTATCCGTAGCCGTTTCTTTTAGGGTATAAAAGAAGGGGAAAAAGGAATTACTTGAGTTAAATGGGACAAAGTATGTTCCAGCCATGATTCTGGTGGATTGGGTATTGGGTCAATTCGCGCAAAAAATCTTGGTTTGATAGGTAAATGGAAGTGGCGTTTCTTAACGGAGCATAACGCATTGTGGAGGCGGGTCATTAAAGTTTTACATGGTGACTTAGGTGGTTTTGACACGACTTCATCTCATGGTTTAAAAAAAGGCACTTGGCATAGAATCACTTCGAGTGTCATGGCGATTGATAACCTTGGTATCCCCTTCAGTAAGTCTTTTTACATCAAGGTTGGTAATGGTGAAAGCACCTCCTTTTGGTTAGATCCGTGGCTCCAATCCGGATCTTGTTTGAAATATCGTTTCCCACGTCTGTACGCTCTTGAAATACATAAAGATTGTAAGTTTAAGGATAGATGGGTGGTAGATTCTGGGGTTTGGCACGGCTGCTGGAATTGGAGGGTTCCACCACGTGGTCGCTCATTAGATGATGTCTTGTCCTTGACGTCACTACTTTGTTCCATGTCCATATCTGGTGATACTTCGGATTATTGGCAGTGGGGTTTACATAGCTCTCGGAAATTCAGTGTTCAAAGTCCTTCGACTATAATTCATGACCGTATTCTTGACTCCTTGAGCTTGGGTAGGAAATTCCCTTGGAATAGCTGGATTCCGAAAAGGTCAACATTTGCTTATGGCATGCTTCTCTAGACAGACTGCCATCAAAGCCCAACCTGTACACTAGGGGTATTCCGGTCTCGTCCACCCTTTGTCCTCTTTGTTACTCGGAGATTGAGCTTTTAGATCACTGTCTCGTCAATTGCCCTTTAGTAAAATCGGTTTGGGCTAAGGTTGGGAGCTGGTGGGGTGTGGATTTGTCGGGGTTTTCATTGGATGATTTTATCTATGGGTCCAGGATCTCTTTCGTTAACAAGTGGGCTGCTAAAGCTTTCCGTGGGGTTACTTGGTCCCTTGTCTGGTATATCTGGAAGTAGCGAAATGAAGTAGTTCACGCGTCTCCTAGTGACGTGCCTTCTATTCTCCGTAAAGATCTTTTTCCCCATCTCCAACAGATGTCTCGTCTATGGGTTTCAAATAGGTGCTCTAAAATTGGTGTTGACTGGTGCATGTGGATGTCTTCTCCCAACCTTTGTTTCTCTTCACTTGGGAATGGGTAGCGTTTTAGTCTTGGGTGATTTATAGGTCGCTTTTCTTGTATTTTATTTTTTTTTTGTCTCCTGCTTGGAGCCTGTTGTTTTTCTCTTTGTTTCCCGTTAACTAGGTTTCTTAATATATTTGCCATTTCCAAAAAAAAATAATAATAAAAATAATAAATTCAAGAAGTCATGTGGTTACTTTAAAGAGTATAATTATTATTATACAAATATATATAATAAATAAAAAATATATAATTAGCACTTTGCACCTTTACATACTTTGTTTTGAAAAAATCGTCCGATTTTTATAAAACAGAGTTTTTAGTTTTTACGGTAAGTTTATCAAAAGAAAATTCTAAAAAGTGTATATGTTGGTTCTCGAGATACTCTTGCAATTTAATAATATTTTTTAAACATTGTAAATTAGTATGCATTTTGTAACTCTATTAACTTAATAATATCGTTTTCGGACAATTTTTGTGGGCTAGCTGAACCGGTGGTGATGTCGTTATTATAATGGAATTCTCAAGATATAGACAACATAATTCGTGTGCTTCATGTCTTTTATCTTGCTTCAGGTCTTAAACTTAATATAGCAAAATCAAACCTGTATGGGATTGGAGTTTCGTTGGAGGAAATTGAAGACATGGCACGTACCTCTGGTTGCGCTCCAGGTTTAGTTCCATTTTACCTATCTTGGTTTACCGATAGGCTCGAATATGAATTTAATAATGAATTGGAAGCCTTTGATAGATCGATTTCATCAGAAATTATCTTCTTGGAAAGCAAATTTGTTATTTATTGGTAGGCGTTTAACGTTAATAAAAGCAGTTTTAGGAAGCCTCGGTACTTATTATTTATCAATCTTTAAATGCCCGGAATCTGTTCTTAAAAGTTTGGAATCTCTTCAGGCCTCATTTTTCTAGGGTGGTAGTAAAGACCATAAGAAGATGGCATGGATTAAATGGGATAATATCTTGGCTTCCTATGACAAGGGCGGTTTGAATATCGGTAGCTTGAAAGCATTTAATCTTGCTCTCCTTCAAAAATGGAGGTGGCGTCTTGTGACTTCTCCAAATTCCCTTTGGGTTCAAGTGGTTAAAGCCATTCATGGGGACGATACATGAACTGATTTAAAAGGATGTATTTTTAATGGTACGTGGGCGAACATTGTGAAATCATATTCCATGTTACATTCCAAAGATATCATCCCTATGCACACGTTAAGGCATAATGTGTGAAATGGTTCTTCTATTTGTTTTTGGAAGGACAACTGGATTGGTAATGGGTCGTTGAGTTCTAGATATAATCGATTATTTCACTTGGATGTCGATGCTAACTGTCTTCTTTCTGATCGGCTTTCGAATGGTATTTGGTCATGGAATTGGTCTCGGCAAAATTTAGGAAGCAGGAATGAAGAAGCCTTGGAGAAGTTGTTATCAAAAGTTACCTATGTTTTTGTGAACAGCTCGCCAGATTCATGGCAATGGAGCATCGCTCATAGATGATGTGTTTTCTGTTCTTGATACTCGTATTCATGTGGATAACGTCATTCCTCCTTCGCTCTCTCCATGTACTAGATGGTCTAAAATCTTACCTCGTAAGGTAAATATATGCATTTGGCGTCTTATTTTAGATAGACTTCCGAATTGTTTAAATTTATCTTCTCGGGGTTTAGAAATTACTTCTATTTCATGTCCTATGCAACGTGGGTGTGGAATCGAATGATCACATATTTTTCAGGTGCGATATGGCTATTAACATATGGCGGCTTATTCGTGTTTGGATTAATGTTAATATGCCAACATTCCATTCTTGCTTTGATTGGTTGCAATGGTTCGAAGATTGGAGAGCTTCTAGGGTTGCGAAAGATCGGGTATATTGCATTTCTTCAGCAGTTCTTTGGTCTATATGGCGATATCGGAATAGTGTCGTCTTTAATGTTCATCCTATGAAGAAAAGCGTCTTGTTTGATTTTATTCGTATGATTTCTTTTTCTTGGTTTAAGCATAGAGGTCATAAAGTTCTTTGTTGGAACTCTTGGCTAAACAATCCTTTGTAATTCCTTTTCTAGCTCCTTGCTAGAGTCTTAATAAATTCCGCCGTTCAAAAAAAAAACATAGATAAGTTTATAAATAATTAATTGTAAGACAAGGCTACATTGTTAATTGTTACATGCCGAATGGTTTTGCACCCACCTCAAGCTAAATCGCTCAGAATATGATAAATGACTAAGGGTGTTAGTTTTTGTGAATCAAACAATCTTGGCGCTGACCGAATCAAAGGAAAACCTCTTAATCATCCCATTAATAGTCTTATCAAACAGCCCCTAAGGGTGTCTGAATTAAGTAATCTTTTAATTAAACATGACTTAATAAAAATACTACTCTCTCTGATGACGTATAGCCTATATCTGGGCCACAAGCCCAAATGATAGACATTACTTACACCTAAGCCCACCACGAATGGGCTACCTTGACAATGGTATGGGCCGCAGTGTTAACGCTTTGGGCTCATGAAGCCCAAAGGCCCAATCTAACCCACCGGGTACACGATAAGGATTATCTATTCAAGGAATAGATATCCTTACCTCGGATAAGCACCACGCGTGCGAAGAGTAAGGAGCAAGAAACACGGTTTCTTAGCCCCTATATATAGAATCATACGATTCTCATTCAAGGTACGACATACAAACCCTAACTCTTTAAGAGAACCCTAAATCGATTACTTACTCTCACGCCGGAGTCTAATCGGGGGAAACAATCCCTCGATAAGCCTAACGGTGTTGTTTTGTTTTCTTAGTACGCAGGTAACGAAGTGCTAAGAAGTGAATTGATACGAGAGCAAGAGCCCAACAACCAGATACGCCCAACTTTTGTATCAACAAGTGGCGCCATCCGTGGGACCCTACTAAGAACTAGAATGACGAAGCATAAGAATTCGAGCCAGCGGACTCCGCAGTCAGAAAAACGTGACCATCAGAGGAAGAATCAACAAGATCCAACCTCTAGACAAGTCGCTGGGACAACCAGCACACCTGGTCACCACGAGGCAGGAACAACCCCACCTCGTCTAGCAGTAGAACTACCTATAAGAACTACTCAAGTCACACCAGTGGTCCCAAGCGTTGAGGAACTCCAAAGCACCCTCTTCACCACTCCTCATCAGGCTACACCCGCAGTGAACAACACTGCGCCGCCAGGCGCGCCTGAACGAAACAGGGCGCCCAACACTGAGGCAGAAATTCTTGCAACAACTGAGGACGCACCTGATCTAACTTTGGGAAACTTTGTATCCCAAAATTATGAAACCCTAACCGCCCTCATGCAAGAGGAAGCAACAAGAAGAGCAAGCATGGGTCTACAAGCCCGACTCAATTTTGGTCCTCAACGCGAACCATCACCATCGTGTCACCCACGAGGAAGACGCGCAGAACGTACCACTATCCATGATAGATTGGGTACGATATCTGATTCACAATACTCAGGAGACAGCGAGAGGCGCACCAATGTCCACTCCAGACTTGGCAGTCGGGGAATACAAGATCGATTAGGGCCTCAACATTCGCCAAGCCAAGGATCTTCCAAACCTGGGAGTAGGAGAATTCAAGACAGGTTGGGGAGAAGAAGATCCCCAAGCAGAGATCCCTCAAGCTCTTCTTCTGAGAGAAGCCGGCGCAAGCGCCGAAAAAGAGACTACACTTCTTCCAGCGATTCCTCGGACAACGAGGATAAAGAAACAGGACACTGGAAGTCAAGAGGAAGACGTCGCGAGGAAGAGAATGAAGATATGTCTCTCCCATGGCGACGCCAGAAAATTGATGCGTTTACACGGCGCATCAGCGATTACTCAGACCGCAAACGCAGGCGCATGCCCGCTAACGTGAAAACATATGATGGAACAGGTGATCCTGATGATCACTTAAAAATTTTCGAATCAGCCGCAACGATCAAAAATTGGCCACAGCCTGTGTGGTGCCACATGTTTAATTCCACGTTAGTAGGAAACACACGCACATGGTTTAGCAAACTCCCACGTAGGAGCATTGGTGGATTTGAGGAACTACGGAAAGCATTCCGCCTCAACTTCACCCAGCGAAAGAAGTGCGCTAAAAACCCTGTGGAACTAGCAAGAGTGAAACAGCGTCAAGGGGAATCAACCAGCGCTTTTATGGAACGTTTTAAAGATGAGTGCATACAAGTCAAAGCATGTCCCGAAATCCTAAAAATTTCAGGGTTCATGAATGGGATCAATAACCCAGAACTCATCCGCAAGCTGAATGACAAAGTTCCACAAACCTTTGACGAGTTAACAAAGCGCATTAGATCCTTTATACAAGGAGAAGCAGCTGCTGCGGATAGCAAAAAAGGTTATTCAAACTATAGGCAACAAGAACAGCCGCGGAGACAATCCAATGATCAGAATAACAACCGCAGCAGGAATTATCGCAGTGGAAGAGACAACGACAAATATACTCCTCTCACTAAGACTCCGAGAGAAATATTTGTAACAGAAGGCGCGAACTTCCCAAAACCACCACCAATGCGCACTGCAGAAGAAAAGCGCCTAGGTAGTGGATACTGCGAGTACTATGGCCAAAAAGGCCATACAACTAACGAGTGTGTCCAACTAAAACAACTAATTGAAAAGCTAGTTAGAGAAGGCAGGATGGACCACCTCGTAAAGAACATCAAGGAGGGAAAAGATAAACAGAGAAACGGGGGTAAGAAAGAACCCCCAAAGGAAAAAGCTGACACTATATACATGATACAATCATGGCAACACAGGATAAAGCAAAAAGTCAGCCAAAAATTCTCTCCAGAAAAAGAGATATCCTTCCCTACTATAGCTGTGGACAACGCAGTCGTGGAGCCTCTAACCATTGAAATACATACAGGGGGACATGACATCCACCGCATGTACATTGATGGGGGAGCATCCGCAGACATCCTGTACGATCACTGTTTCAAAAGACTGCGACCTGAAATCCAACGTCAGTTGATACCAGCCACAATGTCATTAACAGGATTCACAGGAGAAAAGATTTGGCCCATGGGGCAGTTACGCCTGTTGGTGGTCGTAGGAGATGAACAACACTCAACCGCAACATGGATAAACTTTATGGTAATAAAGTCTCCTTCACCATACAATGGTATCATTGGAAGACCGGGAATATCATCCATGCGCGCGGTACCATCCACAGCGCACGGAATGCTTAAATTCCCAGTGGAAGGAGGAGTTGTCACTCTCTATAACACAACAATACCACCAAGAGAATGCATCGCAGTAACAACTGAAGCAGAGACTATTCCAGAACAGCGCACGGAAAAAACGCCAAATTTAAAGGTCGCTATTCACCCAGATTATCCAGAGCAACAAGTTTCGATTGGAGGATCTTTATCTGACAAAGGTAAGGCAGCTGTATGCGCACTCTTGCAAAAGAACCTAGACATCTTTGCATGGGAACCAAAGCATATGACGGGAGTACCGCGCTCTATCACAGAACATAAGCTACAAATCCGACAAGGATACCCTCCAATACGACAAAAGAAGCGCGGCCAGGCCCCAGATCGTGCAAAGGCTATTCTGGAAGAAGTACATACGCTCGTAGACGCAGGCATCATGCGCGAAGTATACTATCACGACTGGCTTTCTAACCCAGTTATGGTAAAGAAGAGCGATGGCAGTTGGAGGATGTGCGTGGACTTCACGGACCTCAACAAAGCGTGTCCGCAGGACTGCTATCCACTGCCAGAGATAGACTGGTAGGTCGAGTCCTTATGCGGATACCCCTTCAAATGCTTCCTAGATGCATATAAAGGGTATCATCAGATCCAGATGGCAGTGAAAGATGAAGAAAAAACAGTTTTCCACACCAGTCAAGGAGTATACTGCTACACAAAAATGCCTTTTGGCTTGAAGAATGCAGGCGCGACATACCAACGACTGGTGGACACAGCCTTCGAAAAACAAGTAGGCCGCAACTTGGAAGTCTATGTTGACGACCTTGTCATAAAAAGCCATACAGAGGACGAATTGGTGCGCGACATCGAGGAAACATTCCGAACGCTGGGGCGGATCAACATGAAGTTAAATCCAAAAAAGTGCACCTTTGGCGCGACCGAAGGGATGTTCCTTGGATACCTGATAGAACCCGATGGAATCAAGCCTTGTCCAGAAAAGACGAAGGCCGTTATTGATCTCCCCTCCCCGCGCACACTCAAAGAAGTCCAGTCACTAAATGGAAAATTAGCAGGGCTGAACCGCTTCTTATCCAAGTCAGCAGACAAATCCCTTCCCCTCTTTAAAACACTCACGAAGTGTACAAAAAAGGGAGACTTTCGCTGGACTATCGAAGCGGAAGAAGCTTTCCAACAACTCAAAAACCATCTGGCATCTCTTCCCAAACTTGTCACACCGCGACCAGGGGAAGAACTAATCATGTACTTGTCAGCAACCCATGGAGCAGTCAGCGCCGTTCTATTGACAGACAGGAACTCCGTCCAGACACCCATATATTTCGTAAGTAAAGCCCTAAAGAAAACAGAGACTAACTACAGCGCTATGGAGAAACTGGTCTTGGCTCTAGTGTTCGCAGCCAAAAGGTTGCGCAGATACTTTCAAGCGCATCCAATAGTTGTAATCACTGATCAGCCAATCAAATAAGTTATCTCTAAGCCTGACGCATCAGGACGCTTACAAAAATGGAGTGTACTGTTAAGCGAGTATAACATCTCGTACAGACCGCGCACTGCAATAAAAGGACAAGTCCTAGCCGATTTTATCGTGGAGAAGCCAGACAGCGACAGCCCGACATCTGCAGCTAAAACAGATTTACAGGAACCCTGGATTCTGTTCACAGATGGATCTTCGTGTGTAGAAGGATCAGACACAGGCCTTATTCTTACAAATCCAGAAGGTATGGAATTCACCTATGCGCTACGCTTTGAATTCACAGCCACAAACAATGAGGCAGAATACGAAGCCCTACTAGCTGGACTACGTATTGCAACTCAAATGGGGGTTCGCAACCTAGAAGCAAACGTAGATTCGCGATTGGTCGCTAACCACGTGCTAGGTGAATATGAGGCCAAGGATGAACACATGACCCAATACCTGGAAAAGACAAAATCTTTGATCAAAAACTTTGATAGGTTCACAATAAAACAGGTGCCTAGAGGAGATAACAAGAAGGCGGACGCACTCAGCAAGATCGCATCCACAAGCTTCGCACACCTCTCAAAACAGGTATTGGTGGAAACCCTAAAAAACAAGTCAATCTTGGAGAGGGAGATATCAATGGTGATAGTAGAACAAGATCCTACATGGATGACACCTATCATCGAATTTATTAGCAAAGGAGTCCTACCCCAAGATCATAAAGACGCTCGCAGAATACGCCGCGCAGCACAACGATTTGAACTACGCGACAATGTACTCTATCGACGGTCTTTTTTACAGCCATGGCTCAGATGTGTTGGACCCCTTCAAGCAGAATACGTTCTCCGCGAAATTCACGCTGGATCATGTAGTATGCACTCAGGGCCACGATCCGTGGTGGCAAGCGCTCTAAGGTCAGGATACTATTGGCCAACAATGCATCGCGATGCACGCGATCTGATAAAAAAATGCAGCAATTGCCAAGTACATAGGCCAATTCCGCGCCGACCACAACAAGAGCTAACACCAATTACCTCACCGTGGCCATTTTACAAATGGGGTATTGACATCGCAGGACCTTTCCCTGTCGCAGCTGGAGGAGTAAAATTCCTCATCGTAGCCATAGACTACTTTACAAAGTGGATCGAAGCAAAAGCGGTGGTGAACATCACGGAAAACCAAGTCAAGCGCTTTGTTTGGGACAACATTGTCTGTCGCTTCGGCCTACCGGGCGAGATCATATCAGACAACGGAAAACAATTCTGTGATAACCCATTCAAAGATTGGTGTGCACAATTGAATATCACACAACACTTTGCTTCAGTCAAACACCCACAAACCAATGGCCTAGTTGAGCGCGCAAATCGCAGTCTAGGCGAAGGAATAAAAGCGCGCCTTGACAGACACAAAGGAAAATGGGTAGATGAGCTCTCGCACGTCTTGTGGGCGCATCGCACGACAATCAAAACCAGTACTGGCGACACGCCATTTTCCCTAGTCTGTGGAACAGAAGCCGTCATACCAGCCGAGATAGGAATGCCAACTATACGCACAGCAGAGGTCAACGTCACGACAAATGACGAGGAACGGCGCATAGACTTAGATATACTGGAAGAAAGACGCGAACGCGCAGCTATACGCGAAGCAAAGGCTAAGGCAAAAATGAAGAAGTATTATGATGCAAAAGTCAAACACACTTCATTTAGACCAGGAGATTTTGTTTACCGCGCCAACGACGCGAGCCACGCAGAAGACACAGGCAAGCTCGGACCCAAATGGGAAGGACCTTACGAGGTCACAGACGCGCTCGGCAACGGCGCATACAGGCTGCGCGATATGGAAGGTCACGACCTGGCGCGCACTTGGAACATCAGCAATCTCAAAAAATGTTACTTTTAGGCTACGGCCCTTACACAAACACACTTGCATCCTACGAGGTGCCCAATAAGTGTTTGTCTTTCTTTTCTTCTCTAGGAATTGTATTTTCTATTTTTTTTCAAATAACTTGCAAGTATTTATAAAATGTTATGGTTTCTAGCTAACTCCATAGCGCATTTTTACTTTATTGCATATATGTCAATATTGTTTATCTTATATTTCTACCTACATGGCGTGCATGCACCACTTAAAGACCCACGAAGGCATAAAGGATAAGTTAAACTACTAATTTACTCGTTGAATAAGAGGGTTGCAAACCCATCAACATTGGATCACGCATCCTTGCTAAGCGCCTTACTCTCGAGACGTCGAGGTAAGTTTCGCGTGCGCACCCCACGACGGATGCGCATATACCAAGTACACCGTACGAGCTTAGCAATATAACGAGCCAAGACACTTGGTCAAATAATAAAACTTCGCAAACAATGCAAGCATAATTCTTCAAAGTCACGCACTTAAAAGACTTAGTTAAAAATTCAAACTTAGCAAACAATGCAAGTATATTTAAGTCACGAACTTAAAACAAAAATGTATCTTATTCCACATTTATTAATAAAAAATTACAAGGATAGATACATAAATATACAAAAAGCCTATATACTATGGCGATGCTCAGGACTCTCCTCTGGAGCGGCGGAACTCCCCACTTCCTTAAGCTTACTCAAGGTTATGGCATCCTGCATAGATACGGTCGGAACGCTTACAGCCACGCCATCTGACCTAGGAAGATGTGCAGCGCCAATGCCACACATCACGGCCTTGCCCTTGATACCCTTCTTCACAGCAACCCTCTGCTCATGTCGCTCTAGCACCTCTTTCAAAGGAATTTCCTTCTCAAGAGCAAAAGGCTTAAGGATATCGCGAGGCCGCGCGAACACAGGGACTTGAAGTTGCGAGACATCAGGTTTTAGATAGTAATCTAATTCCTCTTCCGCGTTCTCCACAAGATGGCGCTGCAAAGTCAGACCCGCCATCAGCACATTATATGGGGTCATCTTGATCGCGCTCCAACTTCCCTATGTGCGGCAACTCAAGAACCTTCAGCCCCGCCATTGCCTGCAGCAGCTCATCATAAGCCGTAGGGCTGTAACCAGGGACTTCCGCCAAGTCCTTCTCCAGCAGCTTGGCCTCATGAAGGTCCTCCATGGCCTGCGATCGACCACGCGCAATCGCGCAGTGCACAACCTTTCCAAAAGCTTCCACTACCTCAGCGGACTCTAGTGTGCTCAGGGCTGCCAGGCGCAGCCCATGGCTAATCAACCATCTCCATTCACAAAGAAAATTTGTGTAAGTAAACAACATGGTGGTAAAGTAATTATAATGACAAAGTAAACGAAAATACCTGCGCTCGGCTATAGTGGACATCAGATGAGGGTACAACTCCTCGTCATACTCTATGCTGAGGGCGCGCAGTTTTTCCTCTTGCATCGCAACCGCCTTCTCGATGCGCCCCTGAAACTCCTGGACGCTAGCATGATGCTCCGCCCTCTTCTCTTTAAGATAAGACACCGACCAGGTAGTCTTAGCCTTTATTTTCTCAAGCTTAGACCTCGCGTACTTAAGGTCAGCTAACATGCTCACCTTATCTTGAGCGATCTTTTCAGCATATGCCCTCGAGGCTTCCAACTCCACTTGCGCATTAGCTAACTGCGCACGAAGTGTCACTAACTCCTCCTCCTTTTGGGCAAGAGCACGGCTCTCCCCAGCATACCTCCCTTTCAGCTGAGCCACAAGCTCAGCTTGGCGCGCAGTGGTCGCAGCTAGCTCATCCATTAGCTGCTGCGCCTCACCACCATCAGCAACCTTGGTCTTCCCCCCCTGTTTTCATTCTGCGGAGAGGAAACCTCATCCACGAAGACCCCATCATCCTTCGCGGTGTCATCCCTACGCAACAGAAGCAGTCAACAAATATTACAACAAGTAATCTGATAAAAAAAAAAAAAAAAAAAAAAAAAAGAAGAGAGAAATGCACACTTATAGAAACGGAGAAACATCATCAACCTTCAACCGTGCGCTGGAGGTAGAGGTCTCTTCCGCGTTCGACTCTGCGTCTCTGATGACGTGTCGACGCCTCTTCCTGGTGCCACTGGCTCCAGCCTCTCCCTTGCGCTTCGAATTCTGCGCGACCTCCTCCCTCAACACCTCTTCAGGTTTCAGGATTTGGATGCTGTCAGACGACCCTGATCGCGCCTCCTCATGCGCCACTTCCACATTTGGCACCACCTCCACAGTGGGCGCCACCTCCACGTCGGGCGCTACACTCTGAACGGGCGTCACCAGGAGTGGTGGCGTGTCCTCGGGGACCGTCGCAGGCAGAACGGTTAAGTGCCCCGCTGTCGCCTCCAGCAAGGGCTGCTCTCCTTCCTTCAGAGGACGCACCCCTATGGTCACCTGCTTTGGCTTGTCCAGCTTGACCACCGCGAACAGATCCATCTCTGCGCACATCAAATGAAGCAAGCAAAAAACAAGAGGGATTAGTTATTAAAGGCGCGAAGACAAGAATAAAGGACTTACAAAGAAGGAAGTATAAGGGATGAACACCCACCCCAGCCATCCTCACTCAAGAAAGTGGGAACCTCATCTGCAGCACCAAAATAAGCGCGGCTCAACCCCACATGTACCAAAAACTCCTCCGGATAGGGGTTAATGGCCAGTCGATTGGCATCCAAAGTTTGCGCGTCAGCAAGCCTGTAGGAACCGGGTGCGGGGCGCCCATCCCTTGGTAAGGATTCCTGAGTATAAAACTCAAAGGGAGAGGGAAAGACTACGTCATCCACCTAAAAGAAGTATTCCCTCCAATTCTTGAGGGCGTCAACTTTCTCCGTATAACACTGAAGCGCCCCCTGGCGCTTCGCAAAGGAAACCCAACCGTTTGACCACGTCGTGTGGTAAAAGGAGCGGAACAAGGCGACAGTCGGTTCTATCGCAAGTAAACGGCAGTTTACTTCAAAATTCGACACCTTCGCCGCACCTATACAGTGCAGCTGAGAGATGTGAAGGCGATAGTGAGTGAGCAAATCGCTCAGAAACACAGATATAGGTACGCGGTAATTCGCGTACTCAAAAAATTTCGTGTATAGCCCTATCTTCCCTTCGGGGAAGTCAGCTATACACGCGTCGACATCTGGAGCCTCTGGACGTACATCCAAAGGCACAAAATAGTCGGAAGAGAAATGCGTAACGTCCTCAACGGACATCGCGGAGCGAAAATCCTTTAATTGAGCAACCATTTTCATTTGCAAACTAAGTGGGACGCACACAAATTACCTACGAAAGTGAAAAGGTTTCTTTGCAAAAAACGCTCTCAAAGAAGAAGGTGAATAGTGGTTAAGTGTGTGTTTTACTGTGTGATTGCAAAAAAGGGGGGCGGTGACTCTTATATAGGGTGGTAAAAACCCTAATTTCTATCCACGTGGAACCCACTCACAGTAAATGTATGGCTAGAAGTTGAACAGGTACATGCACTTTTTCCCGAATTCCAAGGGCTACGTGGACACCACCCTCGATTTTCGAGACATCCATTTTGAAATTATTAGGTGCATTGCACCTACAAAAAGGCGGTAATATTTGTTCAAATCTCCCGCCACGCTTACCGCTGATGGTATTAAGTCTAGTACCCACGGCTACGCGCCGCGCACACTAGACTGGGGGGACATGATGACGTATAGCCTATATCTGGGCCACAAGCCCAAATGATAGACATTACTTACACCTAAGCCCACCACGAATGGGCTACCTTGACAATGGTATGGGCCGCAGTGTTAACGCTTTGGGCTCATGAAGCCCAAAGGCCCAATCTAACCCACCGGGTACACGATAAGGATTATCTATTCAAGGAATAGATATCTTTACCTCGGATAAGCACCACGCGTGCGAAGAGTAAGGAGCAAGAAACACGGTTTCTTAGCCCCTATATATAGAATCATACGATTCTCATTCAAGGTACGACATACAAACCCTAACTCTTTAAGAGAACCCTAAATCGATTACTTACTCTCACGCCGGAGTCTAATCGGGGGAAACAATCCCTCGATAAGCCTAACGGTGTTGTTTTGTTTTCTTAGTACGCAGGTAACGAAGTGCTAAGAAGTGAATTGATACGAGAGCAAGAGCCCAACAACCAGATACGCCCAACTTTTGTATCAACACTCTCCATCCTAATTTATTAGTCTACTTTCATATTCACGCAATTTATTTTTTTTTCACTAACTACATCTTTCTAACAATCAATATATCATTTCACTAAAAGGTTACTGTATTTGATTAGCTAAAATATTGGACAAATATTTTGAGACCAAATGGAGCAGTAAATAGTAATGTTTGGCGCACTATCACATAGCAAATAAAAACACACCACGTGGCGGTCCATAACTGGATCATAAAAATCATGCCTTACATTATGCGATGATCACTGTTTCATTCATAAACCTTCATTTCACTCCAAGAAAACAAAACCCTTTTCATTTTATAAACTAAATATGAAAACCCATTTGTTAGATTTTATAAAACCCACATTTGAGTTATTTTTATGCATTGTTATTTATTATTATGGGGGAGCATCATGAAGATGAGTTTACGAAGCTGATTCTTTCATGGTCTCTTGATCATATTCTTGATCAACATGTCTATAAGAATAAGGTCCATCTTTTTTTTTTTTTTTTTTTTTTTTTTTTATTATTATTTTTTTATTGTTAAGCATTTCTTACTTTAGTTATGTTTATTGTGAGTTGGGTGTTTGGGGTTTCAAATAAGCTTGTATAATAAGCTAATCCAAACACCCCCTTATTGTCTGTAAATTTGGGATTCTTATTTTTATTTTAAACATTTAATTTATGTCTATTGTGAGGGTGTTTGGATTGCTTATTATTATTAAAATTGCTTAGTTTTTAGTACATAAGCTGTTTGGAGTGTTTCGATATGCTTATACTATATCGAAATCCAAACGCCCTCTGTATAGAAAGCCATAGTAAGTTTTGTTATGAAATTTAAGGTTTGTTTTGGATATTTATAAAGGTGGGTTTATGGAAAAACAAGTGATAACGATAATATATTCGAAACTTTTCTTTTTAGTTTCTATTCGAGGGTGTTTGGGATTGCTTATTTTTTTTCTGCTTATTCACTTAGTTATAAGCAGATAAGCATTTTGGCATGTTTGGATAATCCAACTGGTTATGCGTATCTGCTTTTTTTTGGATTAATTTGGTTTTTTACACTAATGGCCTAATTTACAACCCTTGAACGGTCTCCACTCTTCGAAAATGAATATAAATAAACGTAAAATAAGCAAGTCCACACACTATTTTTTTAAGTGTTGTTTATCTGCATCTACCTAGAACCACAATCAGATAAAATAAGCAATCCCATATATCCTTTGTATGGAACTTTAAAGCTAGTTTAATGTTTAATTCAGTTATTTGTGAAGGGTGTTTAAGTGGTTATCTACTGGTTCTTAAAGCGGAGAAGCTTGTTTGGTATTTGGATGAAGCGTTTTGTATGCTTATATTTTAGTGTATGAGTAATTTAAAATGAGTAGATATGAAACTGTGTAAAATAAGAATTGCCAAACACCCCCTAAAATAATCAAAGATCATCAAATCTTTTGAAGACAAAGATTGACCCATTTGACCTTATAGTCAACGTTTCCACTACTGTAA
Source organism: Artemisia argyi (assembly GCA_030686995.1). Classification (NCBI taxonomy): domain Eukaryota; kingdom Viridiplantae; phylum Streptophyta; class Magnoliopsida; order Asterales; family Asteraceae; genus Artemisia; species Artemisia argyi. The sequence goes on from CM060696.1 coordinate 90,401,827, forward strand.
TTCCTAAAGCATATGAGCATATATTAACGTTTGGATGAAACTTTTCATATGCTAATCTTTTAAAGTAAACAAGCACTTAACCAAAAGGAAGTATGAACGAGTTAAAAGTAAGAATTGCCAAACGCCCCTTAAAATATTACTAGTATTTTTTTAAAAGTCAATATTTGACCCATTTGACCTTGAACTCAATGTTACAATCCTTTTCATTTGGACTAGAAAAGGTGAAAACATAAACATGTTAGACTCTTTCATAGTTAAAAACAAAATGGTTCGACAGTGAATCTGTTTTTATATCATTGCGTAGTTTGATTCTGTTTTGTAACAGTTGTATAAACATACTTTTGCGTTTAGATACACATTTTCATTGCATGAATATTTCTGATGACTTGATTCATTGCATATAGGTGGAGAACATACCCCTTACTTTTGAGTCAGAAGATCACTATTTTCGCTCATTTGCTTATCCTTTACTCGAGGAAACACGCTTCGAGCTGGCTTCTTCCATGGACATCATTCATAGAGCTCCATTTGCTGATATTTTATCTATTAATGAGTCCAAAAGTGGTGAAAATATGCTCTATGATGTTACTGTTGGCCCTTGGAAAAATCAAATTAGTGAACGTGGCAAAGATGATTACCATACGATATCTGGCGATCTGCTTATTTTAGTAGATGGGAAGCCCGAAACCATTTCTGATTTGCAGCGGTTGGGAAGAACTTGGGCTTTTTCAGTGGTTAAAAATAGTGAAGATGATAGTACATCTATGAAAGTTAAAGCATCAATACCAATTGAATTCCAAGAAGGGATGTTTGTAGTTTTTGTGATGAATTTATCAACGTCGAAAAGAATATGGAATTCTTTGCACATGCATAGAAATCTTAATATCATCAAAGAGGTCCTTTACTCTGACTCTAAGGTGAGAAATTGGTTAAATAAAATTTCCATTTCTTTAGTCAAAGATGATGATATGGTTACTAATTATGGATATGTTGTTTACAGGTTAAGGAGTGCAACATCTGTCCTTTTGGTTACGATAGTATAGTATCTAAAAAACTTGATCCACATCTTTTGCTTAATTTGAATGAATCCCAGAGGGAAGCAGTTGTAACGACGCTTTGTAGAATACAATGTTGTCATACTTCATCTGTAGAACAAATATGGGGACCACCTGGAACGGGGAAAACAACGACAGTTAGTGTTTTGCTTTTCATCCTTCTGCAAATGAAGCAAAAGACTCTTACGTGTACTCCAACGAATGTGGCTATAGTACAGTTAGCCTCACGTGTACTAAGTTTGGTAAGAGAATCATACAAATTTACAACTGCAAGTGGTGATTATTTCTGTTCAGTTGGAGATCTGCTCTTGTTTGGCAACAAGGAGATATTGAACGTTAGTACTGACATTGAAGAAATCTATCTCGAGCATCGGATTGAGAGGCTTGCAGAATGCCTAGGGCCAGTGACTGGTTGGAAGCATTGCATAAGATCTATGATTGATTTATTGGAAAATTGTGTTTCTGGATATTATAGTTTTATAGAAAATGAATTCTTGAAAAACAACCAACTTAGAAATGAGAATGAAGGTAGAAGAACAATGTTGGAAATCAAATCATTTATTGAGTTTGTGCAAGGGCGATTCACTTCTTTTGCACCACCACTCAGAAGGTGCATTGCAACATTTTGTACTCATATCTCAAGAAGTTTCATGGGAGAATATAATTTCCAGAATATGATTTTTCTTATGGACAGTTTGAGTTCTTTGGAATATATGTTGTTTCAAAAGAATCTCGTTTCGGAAGAACTTGAAGACCTTTTCAATTCTAAACCATTGCAGGATGATTCTGTTAAGTCATGTCTATCTTTGCTAAAAACTCTGCAAATATCTCTTGAAGGACTCGCACTTCCATGTTTTTCAAACAAATATGCTATAAAACAATTTTGTTATGAAAGAGCTTCTGTCATATTTTGCACAACTTCAAGTTCCTACAAGTTGCATGCTGTCAGTATGGAGCCTTTCAATATACTGGTCATAGACGAAGCTGCTCAGTTGAAAGAGGCAGAATCCACCATTCCCCTTCAACTTCCGGGAATGAAGCATGCTATTCTTGTTGGAGATGAGCGTCAATTACCTGCAATGGTTAATAGCAATGTAAGTCTATGCTTATCTCTGTACCTTCAGACTATTGTTTTGATTTTAGTTTTAAGCTCTATTTTAACAGACTAAATGTTTGACAGGTTTGTATTGAATGTGGCTTTGGAAGAAGCTTATTTGACCGATTAAGTTGTTTGGGTCATTCTAAGCATCTTCTCAATGTTCAATACAGAATGCATCCTTCCATCAGTTTCTTCCCAAATTTGAAGTTTTATCAAAATCAAATCCTAGATGGTCAGAATGTGTTATCGAAGAATTATGAAAATAGGTATCTTTCAGGACCAATGTTCGGTTCCTATTCATTTATAAATGTCGTTGGTGGAAGAGATGAAAAAGATGATTATGGAAAAAGCCGAAGAAATATGGTTGAGGTGGCTATTGTGATTAAAGTTGTACAAAATATCTATAGAGGTGTGTATAGTGGTTGTCATCTTAAATTCTGTTTATGGTCAAAGTAGTTAAACGTATTAACCCAAGTTAACATATTCTTTCACATTTATAGGATGGAAGGACTCAAAGAAGAAGCTTTCTATTGGTGTTATATCTCCCTATGTTTCCCAAGTTGTTTCGATTCAAGAAAAACTTGCTCACAAGTATGAGAACCTTGATGGATTTTCAGTAAAGGTAAAATCAATTGACGGGTTTCAGGGTGGAGAAGAGGATATTATTATCTTATCGACTGTAAGATCGAATAGTCATGGGTCTGTTGGTTTTATATCTTGTCCTCAAAGGACTAATGTTTCCTTGACAAGAGCACGGTGTGTGATTCTCTCACTTTCTGATCAAATGACAAGATACTTTTTTTTTTTTTGAAAACGAATAATATTGTCTTCCATTTGTGTGTAGGCACTGTCTTTGGATACTAGGAAATGTAAGAACCCTGACTGAGAGTGAGTCTATATGGAAAGAAGTAGTCTCTGATGCAAGAAATCGCCATTGTTTGTTTGACGCTGATGCTGATGAATGCTTGAAGACGACGATTATAAAATCAAAGAAGGAGTTAGACCAACTTGATGACTTGGTTAATGGGAATAGTGTACTTTTTAAACATGCAAAATGGAAGGTATGTGATTAAAAACTAAATACTAAGAAATTATAAGATTCCTCTTGCACCGCTCCAATGTGTAAATAACTTACTTCAGTTTGCAATATTTGTCGATTTGACAATTGAGACCCATTTACTTATGAATGGGTCGATTTGGGTTATGTTTTGTCTCAAACTGGTGTAATGGGTCAAATAAAAATATAGATAAAAAGGAACCTGGGAAGGATGTTTTGAAAGCTGCCCAAAGTTTATCGTTATTGCTTACAACCTCCTAAAGTGTTATTAAAATAATCAGATAATTATTTTAAAATTTAGTTTTAAATCGTACTAAAAAGATTAACCAAATTACACACTAGACCTGTTTTAACCTTGTTATGTTGCCGCATGTAATTATTTGAGAGAAAGGAGAATTTAAACAACAAAACCATGAATGCAACAGTTCATGATTATAATCTAAAACCTTATATAGAACAACAACAGTTCTCAGAAGATCGTTTCTAAAAGAGTTAGAGCATGATGACTGATTGATGGTAATATAATCTTTATGCAAATTGGAAGGTATGTAATAATCTCTTACTAAATCATCTCGTAATCTTTGTGCCATCAGGTTCTCTTCAGTGACGACTTCAGAAGATCATTTGGAAAGCTGACGGGTTCTCGCTTGAAGAAGCTGGTTTTAAATCTTTTACTGAAACTTTCTGGTGGATGGCGGCCCAAAAATATTAGTGTAGACTTGTGTTGTGGAAATTCTTCACAAATTATAAAGCAGTTTAAGGTTGACGGTTTGTATGTGATTTGCACTATTGACATCATCAAGGAAGTGAGTTACGTACAAGTTTTAAAGGTCTGGGACATATTGGCCTTAGACGAGATTTCGAAACTCACAAAACGCCTTGAGAACATATTTTCAGCATACACAGATGCTTTTATTAGTCGATGCGCAGAAAAATGTTTAGAGGGGTATGATCATAATTCTTTTATTAGTCGAATCATAATTCTTAAAGTTGTGATTATATATGCTGATTCCATTTTCTTTATATTTTTTAGCAACTTGGAAGTTCCTATGACTTGGCCGACATCCCAAGAGATTATCAGATTTCGTTATTTAAGTGATCCTAAAAATGAAAGTAAAGGGAGTGTGTATCCTGGTGATGCTAGAAATATTGTTGAAAACTCAAAAGTGAGTGAAAGCTTGTTGCTGATGAAGTTCTACTCATTGTCACGCGAGGTCGTGAGGCATTTGCTTTCTGGTAAAGAACTTGATCTACCGATGCAAGTTACTGATGAACAAATGGACATAATTATGTCTCCCAAAAGTTCGTTTATAATTGGCCGATCAGGAACTGGAAAAACTACCATATTGACAACGAAGTTGTTCCAATACGAACAAAAATTTCACTGATAAGGCAGGTGTTGAATCAGGATCCAAACACTCTGCATACAGTATATACAAAACACCCAAGCAGCCACACAAGATGAAGATTATGATGGAACAAAGTATGATCAAGTGTGATATGATGTAATAGTTGTACAATATACAGTTAGAGTTGTACTTTACAGTTAGTTAGTAATAGTTAGTTTGCAGCAGTATATAAGATGTAATTCTGTCTTCACCATGTAACAATTTCATAATAATAAAATTCATTTTTCCATTCAATATGTTTTCTCTCATTTCGTTATATGGTATCAGAGCTAGAACCACCACAAACTGTGGTGGTAACTAACTCCGATGAAGATAACAGAATTTTCCGGTGACAATAACTAATTTTCCACCATAAAACCACCGCAACAACCTTTCCCGCCATTTTTCATTCACCAAAAAAATTCACAATTCCACCATATTCCACCATCATTTCTGCTCAATAATCATCATAAACAACTGTAAATCATCTCAAAACACAAGAAAGCATCAAGAATCATCCAAAATCATCAAGAATTCATTCAAATTCTGCAATAACTCTGTTTTTTCATCACTACCATTGATAAACCTTCAATCTTCTCATCAAACCACAATCAATACACTTCTTGAATAGCCATGGCAACATCAGGAACAAGCTCACCACAAACAACCACACAAATACTTGATGATGTCACTTCACCACTTCATCCACTGTATTTCCATCCCAATGATCATCCTGGCATGATTCTCATATCAAGAAAGTTAACTGGATCAGAGAACTATGGTACTTGGAAAAGATCAATGCTAATTGCTTTGAGTGCTAAAAACAAAGTGAAATTGATCAATGGTGAGTATGCAGAACCACCTTCTTCATCAGAGTTGAGGGTACATTGGGAAAGAGCCAATGACATGTTGATTTCTTGGATTCTCAACACTATCTCTGAACAGATAGGTAACAACCTCACCTTCATCAATTCTGCTTATGCTTTGTGGAATGAATTGTTTGATCATTATTCACAACTAGATGGACATAGGATTTACCAATTAGCAAATGAGATTGTTGACCTTAAGCAGTCAAACAGCACAATTGAAGTTTATTATCAGAAATTGAAGGGTCTTTGGGATGAATTAGATGCAATTGAAGCACCATATGCATGTACTTGTCAATGTACTTGTGAAAATGGAAAAGAAAATGGTGAAAGGGAACAGAGGAAAAGACTAATTCAGTTTCTGATGGGCTTAGATGATAGTTACACAAATATCAGGGGTCAAATTTTGTTAATGCAACCAATGCCTCTAGTTTCTAAGGCTTACAGCATGTTGAGGCAAGAAGAAAAGCAAAGGGAGACACCCAAGCCTGACTCTACTATACCCACTGCACTAAACACCTACAGAAACTACCCAAGATCAACCAATCAATCAAGGAACAATCCACCTCCAAACCCACAATCAAGCAATCAGAATGATAGGAAAAGCAATTTCAAGCAAGGGGTTTTCTGTGCTTATTGTAAGAAGGAGGGACACTCAAAGGAAGAATGTTTTAAGCTACTTGGTTATCCTCCTGGTCATCCTCTACACAACAAATACCTTCCACCATCACAAAGGATTCAACAAGGAACTAGGAACACAAGATCTGCTCATATGGTTACAAATGAGTCACTACCACAGATGGAAAGTCCACTGGATGAACCTGCTTGTCCTACTTCTGCAAAATCAGATGACTTTGTTAATGCTAGAATGGATCAGATACAAAACCAACTCAATCAAGTGTTGCTCATGATGCAGAACAACCTTCCAAACACCACTGATGGTGCTTCATCATCACACATGGCAGGTATACTCTCCTTCAATCATAGAGTTCCTATTCCTTCTAAGCTAACTGGTGTACATTCTTTCAATTCTACTGCTGGTATGCATTCATTCATTGCTTCACACATCACTAAAACCAAAACCACATTGCATATATGGATAATTGACAGTGGAGCTACAGACCACATTTGCATATCACTTACTCTAATGCATAACACCACCACACTTACTACACCAATCACTGTTTCATTGCCAAATGGTCAAACCACCAAGGTGTACATCACTGGATCTGTGAAACTAAGCCCCTCACTCACCATACACAATGTTTTTTACATCCCAACATTCACATACAATCTCATCTCCATCAGCCAACTCCTACACAGGACACTTTTTTCTGTTACATTCACACATAACAAGTTCATTTTTCAGGGCCATGATGGAAGTACTACACATGGCACCCTTCATGGAGGACTGTATCTTCTCAACACCACAACAAATCCAACTTCTTCACATCCTGTGATTCTCTCAAGTTCAAGCAAACCACATCTTTGGCATGCTAGACTGGGCCACACACCACTATCCACAATCAAGCAAATCTCTAATCTCTCTCTTCCTGTATCATGTAGTTCAGAACCAAAATGTACCATATGTCCATTAGCTAAGCAACATGTTTTACCTTTCTCTGTCAGTGAATCATATGCAAAATCAAACTTTGATCTCATTCATATGGATGTTTGGGGCCCTTACAGGCATTGTACTCTAAATAAATGCTCATATTTCCTCACAATTGTTGATGACCATTCAAGAGCCACATGGACCTATCTTCTGCCAAATAAACATCATGTTTTATCCACTTTCAAAGTCTTTTATCAATCAATATTAACTCAGTTTCAAACAAACATCAAAACTATTAGAAGTGATAATGGCACAGAATTCATAAATTCATCTTTCACTGAATTCACTCAATCCAAAGGCATCACTCACCAAACTTCTTGTCCATACACACCTCAACAAAACTCAAGAGTCGAAAGAAAACACAGACATTTATTAGAAATGGCAAGAGCAATTCACTTTCAAGCTAACTTTCCCAAACACATGTGGGGTTACAGTCTTCTAGCTTCCACATATCTCATAAACAGAATTCCAACAAAAGTACTTCACAATCACAGTCCATATCAACTTCTATATAACAAACCACCTTCACTTGAACATTTGAGAATCATAGGGTGTCTAGCTCATGCATATCATCACACATCAGACAAATTCAATCCTAGATCCACTCCAACTGTTTTTGTTGGATATCCTCACAATCAAAAAGGTTATTTATTACTTGATCTCAAAACAAACAAAACCATCACTAGTAGAAATGTACTCTTTGATGAAACCATTTTTCCATTTCATACCTCACCAACACCAACTAGCATCTCTCAGACTCCAACCACAGACACCACAAATCATATATCTATACCTCCATCATTTCCATTCACCACAACTAACTCACCACCTCTGACCCAAACATCCTCTACTGCAACACCAATTCCTCCACCATTATCACCAACAGCTTCACACAACAACACTCCTACTCTCACACCATCACCTATACAAGAACATTCAACATCCACAGATTCCACAACTTCTTCACCTATCACTGAACAACCAACTACACCCACCCCTGAACCAACAACATTCACAGATCCAATACCACCACCTATTCAAACCACTCAACCTCCACTCAGAACCTCTACAAGACACAAACAACTTCCCACAAAACTCAAAGATTACCAATATCATTTACCAAAGTCTAACATTCACCAATTCACTACTGCTAAATCACATCACAAACACCATCATTCTAATTATCTAAATTATTCCAATCTTAAACCACAAACATCATATTATATACTCTCCATTGACAAAATCATTGAACCAACAACTTTTTCACAAGCATCAAAACATCCCAAGTGGGTTGAAGCAATGAATAAAGAAATACTAGCATTAGAAAAGAACCACACCTGGGAGCTCACACTGCTACCACAAGGCAAATCAGCAATTGGAAGCAAGTGGGTGTACAAAATCAAACTCAGAGCTGATGGTAGCATAGAAAGATTCAAAGCAAGACTAGTGGCAAAGGGTTTTCATCAGAAAGAAGGAATTGACTACAATGAAACCTTTGCACCAGTTGCAAAGATGTCCACTGTTAGAGTTTTGATTGCTATAGCAGTTAGCAAGCAATGGATTATAGAACAGTTAGATGTCAACAATGCATTCCTCCATGGTGATCTTCATGAAGAAGTGTACATGCATGTTCCACAAGGCTACAACCAACAACTTCCACCTAACACAGTTTGCAAGCTCAAAAAGTCTTTGTATGGCCTAAAACAAGCTAATAGGCAATGGTTTGAAAAGCTTACAACATTCCTCACCTCACTTGGCTTCATACAAAGCTATGTTGATACTTCTCTGTTCACATTCAACAAAGGTGACTGCTTCACATCACTCCTAGTTTATGTAGATGACATTCTCATAGCTGGTAACAGTCCTCATCACATCAAAGTCATCAAACAAAGACTCAATGATGAATTCAGTATCAAAGATCTTGGACCCTTACACTATTACTTAGGAATTGAATTTATGAGGAATGACAAAGGTATGGCTATGACTCAAAGGAAGTATGCTCTTGAATTAATCACTCATGCTGATTTACTGGATATCAAACCTTCTGCTACACCCTTGGATCCAAACAAAAAGCTTCTAAAGGATGCAGGTGATCTACTGGAGGATCCCTCACACTATAGAACTCTAGTTGGAAAGCTACTCTACTTGACTATTACTAGACCTGATCTTGCTTTCTCTGCACAAGCACTCAGCCAATTTTTACAAGCTCCCAGAACAACACACATGAAAGCTCTCATTAAGGTGCTAAGATATGTGAAACTCTCTCTCACACAAGGTCTCTATTTTTCAGCTCAGAATGATCTATCCCTCCTAGCTTATTGTGACAGTGATTGGGCTGCATGCTACAACACAAGAAGATCAGTAACTGGGTTTGGTATCTTTCTTGGATCAAGCTTAGTTTCATGGATGTCAAAGAAACAACCTGTAGTGTCCAGGTCGTCTACAGAGGCAGAATACAGGGCACTTGCTGATACTACATGTGAGGTAACTTGGCTCAAATGTTTACTCAAGGAGTTCCAAGTAACAGTTCCTACTCCAATACCAATGATGGTTGACAATGCTTCTACCATAGCCTTAGCATCTAACCCTGTCCACCATGCAAGGACTAAGCATATTGAACTTGACTGCCATTTTGTAAGAGACAAAATCAAAGCCGGTTTAATTCTTCCCAAGTTCATATCAACAAAGAATCAACCAGCAGATATACTGACAAAAGGCTTGAGCAGACCTCTACACTATAGTTGTCTATTCAAGTTAGGCATGTGCAATCCTTACACCATGCCAACTTGCGAGGGGGATGATAAGGCAGGTGTTGAATCAGGATCCAAACACTCTGCATACAGTATATACAAAACACCCAAGCAGCCACACAAGATGAAGATTATGATGGAACAAAGTATGATCAAGTGTGATATGATGTAATAGTTGTACAATATACAGTTAGAGTTGTACTTTACAGTTAGTTAGTAATAGTTAGTTTGCAGCAGTATATAAGATGTAATTCTGTCTTCACCATGTAACAATTTCATAATAATAAAATTCATTTTTCCATTCAATATGTTTTCTCTCATTTCGTTATATTCACATTGCTTCTGAAGGGATTTATGAAGGGGAGAGCATCCAATATAGGGGTGCCGAAGTTGCTGATGATCATCAACATGACAAAATGAGTGTTCTTCGCCAGCTCTTTGTGACTGTCAGCCCAAAATTGTGTTACGCTGTGAAACAAAATGTTTCCCATCTTACAAGGTGTGCAAATACTCTGTTTATTATTTCCCCCTTTTTCCATTGTATATAGTCTTGTTCTGACTTCAAGAATCAATCTATTTGACAGTGTTTCAAGTATTGGGAATTCATCAGCGGATATCAATCTTGATGATATGGATGTGATAACATCAGAATTCAGTGATATTCCAGACACTTTTACCAATATTCCTGTGGTAAAGTATCCGCTTGTTATAACATTTCAAAAGTTTCTGATGATGTTGGATGGTACATTGGGGAATTCGTTCTTTGAAAGATTTCGTGATGCAAGAGAAAGTTCTCATGGTAACTGTATAAGTTCAAGAGCTGTTGCATTTCAAACTTTTATAAGATTAAGGGAGGTTACATTTGATAGGTTCTGTTGACTTTACTGGCCACACTTTAATTCAAAACTAACCAAAAAGCTTGATCCCTCAAGGGTATTCACCGAAATTATATCTCATATAAAAGGAGGGCTTCAAGCAGGGGACTGCAGTGATGGAAAATTAAGCTTTGTTGGTTACCGTTTATTGGCCGAAAGTCGTTCTTCTACTTTAACTAAAGAGAAAAGAGATAATGTTTACCGACTCTATCAAGACTATGAAAAAATGAAGACCCGAAGGGGAGAATTCGATTTGGGTGATTTAGTAAATGACATTCATCATCGGCTTAAAAATGGGACTTATGAAGGTGACAAGATGGATCTGGTTTATATTGATGAGGTCCAAGATCTTAGTATGAGGCAGATTTCTCTTTTTAAATATATTTGCCAAAATGTCGATGAAGGTTTTATTTTTGCTGGTGATACAGCACAGACAATAGCAAGAGGGATTGACTTTAGGTTTCAAGATATACGATCTTTGTTCTATAAGGAGTTCTTAAGTACTAAAGAATCTGGAAACCGTGAAAAAGGTCTTGTAACTGAGATTTTTCAACTAAAACAGAATTTCAGAACGCATGCTGCTGTCCTCGATTTAGCTCAGAGTGTCATTGACATTATCTACCATTACTTTATTCACTCAGTTGACAAGTTAGAGCCTGAAATTAGTCTTATTTCTGGAGAAGCTCCTGTTTTGCTCGAGTGTGATAGTGATGAAAATGCAATAGTGACAATCTTCGGTGATACAGGAACTACTGGAAAAATTGTTGGATTTGGTGCTGACCAGGTGATATTAGTACGCGATGATTGTGCAAAAACTGAAATCTGTGAATCTGTTGGAAAAAATGCACTTGTTCTCACTATATTGGAGTGTAAGGGTCTTGAGTTCCAGGTCAGATTCATATCCTTTTGTGTTAAATACTTATCATTCAATTCTAGTGATCTGAAGTTGCTTCTGTTTCCAAATGTTTTATTCCCATGATTATTTAGGACGTATTGCTGTACAACTTTTTTGGGACATCCCCGTTGAACGACCAATGGAGAGTTATATATGAATACATGAAGAAGTATGATTGGCTCGATGATAAACTTCCTCGGTCTTTCCCAACATTCAGTGAGGAAAGACACAGTGTTTTGTGTTCTGAGTTGAAACAATTATATGTGGCTATAACTCGAACAAGGCAAAGGCTATGGATATGCGAGAACAAAGAGGAGCTCTCTAAACCGATGTTTGACTACTGGAAAATGAGGGGACTCGTTCAGATAAGAAAGCTGGATAATTCAGTGGCTCAGTCAATGCGGGTTGCTAGCACCCCTCAGGAGTGGCGGGAGCGTGGTAAAAAGGTTGACTTTTGATTTACTACTGCTTTATGTTTCCTATGGTTTGTATTCTTATTACCTTATTTGACATAATTAGCACATGGTTTTCAGTTTTTTTACGAGAATAACTTTGTGATGGCGACTTTGTGCTTTGAGAGAGCTGGTGACACAACGTGGGAAAAATTGGCCAAAGCTTCTGGTCTTAGAGCATCCGCTGATCAAATAAGGGAAACAAATCATGAAGCTTTTGTAGGTTATGTTAGAGAAGCAGCAGGAATGTTCGAGTCTATTAGAAAGTTTGAGTCTGCAGCATCATGTTATTGTGATTTGGGGGAGTTTGAAAGAGCTGGTAACTTCTTTTTATAAACACGAATCTTCGTTTCTAAACAAACATTTGGATTGTACACTTGTATCCTTTGAAGAGTAGCAGGTTCCATCCATTTACTTACGAATGGTTACCTTATGTTACCATATTGTAAACTTGTGTTCCACATTGGCAAATTTGGTTTACCTATATTGACAGTTTACCCTAAAAATATTTCACTAAAACGGGAACAGGCCAAATGGTTCAAACTGTTTGACGGCACCCAAAGTTCAATTTGAATGCATACAACTTCTGATTATTTACAATCAAAGATTTAGATAATATTGTTTTAAATCATTACCCGTCAGTCCATCTTGCCATTACTAAATTGAACTATTGTGTTTGTGTAGGAAAATTGTATTTGTACAAATGTGGAAAGATTGATGCAGCTGCCGAATGTTTCACTCTAGCAGGATGTTATAGTGAAGCCGCAGAAGCTTACGCCAAGGGTAATCAGTTTGCCAACTGTCTGTCAGTTTGCAAAAAAGGGAAATTTTTTAATGAAGGGTTGGAGTATATAAAATACTGGAAAGAGCATGTTAATGTTAGATGTAAAGAAGTCAGACAAATTTATTGAACAAGAATTCTTAGAAATTGGTGCTCTCGAATACCATGAGAACAAGGATCATAAATCCATGATGAAATTTGTCAGAGCTTTTTGTTCTATAGAATCTAAGCGTGTATTCTTGAGGTCGCGGGGCTGCCTTGATGACCTTTTATCTTTGGAAGAAGAGTCAGGTCATTTTCTTGAAGCTGCCGAGCTAGTGAGGTCATGGGGTGATGTTATAAAAGAGGCTGATCTTTTGGAGAAGGCTGGACATTTTAAGGAGGCAGCGGTTTTATTACTTTGGTATGTGTTTTTTCGTTCTTTATGGGGAAATGGAAACAGAGGTTGGCCGTTGAAGCAGTTTGATCAGAAGGAAGAACTTTGCAATCGAGTAAAGTTACTTGCAAAAACAGATTCAGACATTTTGTATGATTTTGTTTGTAATGAGCTTAAGGTTCTCTCTGATCAGCGAAGTAGTTTGACTGAACTGAAGAGTAATTTGGATGTTTCCAAAGAAAACAAGAGTTTAATGGGAGAAGTTTTGTCGATTAGGAAAATCTTAGATGTTCATTTAAATCAAGTTTTATCTAAGTATGAGTGGGAGGATGAGTTACCGATTGATATAAACAAGCACTGTGAAGAAATGATGTTTCAGAACCGAGTTTCCGTTAGAAGCTTGACTTTTTATTGGAATTTGTGGAAGGAGAATGTTGTCAATATCTTCGAGAGTCTTGGAACTTTCCACAATGAAGAACCAAATAAACACGAGGGTCATGTTGATTTCAGTTTAATCTATCTTGGGGTGAGGAAACAGTGTGTAAAAGGAAACATACTTTACTTGTTAGTCAACAAGGATGCAGATTGGATAAAAAGCTATGGTCGAAGGGGTGTTCATAGGGATGGCAAGCTTCTAACTATAGATTGCAGGGAGTTGGTGTTTGCTATTCGATCTTATTGGCAGTCGGAATTAGTTTCTGTCGGGATAAAAGTACTTGAAACTCTTGAACGTCTTCTTCATAAGCTAAACTCAGACGGCTGGGCCTTTCACCAAAGCACATCTCTTCTTCACATTTTTGAAGTTACGAAGTTTCTTTTAGACTGCCAGCATCTTAATCTCACTTCTCCTTCGAAAAAGAAGCTGCAAAATTTTCTAGAAATCTCTACAAGGGAGTATTTTAATCTTGTGTTTCCAGTAGACTGGCGGGATTCAGTATCCGAGGACTTAATTTCTTTAAGAGAGACTGATCTTTCTATCAACGTGTTCAATCAGATAATTTTTGAATATGGTGACAGGAAAAGTGAGCCCACCTATTGGGCAATCGGGAGGATAATGATGATATGTTTTAGTTGCAGACAAACTTTAGTACTTTTTGAGATAGTTATGAGGGTACTTCAAAAAGAACCCTTATGGAAGACGTGTTTTGAAAAATATTGGAATAATGGAAAGAAAACCACATTTGTTGTTCGCGAACTTCAACAAGCTCTGGAAGATACGTTTACTCCAAAGTGCAAGTGTCCTTGCCACATAACTCCTCACAGTTTCATGTATCTCTTGGATCGTCTTCTTTTCTTTGCATCTCTCTCCTCAGTGATTATTTTCACTTCAAAATCTTCTCTTGTCGGATGGCTTACATCTTTCGACTCTACTGGTACTCTGAATACATCATTATCCATGTCCAAACAGACAATTCCAGATGATACGTTACGCTTTATTGTTAAAATAGCCAAAGATATTTTCTACAATAAAGTCAATACTGCATCATGGATTAAAAAATCAAAGGTTTGCCCCACTCATTACCCTCCAATATTAGCACTGAAGCTGATGATGATACTTTCTTTAGTTTGTCTGCAAGTATGTGATTGCTCAAAAGTACTACTTGATTTGCTTTTGGATGGAGACAATGTTGCTAAATTGCTTCCGGATAAATTTGTGTCTGATCTTTTAAGAAGAAGGGACGGTGATTGCTTGAACTTGAATCCAGAAGTGGTTTCAGAAGCGTTTTTAAGTGTAGAGGATCCTCTCCTGATAGCGAGTTCTGGAGATGTGAGTCCTTTAATCAATGCTCCTTGTGCTATATTTGTTGACCTTATGAAATCTAAAGAGGAGATTATGAGTGAATTGTTTCCACCAAAAACCGCTTCCTCTGTTCAAAGTTGTGGGACGTCTCCTGAGGCAACATGTTCTACTATGAGTCAGGAATCAAATGATGATTCACAGGTGAAAGTGGTGTCAACAAATGAAAGCTGTGGCTGTAACAAGGAAGCGAAAAACAAGAAAGGAACAAACAACAAGAAGAATAAAAAGGGCGAAGTTAAAAGTAAATGACCCGATAAAGTTCTAGATGAAATATCAGAAAATTTCTTTTGGGTTCATAAATTATAGTGCTGTAAGTTTTTTGGCAACCCTTTGTGACAACTCTCTCATTGATTTTGATCGAAATTAAAAGATATTAAGACAATTCATTTCATTCGTTTTAAGTTTTACTGTATTTATTTTATGTGTTACATTTATATGCTGTAATATGTGCTTACAACGAAAGTTGATATCACTGAGAGGGTGTTATGTCTAATGAAGACATGACCATGTATCCCGGAACCCAGTAATATTATGTGTAGCATAGCTCATAGTTATGTCCCAACAATTATCGGATTTAAGAAACACAGTTAATCACTGATCTTCTAGGCTCATCAAGTGGTCGAGGTTGAGCCGTGACAAGCTTAATCCTTTCAACTAGACCCTCTCAGTAACAACATATGTAACTCATAAATGAGCATACGTTTTCAACCACGTCTAGACCCTCTCAGTTTTGTGCAGCTCTTCTCGCCTCACTCCACTTATATCTATCAAAACAAGTCATGGCCATTATGTTCTCATCACGAGTCAAGCATGTGTAAACACAAAAAATATCCCAAAGCCATAAATGTAACAAACGTTACTCATTCATGATTGAGTCATGTAATCATTGTAAAAGTGTTATAAGCAAATAATGCCAGAAAAAGGCATAAGTGAACTTGTGTTAAATGGGCTTAATATTGGGTTAAAACCGAGTGTGGTGATGGAGGGTGTGCAGTTTGTTGTGAACGAATATTCGCTTTCGTCCAAAATAGATAAAGGGGGAAAGAAATTGAAAGCTTTGTGATATTTGATTGACTAGCTTGTTCGTATTATAATCACGCAGTATGCGGAAGCGAATTTTGATTAACTATAATTTAGGATGATAAATGAGACGTATTTCAAATGAATAAAACTCTAACAAAAAAATAACTTTTAAAACGCAGTTTATTAACCAATCAAAAGATAAAAATTACAATGAAATATGCCCTATATTTAGGGCTCGTTTGGTTGGGGGATGTGGAATGGTTTTTGAAGTGATATGACATTTAAATATTGTTTGGTTGTTTAAATTTAGAAAGAGAATGAACTCAACAATGATAGATTGAAAGATAGGGGTGTTGAACTGTTGATGAATTTTGGTAGGTATTAATATTTATAGTGGGCCCATTTACCTCTTTACTCTCATCTTTTTCTATATTTATATTAATTAATAATATTTTTTATTAAAAAATTATTATATAAAATAATTAATACTATTAAATATTTTTTTTCTCTCCTACATCAAATCCAAATTCAAATCCTAAACTCACATACAAACCAAATGGGCCCTTATTGGTGATGATAACATTTTCCAAAAAACACATAATTAAACAAAAATCAATTCCTCATTTATTATAAAGTAAATTTGCAGGAAAAAATAATAATAAAATGAAGAAAAAAAAATGTCATCAAGGTAGAACATAGATGTCAATTAACATAAATTTGCATCCATGGAGTTATTGAAATCTATGCATCTACCTAGATGCCAAACAATTATTTCCCGTCCAACAAAACAACGACTTCATTGCCCACATCATTCCCTCTCACTTGAAAAAGAGTTAAATATCATGAATTACGCGGAAGCGAATTTTGATAAACCGTAATTTAAGGTGATAAATGAGGCTTATCTCAAGTGAATAAAACTATAACAAAAAATAACTCTTAAAACACAATTTATTAACCAATCAAAAATAAAAATTATAGTGAAATACGCCCTATATTTATTGGTGATGATAACTTGGTAGAACATAGATGTCAATTAACATAAATATCCATCCACGGAGTTGTTGAAATCTATGTTTCTACCTAGATGCCATACAACTATTTCCCTTCCAACAAAACAATGATCCAAGCACCTCTTGTTTTCTTTACTTCATTGTCCACATCATTTCCTCTCACTTGAAAAGAACTCGTCTTCAAGTTCTCACTATCAGTAGCTTCATCTACCTCGAACATTTACTCATGACTAAACTTATTTTGAGTGACTTTGCGTTTCTCATTAACTCGAGAACTCTTTTCTTTCATTTCTTCACGTCTTTCACGTTCTCCTTTATCCACACACAATGCTAAATATCTCTTTGTTGCCCTCTTATCATTCTCACTCTCTTGAGAAAATAAATAAATAAATAATAATAATAATAATAATAATAATAATAATAATAATAATAATAATAATAATAATAATAATAATAATAATAAAAATCCCCGAGTTTTCGGTATAGTTTGTGTGTGTTAATGAGGCTTTTTCAAATGTCTTCAAATCTTTAACCATAACCTTTATTTTCTCACTTATCGCCATTAAAAATATATATATATATATATATATATATATATATGTATGGTTAGAAGTTAGAACCCACAACTTCTTTTGTTGTTTCCAACACTAAAGTTGAGATTTTATTATCATGCTGTTCATAAACTTGATTTTCTTGACTGTGGCGTTAACATGTTCTTTACCAACCTAGTATCCAATATCATTTCTTCCATCTTAACCTCTGACTTTGGTAAACATAATTTTCTTTATTTTGGGTGGAACCACATCAATATGTTTCTCATCCCATGAGAAAATGTAAAGATTTCGTTTAATATTACATATACCCTTAACCTCACGTTGTCATAGTTTTTCAAATAAAATTTGGCATTCATCAATATCATTCACAATACAAGGTACTTCCACTTTATAGAATTATCTAATGGACACCAAAACCTTACAAACTTGGTAACCTTCAATTAGACAAATCTCCATTGGTAATTTTTCAAAATTAATTAATTTTCTTGAAATCAAATTATTTAAACTACAACCATCTATAATTAAAGAACATACCAAATTATTTATTAGGATTTTCGAAGAGAATAACTCGGTTGTAGATAGGTAATTCTCCTTTTTCTCTACCCATTCTTCAATTCCACTATTATTGAATGGGGAATGGTTATATCTACGATTGTCAAGAGATTCACATATGGTTAGGCGAATGTTGATTTTCTTATAATATGATAATGGATGTTTAACTTCAAACATGCCCGATACATAAATTTCTCAAAAGGTTTATCTCAACCTCGTTTACCCCTTTATGTAGATTGTAAAGTGATATATTAGGAGTTAAATGTTGATATAAATAATGCCTAAAAACAGTATTAACATATATCGATATCTCTATGTTTTGATAATCACAAAACGTAAACTCATTGAACTACAAATTATGACGTAAACAAGTATTTAGTCGTAAATATTTGCTTTAGCATCCATATTACTTAAGGTATGAATAAACAAAGTGTCTAATGCATTTTATGATCAAAGGAATTTTTATTTTTACAAACCTTACATTTTATTAAAGTGGGACAAACATTTTTAAACTTATACAAAACAATTTTGTATTTATAAGAAATGTTTTATTCAAAATAAATAGTTTGAATTCAAATTTCAACCCAAAAAATGGCTACATTCTCCAGGAAAAACCTCCTCCACAAAAAGACAAAAAATCTGAAGAAAAAATATTTTTTTATTATGCGGCCCCCTTAATTATACTAGGCGGTCCCCTTAATTATTAAGGGGACCGACACCCAATTAAGGGGACCGGCCACGCTCCCAAACAGTATTTTTCCCCTTATAAATACTGGTTCATTCCACATATTTTTCTCACCTTTTGCACCTCAAAACTTTCTATTCTAGATCTCATTTCTATTCTCTAAAATCCTTTGATCATACATACATAAATCTTTGTTTCAAAGTGATCCAAACCTCTACCTTTCAAGTACAAGAGAAGAATACTTCAATTCTTCATGAGAAGAAGTATTACAACTTGTTGTGACCTCCACATCCAAGTTGTTAGAGCATCATCCATTATATCTATTTCTTTGTGTAACTAGTTGTGAATATTTGATAGAAGATAGATTAGCAAGGTGTATAGATAGAGTGAGTGTGTAGTAGATAGTTGTGAAGTAGAGAAGTTGGGAAGTAGATAGTTGTGAAGAAGATTGTTGTGAAGTAGATAGTTGTGAAGATAGATAGGTGTGAAGAAGTAGTGTTGTGATTAAGTAGTGACTAGGTGTGAAGAAGTAGTGTTGTGATTAAGTAGTGACTAGGTGTGAAGAAGTTGTGTAGAAGGTGTGAATAAGTTGTGATGAAGTTGTGGTGTGTAAGGTTTTCTCCGTCATAAGGGAGCTTGTTGACATAGTAAAGAAAACTCTCGAGTAGGTGACTCGAGGAGTGGAGTAGGGCAAGGAAGGTGTCCTTGTAGCTGAACCACTATAAATCCTTTGTCTCGCGGTTAGATCTTTCCATATCTTACTTATTATCTTGCTTATATCGTTATTACTTTTGTAGACGTAGACGTATATATATATATATATATATATATATATATATATATATATATATATATATATATATATATATATATATATATATATATATATATATATATATATATATATATATATATTGCTCATATAGTGCTAGTATTAATTTTACTTAAAGATCAAACGAAAATTTCATTCACAAAACAAAGTTTTTACAATCAAACTAAAAAGGTAACATACATATAATTGATCATTTCGATCAAGTAAAGTTTTCATACAAAATATAACTAAAGATTATAAAATAAACGATTACTTACTTATCTCTCGTATATAGCTATAATTGTTTATATTGTGCATGTGTTGATTTCACATACTTAGCTTATATTATTATTGTTCATACTTAGATATAGTTGTTCATATTGTTCAAGATTTGAGTTCACATAAGATTGAATCAAAGTTTTAAAAGCAAACAAGGTTTTAAAACTAAACTAAGTTTTCATAATAAAATTAAAAAGACGTAAAACTATTCAACCCCCCTTCTAGTTTTCCACAATTGGCATCAGAGCTACGTTAAACAAGATTTTTAAAATATACTGTATTTTAAAACTTGTATCGATCTATGAAATCGGAAAAATATTTAGAAGGGCAATCTATGTAAAGACCACCACTATTTGAAAGTGATGGTTTTCTTTATTGGAAAAATAGATTCGAAACTTATGTGAAATCAAAAGATCTTAATCTTTGGCATGTCATTACCTTTGGTGATTTTCCCCCTATTCAATATAATTTTGAAACTAAAATGGATGAAATTGTATCTTTTGAAAAACAAAATGATGATTTGAAAAAGAAACTAGCAAAAAACAATGAGGCTAAAATGGTTATTTATAATGCGTTACCACACAAAGAATATGAAAGAATTTTTATGTGTAAAACCGCAAAAGAAATTTGGGATTCTTTACTAATCACTCACCAAGGTAATAGTCAAGTTAAAGATAACAAAATAGATCTTCTTGTTCAACAATATGAACAATTTACGATTCCGGAGGAGGAATCAATAGATAATGCTTTTGCTAGGTTTAACACTATCATCACAAGTTTAAAAGCACTTGATGAGAATTTTTCTAGTAAGAATTTTGTTAGGAAATTTCTTAGGGCTCTTCATCCAAAATGGCGAGCTAAAGTTACGGCAATTGAAGAATCGAAGAACTTGTCAACTCTTCAACTTGATGAGTTGATCGGCAAGCTGAAAGTCTACGAAGTAATAATAAAGAAAGACTCCGAGATGGTCAATGGAAAAAGAGAGCAAAGCAAGTCAATTGCGTTGAAAGCTAGGAAGGAATCAAGTAACGAGGATAGCTCAACCTCCAAAAGTGATGACGAAGAATATGCGATGGCCGTAAGAGACTTCAAGAAATTCTTCAAAAGGCAAGGAAGATTCGTTAGACAACCGCATGATGAAAGGAAAGCAAACCAAAGAAATAAAGATGAAAAAAATGGCAAAAGTGATAGGAAGTGCTTCAAATGTGGTGATCCAAATCATCTCATCGGAAAATGTCAAATGATGTCAAGAAATCAAAATCAAAAGGCGTTTGTTGGAGGAGCTTGGAGTGATAGCGATAACGATGAGAAAGAAATCACAAATGAGGAGAAATGTCTTATGGCTAAGACATCAAGCGAGGTACGTTCTGAAACCGAATACTTTAGTGACGAAAATTTATCATTAGACGAAAAAGACCTAGATAGTGAATATAATAGGTTATGCAAATTAGGTCAAAAGGTTATAGCTAAAAATAAGTCACTAAAACATATTAATAATCTATTAGAAAATGAAGTACTCGAATTAAAAATTAGACTACAACATTTGAAAAAAGGAAAATAAGTTTTTATAGAATGTAAAACATGCATAGAGGTTAATAATGAAAACGAAAAACTTAAAGATGAAATTTTCAAACTTGAAAAGTTTAAAAATAGTAGTAACTCACTTAAGAAAATAATAAGTGTTTAAGAAACTTCGGGAGATAAAACCGGTCTAGGATTAACCTCAACTAATGTTTCAACTAGTGAAAATAAAAGTATAAAGTTTGAATGTGAATCTAGTAAACAAAAATCATTAGAATCAAAACCTAAGTATATACTTACAAAAGATAGAAAAATACCCATTGCGAATGATGAAAAAATAAAAACTTTTTATAAACCATCCTTAAAGACCGAAGTAGGATCATCTAAATTTAAATTAAGATCTAAAACTCCACCACCGAGAAAACCAAATAATCTTCATACTCGATCTAAAACACCTCAACCTAGAAGAAACCAAAATAGACAAAACTACAATAATACTAGTCATCATATGTGGAATTATCAACCAAGTTACAATCCTTGGGGAATACTACCACCATACATGCATCCTAGCCAAATGTTAAATATGTTTAGACCAAACAACTTTGGACCAATGAGACAATGGGAACCAAGTGCCTATGCTGTCAATCTTGGAAGAAGTTGGAATATCATCTACAAATGACTTCTATAAGTCAACATGGTCACTTGAAGTGCTTGAAGATATTCCATTGAAGACTAAAAGGTACGCGTTTCTTTTAAGTTCATCGCTATAATTTGCATGCTTAGATATATGATTAGTTAGATTAATGCTTAGCTATACATATATGTGTACATAATAGCTTATATTCTTATAACCTAGAAACATCATTGGTTGACTCTCCTAGGAATAAGATAAAATTGTTCATTGCCGAACGAAATAGAAAATGGAAATCTTCTATATCCACTATTAGCAAACTCATGGTGATGAAGTGAAATGAGTTAAGTGGATCGATCGTTAATATAGAAGTAGGATTAGATCCCTCGCGTAAGAAAACTATAGATGAAACAAGCTCTCGTAGACTATGGCATTAAGTTAGATAAGCGTGCGAAAACAAAGGAGCTATAGATGTTAGGTTATACCCCATTCAACACTCTCGCATCTAACATATAAATTATCGTCTTCATTTCCTTTAGGATCATAGGATATGTAGAAACGATAGCATGAGATAATAATAGGCTTAACCAATCCTCTTGAGCATGAGATCTTTAATAAACATTTTTTAAAATATTTGATTTATGATATTTGTTGTCAAAAATCTAATATCTCTAAAAATATGCAAAAACCTCATATTTTGGAAAATAGTTTTTCAAATAACTATCCCACTTTTAAATAACATGTTTTCACTATCAATATCCACAATTTTGTTTTGATCAAAACTAAAGATTGGGAAAATATTCTTTACCGTTCATTCACACATTTTGAAATAAAAACCCAATCTATTTTATTCAAATAACTCTCGCATCTAAGTGAAAACTTACTTTCAAACATTGTTGAATAATGCTAAAAACGTCTCTTTTAAAATCATGCATGGTGATCTCATATTTGTCATCTATATTTATATAAATGACACTTATAAGTGAACTAAATCAAATCAAGAGGACCATGGTTTGTTCATTAAGACTTTGTTTGTAACAAGTCTAGAAATCCATGCTATCATAACTACCCACTTATTGCACATTGATACACATTAGGATTAATCCTCCTAGTTATGTAGTTATGAAATACTTGATGTTGCTTATTGTTTCCTAGCACTTATATTTTACTTGCTTGATGAGTATGTTTGCATGCTAGATGAAATTGCTTGTTTACTTAATCTCTTTGATTAACATGCTTTGGCTACATAATTGCCTACATAATTAGTATATGCTTAATTGCCTCAAAGAGTTGGACTTGTTTGAAACAAAAAACACAACCTTTCTGCAATTCACTACCAAAAACCCTTTTCTGGCAATCTGGGAATCACCAGATGGGCGGCCCCTTTAAATCATAAGGCGGCCCCCTTAATTATTAAGGGGACCGGCCTCCAATTAAGGGGACCGGCCATCTAATGGTCACAGGTGTTGTTTCCTTCTTCTACTTTTCAGCCCATTTCATCCTACACTTCCCAAAATTCATAAACCTATTTTATCCTAAACCTTCTATCAAAATTTATACATCCTTAATCCCACCAATCCTACATTATAAACACTCTCATTCCTCTCAATCTATACTCATCTCTTCATGACCTCTTCCATTAAACCAAAACCACCAAATAATCCGTTTGGAGAAGAAAGCCTAACTTCCATTAAAAGCCCGTCAAACCAAATGATGTTGTCAAACATCCAACACCAAATTCCTCCTATGTCTTCAACATTACATACCTAACACCTCACTCTCCTTCTCACCAACATTACATATCAAAAACCTTTACTCACCTATATCCTTCTACATTACACTCAAACCTCATAATCTTTTCACAACTCAAGCGATGTTGTTCATAATCAACCAACACCTAAACCTCAATCTCACATAAATGATCCATTTAACAACAAATCATCCATTCGTGCTTCCACTAATGCTCCTTCTTATGATGATCATGCACAATCCCAAAACAATAATCCCAACCTCATTACCAACACTTTACATGTTGCTCATTCAACAAAAACACCATCCACTCATGAAGCATCTCTTCCACCCATATCATGTTTTCATGATTACCCAAGCTCAAACATGTCTCCACCACCAAGAGTATCACCACCACATCCTACAACTTCACATGTCATTCCTATGTTGCACGTTCAAACCCTCACCCAAGACAACTATCATGCTCCACCACCATCACCTTCCTCCGAACACTTAATGTTCGTTGAGGCTGATGAGGCAAAAAATGAACCGTTTTTAGGGGGTCATTTAAGCCCGGAATTGAATTTATTTGATCAAATATTGCCCTAAATCGTTCCTTTTGTGATTTTAGGTACTTTGGGAGAGAAATCTGGAAAAGGAAGAAATTCGGACGTTTTTGGAGCATAAAAGTGAAGAAAACGCCAAAGTCTTAATTTTCCTTGCTGGGAACAGTAGGTGACGGCGTCAAGAAGAAAATCCTGACGGCGTCAAGAGTATTTTTCATGACGATCGAGTACAGAAATGACGGCGTCACGAAGTAGGGCGTCAAGAGTAAAATGCATGACGGCCTGGAAACACATAACACATGACGGCGTCAAAATTAGATCAAGGCAGTCCGAGAAGTATTTTGGCGGCGAGATGACGGCGTCACAAATTTGTTCTTGACGCCCTCAGACCTTATTTCCTATATATAGTTTTCTAATTTTCACACATAAAAAAGGGAGAAGTTTCGGAGATACCCTAAGTCCGAACTTGGTACGAATTTTACAGGTTTTTCAAGGGTTCTCAGCCCTTGATCCCTTTCATATGTAATTGAGATAAGTATTCTTTTAATTCAATGAATATGTCTATGTGTTGGTTGTCTATATCTTGTTCTTGTCTTAATTCTATCATGCTAGGCTAGATCTATCTTGTGTTTGCTTGGATCTAATGAAACCTAGATGTTAATTATGTGTTGATTACTTGTTTATGGTTGTATTGGATGAATGATTTCGATGTTAGGCTTAAGAAAACTGGCAGATCTCCAATTGGTAACATGCTTTAACGTCTTAAGAAACATGAACTGACGTGCACTAGGTTTTATTGGTTGTATTTAATGCATGAGTAAATTCTAATGATCCCATGTTAGGAGCTTCTTAGCCGGCTCGACATAGGAGTGAAGTAGGCACTCATAGGATTGGGGAATTAAGTGCGCCACCCCATGAATGGTATTAAAGAATACAATCCGTCATCCACGCAACTATAACAAGTAATTAACGTGTAAAAGATATCTAGGGAGTAGTGAAATCTAAGTAAACATAATTTCTCCACTTATTGCTCACAACCTTAGTATAATTTAGTTTATTTTCATTTTTAGTATTTTATTTTGATTGCATCTTTAGTATTGGGTTAGTTGACTAGCAACTAATTCCGCCCAAATCCTTCAAACCTGAGATTTTTACTTGCTTTCTAAAAAACATAAAAAAATACAAAAATAATCATTCCTCATCTTTAGAACTAGTATTTAGGTTTTCTAATCCTAGCGACACTATTCCTAGCTGAACGATCAATCCCCCGGTACTTGTCACTATACTATACTACAACGATCAGGTACACTGCCTGGTGGGGGTTGTAAGCTTCTCAAGATCCCTTGAGAGGTAAAGCCTAGTGCGATTCCCACGTATCAAGTTTTTGGCGCCGCAGCCCGGGGAATAGTTATTGTCTAGGTTAGAATCTCTTTTTATTAGGTCTACTTGCTAGATTCCTTTCTAGTAAGATTTTATTTTTATTTTTAGATTTTCTTTAGTCTATCTTATTTCTTTGTTTCCATTGTTCGTAAACTATTTCGATGGATAACAATAACATTGATCGTTTGATTCCTGTTATTCGTGTTTTTCGTCGTAGGATTTTCCAAATGCCCGACCCACTCCCTTTAGTTGAGAATGAGAACCCACCTAACCTCTCGCCCAACCACCACTTTGACAATAATTCTGAGTTAGAGGAGTCTGATCATGATGATGACCGTAGGGCTAGCCCTTTTTACTATTCAGACTCTGACGTGGATCTTGATGATGGTGATGTAATTAATGAGAATAGGATGGAGGAAGAAATAAACCCTCTTAGGTATGTCGACCCTAGAACCAGGATTGAGTGTGATAGTTCATTTAA
The DNA here is from genome assembly GCA_030686995.1 of Artemisia argyi. Classification (NCBI taxonomy): domain Eukaryota; kingdom Viridiplantae; phylum Streptophyta; class Magnoliopsida; order Asterales; family Asteraceae; genus Artemisia; species Artemisia argyi. The sequence goes on from CM060696.1 coordinate 90,428,058, forward strand.
CATGCAATTTCCTTGTAAGATCGGATTTAAGAGCTTTAACGCCTATCTTAACTCCTCTCTCCCAATGAACATAATCTCGCGTAATGAATACAATAAAATCATGGTAGATGAGTTAGAACACAAAGGAGAAAACATTATTGCTAGGGCAATACCATTGCATGTGTTTGTAGGAAGCTTGGTTTATCTTGTTGAGCTCATGGTTATGGAGAATCTAGGAGAGTTTATTGATGATAAGTTGACCCAAGTTGTGTTTAGAAGACCTTTCAAACGGTTGACCAACCTCGATGAAAAACTCATAGAAGGGTTAATTACATTCTCGGATGGGGATGAAGATTTTGTCTATCAAATGCCCCGCACACACCCTAGGTTCAAGGATTTTTCCATGGAAAAGTGTAGTAGGTATCCGCCCATAGAGATGTTAAGTGAAAATGATAAGAGAAAGGGACTTAAGTATACTCATGAAAAGAATAAAAGATACTATCGCGGATGCTTAGAGTTAGGAGATGATTATAAGAAAGATGAGGCGACTATTAGATGGCTCACACTTGGTTATGTGAGCATAAGTGATACACGTTAACCTATGACCTTGAGTCTAGCTACAAGACTCGTAAATAAAGAAAAGCGCTTTTTGGGAGGCAACCCATGTTTTGTGTGATTTTATTTTGTTTGTTTGTTATTTGCTTCCATATGCATGCTTTGTTTTTATTGTTGTTAGATCATGTTTCTCAATTAAAAAGTGGAAATACTTTACTTTGTTGTTTTGGCCTAGTCTTAACTCCACCTAAAGGTATTTTTGCAAAAGATAAGTGTAAGGGGAAACCCCAAATATGTTTTTTAAGAAACAAACTCGATCATGATTCTCCACAACATTAAATGAACATGTATATTCGTATTTGTTAGAGTCAAATGCTTGTATCGAGTCATAATGAAGTTTTGCAGGATTTTCCAGGAAGTAGGACCAAGTTTTTCCAGAAATTTTCCGGAAACTTAACATAAGAATTTCTGCAGGTCACTTCTGACGGCGTCACGAGTTAACTCTTGACGGCGTCACGTGTAAAAATCTGGAAATTTTACCGGTTTTGTTTTTCTAACGGAGTCTTAAGGTTTTTGTGAATTATTAAGTTTTATAATCTCCAGGAAATCTGCAAACTTCATTCCACAAGCATTATATCTTATCTTGTTTTCTAGGATTTAGTAACTTATATAGGATGCCACCGATTTTATGCGAGGTTGTCTTGTCTATTTTCTCAGGATTTACAGGTTATGTATGACAAGAAGATGATTTATATTCTGGAAGGGAAGCTTTGATTGTTCATTTTCTTGGAGGAAGATTTAACCTGGCCACCTTATTATCCATACCGAGCGAATCAGGGGAGTATTTGATTTCATTCTTTTTACCTTTTCACTTTTACAATCTTTACTTGAACATTGGGGACTGTTATGACCATGAAACACGTTCCGGAGGTCGAGGTTGATCGAAATATATGAAAACCATGGTTGTTTCTAGAGAGAGAAAGGTGGAGAAAAGGGTTTATATTAACAAAGAATAAATGAAACAATACATCCATGAGGGGTATTTATAGGCTCATTACATCAAATGTTTGCCTATATTACAATAATAGTCCCTAAAGTACTATTTGTATGATATCTAGTCCATTTCTTTATGTGTGACGTTATCTTTTATAAAATAGCAAGGCTAACAATCTCCCTCCAAGATATCGTCACACATGAATGGATACAATGAGACCTATAAACACATAAACATGTAAATTACAACAATAGTAAACTATGTTGACGTTGTTGAAGTGCAGAGTCTCTGTAGTCTAGATACTGAGGCAGACTTGAAGTTCTCTCTTCCGACAATCTCGGCGTATGATCTTTGACACTGACGGTAAAGGTCTTTGTAGCTCTGAACTTCAACTGTAATGGTCTAGTTAGGTTATTACTCCCTCCTAACTAGTGAGCCTTTATTCTTTTTCTTTTGCTCCCTCCTAAACTGACAACTCTCTTCTCATCTCGCAGCGGATAAGGTAGATACTAATGTGTTTGCACCATGGTTGTCGTTCTGGGAGCATCATAGCATAACTCACATAGTATTGCACAGAAGGTTGGTAATACGCTCCGATGTACACATCATTAGTACTTCTTCGGTTCTAGTGTAAGCACAATTCCCTCGATCAACCAACGTACTAGAGATGAAACACTACTTCTTTTGGCATGTTCTTCTCCCTCCTGATGGTTGCGATGTATCGAAATCATCATACTATTGTGTGTACATGCCAAAATTACCCGTACTTTACACTTCTGGTGCAATATAGATAGACCATGAAAGCATAATTTGTGAGAATATGCTGATAGGATATGACTCTCTTTATTCTACAATCTCTTCTCTTCTCTTCAACCTTTAAGCGACCTCTTCAAATTCCAATTAGCTAGTAAATGACCACTGTATGGAGAGAACCCAATATAACCAATCTGAGAATGAAGTAAACATCTCATAGATATGTGACTTAATCTTGTACGAAGGTGCGACTAAGAACCTATACTGAGCACTACAATGTAACTCCTTTAAGCATAGGTAGTGCCATATACTCAAACGAGTAAACAGTATATGAAATCTCCGCCTCTTGAACTATCCACAACTTTGTGTGACACTGAGTACTACAAGGTAACTCCTTAAAGTGATAGCTATAACCCGTGAGTACTACAATGTAACTCCTTACAACGGGTATAACTAGATAATCCAAGTCTTAATCACTATCTCTACCAGTGTTTGCCCAAACAAGTATCTCCGAAAGTCATGCATCCATCCACCCCTAGACTTTGAGATAAATAAGTACACATGCCCTTGAAATAAACTTTAAACCCAAATAAGCAATATCGTACAAAAACTCCGTAGCCACAAAAATCTGATACAAGCCGTTGTCATTTGATTGTGATTCTTGATCAAGATCGTTTAAGCAATTCGTGGTGTGTTTTGGTGAAGCTTGAAATTCTATCTCGGGTGATTTGTAGTGATTTCGTATTTTCCCTCCAAAAATAAAATTGGAAAACTTTCTCGCCCATAATTTGGAAATCACTATGAAATGCAATTCTAAGGTTACCAGAAAATTTTGAGTTTTGAAAATTTTTACGCCAAATTTCACCGAAAAAATTTGAATTTTGGCCTAAAAATTTGAATTTCGGGCCAAAATTTTCAACGTTATACCAAATTTTGAATCTCGCGTAAAAATTGAACGTTTAGTCTCCTCTCAAAAATAAATTTTACTCAAATTTTCCCGCCAAAAAACTCTTTTTTTTATGATTTTTTTTTCCTAACTCGATAATAGCCCCTAACTCGATAATCTCCTAACTCGATAATCTCCTAACTCGGTAACCTTCAAACTCGATAAGCCCCAAACTCGATAAGCTCCAAACTCGGTACTACCCCTAACTCGATAATACCTCAAACTCGATAACCTTGGATCCTAACTCGATAAACCTTGATTGATTTTGGCAGAGTTTCGTCTAGGTATAAGCCACAAAAAACCTAACTCGATAAACAATTAGGTGAACAGGCTAACTCGCCAACTTTAGATCCTAACTAGATAAGATTTAAGATCCAAACTCGATAAGTCAAAATACCTAACTCGATAGAAAATCCAAACTCGGTAAATGTGTATCCAAACTCGGTAAGGATATTTCCAAACTCGGTAAACATTTATCCAAACTCGATAAGAAGTATCCAAAATCGATAAGAAAACATGCTAACTCGATAAAATTTTTCTAACTCGAAAAATTTTTCAAACTCGACAAACTTTTGATGAACAGTACCAGATCCGTTATTTCACCCAAAAACACAATTTTTTCACCCAAAAACACCACGATTCGCCCCCGGTTATCTCTGATGCCACTTGTTATGTCCAAGAAACACGTTCCGGAGAACCAACTCATGGGCATCCCGGTAAATCGTTGGCCAGCGTCAAGGAAAAATTACTCAGAAGGACGAGATGCCTCAAAATGCCATCCAAGTCTGTAAAATTTTTGACCTCTGGGGTATCGATTTCATGGGTCCATTCTCGTCTTCTCGTGGTAACAAATATATACTCGTGGCCGTCGACTACTTGTCTAAATGGGTCGAAGCGAAGGCGCTACCCACCAATGACGCCCGAGTTGTAGTGAAATTTCTTAAAAGTCTTTTCTCCGGATTTGGTGCACCTCGTGCTATTATAAGCGATCGTGGGACCCATTTCTGTAATGACCAATTCGCTAAAGTTATGCTCAAATATGGTGTCACACATCATCTTTCTACGGCATATCATCCACAGACGAGTGGTCAAGTTGAGGTCTCCAATCGTGGCTTGAAACGTATTTTAGAAAGGACCGTAGGTGAACATCGTGCTTCATGGGCCGATAAGTTAGATGATGCACTTTGGGCCTTCCGTACATCTTACAAAACACCCATTGGGTGCACTCCTTACAAGCTGGTTTACGGGAAGGCCTGCCATTTGCCCTTTCAACTTGAGCACAAGGCCTACTGGGCCTTGAAGCATGCTAATTTTGACCTTCAAACCGCGGGTGATCACCGTAAAGTTCAATTGAATGAATTAGTCGAGCTTCGTGATCAGGCCTATGAGAATTCTTTGATCTACAAAGAGAAGACAAAGAGGATTCACGATGCTAAAATTAAAGATCGCGTCTTCAATGTTGGTGATCGAGTCCTTCTTTTCAATTCTCGATTGAAGATTTTCTCGGGCAAGTTAAAAACCCGTTGGTCTGGACCATTCACCATTACCCAAGTATTTCCATATGGAACCATTGAACTTGCTCAACCTAATGGTCCCAATTTTAAGGTGAATGGTCATCGTGTTAAACATTACTTCGGAGGGGACATACCACCCATGGTTGTCCCGGATCTCCAGACAATCCCCAAGGACGATTAAATTCGGGGATCGAGTCAAGCTCATGTGACTCGGTGATAAAAAACAAGCGCTTCGTGGGAGGCACCCCATGCTTATCCAATTTCATTTTCTTTATTTTCTATTTTCCTAATAACGTGACGTGAGGGGGGCGACCCTTTACAAACTCGTGTTTTCGTGGTTGTTGTTTATAAATGTTCAGGAATTTCCCCGAAGTTTAAGGACTCTCGTGCTCGTGGTTTGTCGTTCTCTTCACTCGAGTCTCATCCTTCGCTGCTCTTTCGGAAATTTACCATATCCAAAATCTTATCGACTAACGTTTATCTCTTGGCATACTTAATAAACGGCCTTAGATTTTACGTGGGATTACCCGTACCCTTAAAACATTGAGGACAATGTTTCACTTTAGTCTGGGGGGTGAATCTTCGATTCGATTTGACCTGTACCATCGTCTGAGCTGTTTAACTTACGCAACTCTGTTTTCTACCAAAATTTTAAATTTTTGTCACCTTTTTATATGCAAAATAAAAAAAAATGAAAAATGAAAAAAAAATATATATATGATATGAATAATAAGATTTGACACCTTGTTTTGACTTTCCTACCGGCGAGAGTAGAAATAAATGTTCCGACTTGACCGGGCGTGTTGAGCCCTAGCTCGTCTCCCATAACCAAAATAATCATAAGATTATGGCTAAGCATCCGCGGATCTCATTATTTGGGATTTTAAATTTGCGGAGATCGAGGAATGATAGAGTTTATTTAGAAGTTTCGTGTTATACACGGATCGCATTACTGGGATTTAAAAAACCGATGAGAGGTACTTGTGGCCTCCTTGTTCCCAACAGAAACGTCACCCATATATAATAGATGTTCTAGGTTAATTAGTGGTATTTCGGTTTGAATAATATTTAGTTCTTTGTTTTCTTAAGAGAATTTTTGCTTTAGAAGTTGGGGTACATATCAAGGAACATCAAAAATAAGAGCAAAAAGTGAAAAAATCAAAAGTTAAAAGTTGATTATCTATGTGGTTTTGGAGCTACTCGATAAGCTTCCATTGATGTTATGAGAGAAAAAATCAAGAAAGAAAGAAAAAAAAGTGAAAAAGAAAAATGAAAGTTGAAGTATTGTTGAATAAGAGCTATGTATGTATAAATAAGTTGTTGGCGCGTGAGGTGCATGTGATAAGTAATTAGTAATCAGTCACATGAGGTGCACGTGATTGTACTCCGCAACTTATATCTTTGATATTGTATGTACCCCAAATTCCTTGATGTGGACCGAATTTCTATTGCAGTGGTTCTTAAGAGAAAATGAATAACTACTTATCGTTTTAACTTAGATATCACTATCGGACTAACAAATATCGAAACGAGAAAATATGAAGCAATTCATTTCTCACAATTAAAATCTTGAGATACAAAACTTAGGACCTGAGGACAAGAGGTAATACACAAGTAACTTTTGTGGGAAGTGTTAGCATCTAACTTCTGATAAACAATGATTTCGATTTTACGCTTAGTTTGGGAGCTTGTGAAAAATCAAGGATGACGATTTTTATCCGTATGGTCTCTTCTCTGTGAGAAGTGTTTCTACTCGTAGACCCTGAAAGTTATCAACAGATAAGAATTGATAATGAAAGTCAAGGCAAACCGTCACTTATATAAAAATGAAAAAGTACAAAAATAGTAGTTGTAGTTGTTATTCATGAAAATCGGAAAACGGAGCGTTTTTGAGAATAAATGATTTTACTATCTCTTTTGAACATCATTGCTACTTTACAACGTTAGTAAAGAGAGGTTTTGAAATTATTTATCTCTTAAGCGTGAGGTGATGACATTGCGTGAGGGCACGGCAATACCTTAGTCTGGGGGATTTTGATGAGTGCTTATTCACTCATCCTTTTTAGGCCTTATTTCAGACCAAAAACACAAAATACTAACCAAAAATGCCAAGAGAATGCATGTTTTTGTATTTGTGTATGTGCAGGTACGGATATGAGGAAAATGAACAAAATCGACACCAAAACCGACAAAAACGAGCACGAGAATGGAAAGTGTCAAAAGCCGGATTACACACACTTTCCCACACCCCTCATGGAGAGTCATGAGGGGTATTTATAGGCTCATTACATCACATGTTTGCCTATATTACAATAATAGTCCCTAAAGTACTATTTGTATGATATCTAGTCCATTTCTTTATGTGTGACGTTATCTTTTATAAAATAGCAAGGCTAACAGGGACAATGTTCATCTTAAGTGTAAGGGGAGGGTAAAATGATGATACCTTACATGTACACTTTCGCTTGAGTTTGTTTTGTTTAATGGTAGATGTGTAATAAAACTATGAGAAATACTTGTTAGCGCAATTTTAGCGCCAAATTTAAATTTTTTTACAACATTTAGGAGTAAAACTTTAGCCATAGCAAGCGTCTCATGGATAGGAGATTGTATGACTAGCACATAACCGTATATTCAAAAAAATTTTCCACCCAAATATGTGAGGTTCACCTTTAGATTTGATAGGAAAAGCATTTACTATTAGTGCTTATGAGTGTACCGGTAGCATTTAGATTCTAGAACTTGCGTTAGTGATGCATCCCGAGACCGCTAGTGAGACTACATTCGTGTAGTAGGATTTACTACATGATAAGAGGCATTAGGATCACCCTTGTGTTAAACCCGTATTATAATTACTTGACCATTTAAGTCATATTACTTGGCTAGTTAAGTCAACTAATTTTTCCCACACCCTTAGCGTTGTACTCATTTTTAGTACACGAAACCCCTAGTACACCCCTCCAAGCCTATCTTTTCGTTTCTAACTTTAAGCATTTTACTTAAAGGAAGAATTTATTACACCCCACTTAAATGTACACCCTAATCGCCTTAGCCTTCCGTGTATGCGCTCATTTTTAGTGCATTATTGTTATTTGTTAAACCCTAAGTTAATTATCTAATTGATTACATGGTTGCTAAGTCGAGTCATATCCTTATACATATTGTTTTGGGACGATTGGAACTCATGGGTAAAGTACTTATTTTATGGAGTAATGGGGAATAACATCATATATTACCCCCATATGTACGTTAATCTTAAAAGTACTTCAAGTGTTTTGATTTTCTTAATTCGAGTCATTAGAATAGTTTATTGTAAAGTATGTAAAAATTCAAGTGTAAGGGGAATGTTCATTCCCTATGATGTATTATTTTGGATGGTAGGGTAAGAGTGTATGCAAAAAAAAAAAAAAAAAAAAAAAAAAGGGTAGCCAAAAGAAAAAAAGGGCGGAGATATTAGATATCTCGAGAGTTGGCATCCTTTGTATTTTGAATTCCATCACATTTGGTGTGGAAATCATTTTTGTTCACAAAAACTCTCCGCCTTTTTTTTATAGAGAATTTGGATGGGCTTAAAAAAAATTGATATAAATAAAGAAGCACATGCTAGTCACACTTCTACCCACTACTTTTCTAAACCTTAGCCACAACTTCCATTGGTGATTTGGTTAGATCTCATCTCAGCATCTTCATCATCTCTGTTGATCTCATCTTAGGTAAGAATAACACATCTCATCCCCTTGTTGCTCTTCCCTCTCACTTGTACCCCATAGTTTGATTACGTTTTCACCAATTTTGCCTTTTCTCATCTAGGGCACGTTTTTTAATTCACCATATAATCAAGAAACGATGGTTCAATTTTGCTAGATTCATACATTTAAGGCTTCCATTGTTGTATATATTACTTATAAAAAATTGTTAAATACATAATTTTGCTTATTATAACTTCTGTTGCTACATTAGATATTTATGCCCAATCTCTTTAGGAGTAATCATTGGAATATGCAATTCCTCCATTTTATTTTCGTGGATTTAATATTGTTGTGGAGTAATTTTTAGTCATATGATAATTTAACCATAAAGCCTCATTAATATGTAATATCTGAACATTCATATTTACTTGATTGCATTAATGATTTGTGTAGTGACCTGGTATGACTCTCGAATATGTATTCGATTGTTTCCTGTTTGCGGCTTTGATTATTTCATACAGTGGGAGTTTGATATATGGTGTCCTTATCAAAGTTTTAATTTATTATACAAATTTTAGTCCTTAGTTAATCGTACGAATGATTTCCTTAAACAAATACAATTGTACTTGGCCCAATCTACCTTTCTAAGTTTTTATAGCTTTTTAACCTTGTATTTGCAACGTCTTATTTTCTTTATTCCATAGGCATGGTTGATACGAATAATGTTGATGCAAGTAAGGTTGATGCAAGTAAGGTTGATGCGGGCAAGGTTGATGCTAAAACGGTTAAAGCTCAAGTAAGAAATAAAAGAACATGGACAGCAGAAGAAGATCAAAAGCTAATTGAAGCATTAATGGTATTGCACGCGTCTGGAAAATACGGTGCGGAAAATGGTTTCAAACCAGGATACAATCAGGCGGTTCAAAATTTGTTGGATATAAGTCTTCCCAATTCGGGTTTAAAAGCAGAGCCACATATAAAGTCTAGGTTGAAGACATGGAGGACTAATTTTAGCATTATGCACGACATGATACTCGGTTCAAACACAAGTGGGTTTGGTTGGGATCCTGAAAAATGCGTTCTTACTGCCCCTGATGATGTATGGGATAGCTATCTAAAGGTATTTTTTACTATCAACCTATTTGGTTTCTTTCATCTTATTATAGTATCTTGTTAACAAAATTAATTGACTGTGTTTTTTATAACATTGTAGAGTCACCCAGAAGCAACTAAATTTAGAGATAAACCATTCCCACTTTATCACAAGCTTTCCACTGTCTTTGGTAAAGATAGAGCTAATGGGTATCGAGCTATTGATCTTGGAGAGGATGAGGTTGTAAGTGAAACACAAGAGACTGCACCAACTGATATTGAAGATGAAGATATTGAGACACATGTTCGTCCTTCTCCCAAAGGTGTGGATGGTAAGAGTAATAAACACAAAAGATCCAAGAGTGACGATTTATCTCGTATGTATTCAGAATCATGCACTATGTTCAATAACACCATCACTACTATGGGGAATGAGATGAACCTGCACTTAAGTAAAATGGCTAATGATAGTGAAATAAAACTTCAGAATGAGATTGAATTGATGAAGAAAGTTCAGAATGAGATTGATGCTTTACCAAGGATCACTTTTGAGGAAGCTTTTGAAGCGACAGATGTCATAGGGAAGTGCCCTTTAAAGGCTGAAATGCTTTTCGGGTATGAACAGGAGAAAAAAATTAGGATGGTAAAAATGGTTGCAAGGAAGTATGCATCATAGATGTATATGTGCTTTTATATCTTGAACCCCTCTTTTGTATGAAGATACTTGTTCCTCCAACTAGCTCTTTTTGTATAAGCCTACTTGTTAGTACTTTAGCTAACTCCTCCTGTATGAAGCAGCTACTTTATTAATGATGATGCTATGATGTAAACGCTAGTAATGCATAGTTTTGTGTAGTTGAAGCTAAATTGCCCATTTGTATTTATCAATATGGAGTTATTTTCTATAACTTTTAGTTTTGAGTATTTGAATTTTTTGATTATGAAAATGGGTTCATGTTAAAGATTCAACATACAGGATACAAGATCATAAACAATAATCAAGTCTCACTAAGACTTGTTAAATCTTTGAAAGAATTTACAAGTAAACTTTTGGTTGTGAGCTGTTGACTCATTTTTATATACAATATGTTTACCTATTTTTAATTTTTCAGCTTTGATTATAAAATAAATAAATGAAGGAATATAACAAAGTTAAAAATATTTTTTTTCATTTCTCTGTTTCTACCAAACAGAAGAAATAGTTTCTTTCCCATTTCCGAGGTCAATTTCTCTGTTGTTACCAAACACAAGAAATCACTAAAAATTCTCATTCAATTCCATTTCTCTGAATTCCATTCTCTACTTCATTTCTAATCTCTGAAATTCTCTCTACCAAACGTGCCATTAGTGCTTATGAGTGTACCGGTAGCATTTAGATTCTAGAACTTGCGTTAGTGATGCATCCCGAGACCGCTAGTGAGACTACATTCGTGTAGTAGGATTTACTACATGATAAGAGGCATTAGGATCACCCTTGTGTTAAACCCGTATTATAATTACTTGACCATTTAAGTCATATTACTTGGCTAGTTAAGTCAACTAATTTTTCCCACACCCTTAGCGTTGTACTCATTTTTAGTACACGAAACCCCTAGTACACCCCTCCGAGCCTATCTTTTCGTTTCTAACTTTAAGCATTTTACTTAAAGGAAGAATTTATTACACCCCACTTAAATGTACACCCTAATCGCCTTAGCCTTCCGTGTATGCGCTCATTTTTAGTGCATTATTGTTATTTGTTAAACCCTAAGTTAATTATCTAATTGATTACATGGTTGCTAAGTCGAGTCATATCCTTATACATATTGTTTTGGGACGATTGGAACTCATGGGTAAAGTACTTATTTTATGGAGTAATGGGGAATAACATCATATATTACCCCCATATGTACGTTAATCTTAAAAGTACTTCAAGTGTTTTGATTTTCTTAATTCGAGTCATTACAATAGTTTATTGTAAAGTATGTAAAAATTCAAGTGTAAGGGGAATGTTCATTCCCTATGATGTATTATTTTGGATGGTAGGGTAAGAGTGTATGCAAAAAAAAAAAAAAAAAAAAAAAACATACGGACTACCATCCCGTAATTAACCAAGATTGTTAACCCGCCACCAGTAAAAACTTCGTTTATCCAACAAAACCGTGTATTTCATATCCCTACACCTAACGTTACAACCCATTAAAAGACCTCTTTGATAGTTTATCCTAGGTGCTTACGCCATGTGGTGGAGGTTTGATCCTTTCCCAAGCCTATGGTAATCTATTTTGCTATGACAGGTAGTGAGAGATATCTTCCATTTTCATATTGTAATTTATATTTTATTACACCCGAGAGATGTGAGTATCTAAACACTATTTGTGAGGTGCTTGTATATGACCTCCGTGCTTGTCTTTGGTCTTTAGTGGAACGATTATTTGTTGTAATTACTTTTATATTAGTGTTAAATGACCCTTAACTTGTATTTTGACTAGAATAAAAGCGCATTTGCTTGAGGACAAGCAAATCTCAAGTGTAAGGGTACATGATGAGGCGAAAAATGAACCGTTTTTAGGGAGTCATTTAAGCCCGGAATTGAATTTATTTGATCAAATATTGCCCTAAATCGTTCCTTTTGTTATTTTAGGTACTTTGGGAGAGAAATCTGGAAAAGGAAGCAATTCGGACGTTTTTGGAGCATAAAAGTGAAGAAAACGCCAAAGTCTTAATTTTCCTTGCTGGGAACAGTAGGTGACGGCGTCAAGAAGAAAATCCTGACGGCGTCAAGAGTATTTTTCATGACGATCCAGTACAGAAATGACGGCGTCACGAAGTAGGGCATCAAGAGTAAAATGCATGACGGCCTGGAAACACATAACACATGACGGCGTCAAAATTAGATCAAGGCAGTCCGAGAAGTATTTTGGCGGCGAGATGACGGCGTCACAAATTTGTTCTTGACGCCCTCAGACCCTATTTCCTATATATAGTTTTCTAATTTTCACACATAAAAAAGGGAGAAGTTTTGGAGAAACCCTAAGTCCGAACTTGGTACGAATTTTACAGGTTTTTCAAGGGTTCTCAGCCCTTGATTCCTTTCATGTGTAATTGAGATAAGTATTCTTTTAATTCAATGAATATGTCTATGTGTTGGTTGTCTATATCTTGTTCTTGTCTTAATTCTATCATGCTAGGCTAGATCTATCTTGTGTTTGCTTGGATCTAATGAAACCTAGATGTTAATTATGTGTTGATTACTTGTTTATGGTTGTATTAGATGAATGATTTCGATGTTAGGTTTAAAAAAACTGGCAGATCTCCAATTGGTAACATGCTTTAACGTCTTAAGAAACATGAACTGACGTGCACTATGTTTTATTGGTTGTATTTAATGCATGAGTAAATTCTAATGATCCCATGTTAGGAGCTTCTTAGCCGGCTCGACATAGGAGTGAAGTAGGCTCTCATAGGATTGGGGAATTAAGTGCGCCACCCCATGAATGGTATTAAGGAATACAATCCGTCATCCACGCAACTATAACAAGTAATTAACGTGTAAAAGATATCTAGGGAGTAGTGAAATCTAAGTAAACACAATTTCTCCACTTATTGCTCACAACCTTAGTATAATTTAGTTTATTTTCATTTTTAGTATTTTATTTTGATTGCATCTTTAGTATTGGGTTAGTTGACTAGCAACTAATTCTGCCCAAATCCTTCAAACCCGAGATTTTTACTTGCTTTCTAAAAAACATAAAAAAAATACAAAAATAATCATCCTTCATTTTTAGAACTAGTATTTAGGTTTTCTAATCCTAGCGACACTATTCCTAGCTGAACGATCAATCCCCCGGTACTTGTCACTATACTATACTACAACGATCAGGTACACTGCCTGGTGGGGGTTGTAAGCTTCTCAAGATCCCTTGAGAGGTAAAGCCTGGTGCGATTCCCACGTATCAGAGGCGCTAAAATAATCCCATGAGCTTAGTGCTCTTTTAGCCTTACATCTTGCTCAACGCAATTTGGATCCACCTTCATCTAGATCACCCTCATCACCACACAACATAATTCAACTTGAGAAGCATGTCAACAATTGACCTTGTTGCATCTTTCTCCTAAAAACCATTGCATTCAATGAACACTTTGTGGAAAACTAGAATGGGGGTTGAATAGTTTACCGCTTTTTAGTTTCATATTTAACTTGAATATCCTTTAGAAAACTTTGACGTTTGCTTAAAGATATAAACACAATGTTATATGTTTGATTCTTTGAAAAGCTTTTCATGTGAATAACAATTCTAACTTTACTAGTTTCATACTTTGAAAAGCTTTGCTTGTGATGATCCTAACTTTGCTTGTTTAGTTCTTTGAAAAGCTTTACTTTTGTCTGAAGATATAAACACATCTTTATTTGTTTAGTTCTTTGAAAAGCTTTATATGTAACTAGCTATTCTAACAAAAGAACAACATGTAATAAGCAAAGATAAAGAAAGAAACGATCAAACCACAACACGATTGTTTATCGTGGTTCGGTTACAAGGACTCTTTTTCCTTGCCCTACATCCACGCCCCGAGTTTCCAACTCGAGAGTTATAAGCACTAATCAACAAGCTCCTTTCACCGGCGGAGAAAACCTTTACAACATCGCTTACACTTTTACCGACACTAAGCTAGATGTCGAGTTCTTTTACACGAGTACAACCACTCCCATCGTCGCTTACACTTTTACCGACACTAAGCTAGATGTCGAGTTCTTTACCAAGGGTACAACCACTCCCGTTAGTTCTTTTACAAGGGTACAACAACTCCCGATACACTACGTATTTTGAGGCCTAAAATACTAACCACTTACTTCTATATACATGACACACATGAAGTATAAACTACAAAAGCTTATACATGACTAAGCTACCAAGACTTGCAACTTTAGAGTTGAAGCTTGTAACTTCTTGAATGATCTTGTGAAGTCCCTTGCTACATAAGAGAATTACATAAAACAAGATGTTACTGAGTTAGTTTAGAGAGTATGTGAAAATATGTCCTAAAGGGGTGACCCAAAATTAACAAATGGTTTGGTATTTATAGCAAACCATTCTGCAGGTCTGGCGGATACGGCGGACCCCTCAGGAGGGTTCCGCCCGTGTATCCCCAGGGTACCACCATGGCTGCAGTTGGTTTTTGCAATAAATCTCCCAAACCAAACAATGTCACATCTCATTACTCTTGCAAGCCAAACAATGTCACATCACATAATATCAAGTCAAACACTAAACTTGCAAGCAACATCTTAGTAAGTCAAGCACTCTTTCTTACCATAAATGTATATGGACAAAGCTTGCCTTAAATGTGATGTGACATTACTATTTTAAGAAATAAATATGATGTGACAAAACACTTTCTAATTAAAGAAATAAAAACAATGTTTTGTTTAAAAGGAAATGTAAACCTTAGTTAAACAAGACTTAAACACTTAAAGTGATGATTTACTTATAGCTAAACTTCATACTTTGTCATTAACAAGACTTAGCAAAGATCGTAAAATATAAATAACGTTTTTAGGCGATATTTGTATTAACAATCTCCCCATTTTTGTTGATGACAAAACATAAACTTTATTTATAAGTAAGTCACTAGTTTTAGTGTTAAGTCTTATAAAGTGATGATTTTTTTTTTAGTTAAACAAGACTTAAACACTTAAAGTGATGATTTTTTTTTCCTAACTCGATAATAGCCCCTAACTCGATAATCTCCTAACTCGATAATCTCCTAACTCGGTAACCTTCAAACTCGATAAGCCCCAAACTCGATAAGCTCCAAACTCGGTACTACCCCTAACTCGATAATACCTCAAACTCGATAACCTTGGATCCTAACTCGATAAACCTTGATTGATTTTGGCAGAGTTTCGTCTAGGTATAAGCCACAAAAAACCTAACTCGATAAACGATTAGGTGAACAGGCTAACTCGCCAACTTTAGATCCTAACTCGATAAGATTTAAGATCCAAACTCGATAAGTCAAAATACCTAACTCGATAGAAAATCCAAACTCGGTAAACGTGTATCCAAACTCGGTAAGGATATTTCCAAACTCGGTAAACATTTATCCAAACTCGATTAGAAGTATCCAAACTCGATAAGAAAACATGCTAACTCGATAACATTTTTCTAACTCGAAAAATTTTTCAAACTCGACAAACTTTTGATGAACAGTACCAGATCCGTTATTTCACCCAAAAACACAATTTTTTCACCCAAAAACACCACGATTCACCCCCGGTTATCTCTTATGCCACTTGTTATGTCCAAGAAACACGTTCCAGAGAACCAACTCATGAGCATCCCGGTAAATCGTCGGCCAGCGTCAAGGAAAAATTACTCAGAAGGACGAGATGCCTCAAAATGCCATCCAAGTCTGTGAAATTTTTGACGTCTGGGGTATCGATTTCATGGGTCCATTCCCGTCTTCTCGTGGTAACAAATATATACTCGTGGCCGTCGACTACTTGTCTAAATGGGTCGAAGCGAAGGCGCTACCCACCAATGACGCCCGAGTTGTAGTGAAATTTCTTAAAAGTCTTTTCGCCCGATTTGATGCACCTCGTGCTATTATAAGCGATCGTGGGACCCATTTCTGTAACGACCAATTCGCTAAAGTTATGCTCAAATATGGTGTCACACATCGTCTTTCTACGGCATATCATCCACAGACGAGTGGTCAAGTTGAGGTCTCCAATCGTGGCTTGAAACGTATTTTAGAAAGGACCGTAGGTGAACATCGTGCTTCATGGGCCGATAAGTTAGATGATGCACTTTGGGCCTTCCGTACAGCTTACAAAACACCCATTGGGTGCACTCCTTACAAGCTGGTTTACGGGAAGGCCTGCCATTTGCCCTTTGAACTTGAGCACAAGGCCTACTGGGCCTTGAAGCATGCTAATTTTGACCTTCAAACCGCGGGTGATCACCGTAAAGTTCAATTGAATGAATTAGTCGAGCTTCGTGATCAGGCCTATGAGAATTCTTTGATCTACAAAGAGAAGACAAAGAGGATTCACGATGCTAAAATTAAAGATCGCGTCTTCAATGTTGGTGACCGAGTCCTTCTTTTCAATTCTCGATTGAAGATTTTCTCGGGCAAGTTAAAAACCCGTTGGTCTGGACCATTCACCATTACCCAAGTATTTCCATTTGGAACCATTAAACTTGCTCAACCTAATGGTCCCAATTTTAAGGTGAATGGTCATCGTGTTAAACATTACTTCGGAGGGGACATACCACCCATGGTTGTCCCGGATCTCCAGACAATCCCCAAGGACGATTAAATTCGGGGATCGTGTCAAGCTCATGTAACTCGGTGATCAAAAACAAGCGCTTCGTGGGAGGCACCCCATGCTTATCCAATTTTATTTTCTTTATTTTCTATTTTCCTAATAACGTGACGTGAGGGGGGCGACCCTTTACAAACTCGTGTTTTCGTGGTTGTTGTTTATGAATGTTCAGGAATTTCCCCGAAGTTTGAGGACTCTCGTGCTCATGGTTTGTCGTTCTCTCCACTCGAGTCTCATCCTTCGCTGCTCTTTCGGAAATTTACCATATCCAAAATCTTATCGACTAACGTTTATCTCTTGGCATACTTAATAAACGGCCTTAGATTTTATGTAGGATTACCCGTACCCTTAAAACATTGAGGACAATGTTTCACTTTAGTCTGGGGGGGGGGGGGGGGGGGGGGTGAATCTTCGATTCGATTTGACCTGTACCATCGTCTGAGCTGTTTAACTTACGCAACTCCGTTTTCCACCAAAATTTTAAATTTTTGGCACCTTTTTATATGCAAAAAAAAAAATAAATAAATAAAAAAAATGGAAAAATATATATATAAATATGATATGAATAATAAGATTTGACACCTTGTTTTGACTTTCCTACCGGCGAGAGTAGAAATAAATGTTCTGACTTGACCGGGCGTGTTGAGCCCTAGCTCGTCTCCCTTAACCAAAATAATCATAAGATTATGGCTAAGCATCCGCGGATCTCATTATTTGGGATTTTAAATTTGCGGAGATCGAGGAATGATAGAGTTTATTTAGAAGTTTCGTGTTATACACGGATCGCATTACTGGGATTTAAAAAACCGACGAGAGGTACTTGTGGCCTCCTTATTCCCAACAGAAACGTCACCCATATATAATAGATGTTCTAGGTTAATTAGTGGTATTTCGGTTTGAATAATATTTAGTTCTTTGTTTTCTTAAGAGAATTTTTGCTTTAGAAGTTGGGGTACATATCAAGGAACATCAAAAATAAGAGCAAAAAGTGAAAAAATCAAAAGTTAAAAGTTGATTATCTATGTGGTTTTGGAGCTACCCGATAAGCTTCCATTGATGTTATGAGAGAAAAAATCAAGAAAGAAAGAAAAAAAAGTGAAAAAGAAAAAAAATGAAAGTTGAAGTATTGTTGAATAAGAGCTATGTATGTATAAATAAGTTGTTGGCGCGTGAGGTGCATGTGATAAGTAATTAGTAATCAGTCACATGAGGTGCACGTGATTGTACTCCGCAACTTATATCTTTGATATTGTATGTACCCCAAATTCCTTGATGTGGACCGAATTTCTATTGCAGTGGTTCTTAAGAGAAAATGAATAACTACTTATTGTTTTAACTTAGATATCACTATCGGACTAACAAATATCGAAACAAGAAAATATGAAGCAATTCATTTCTCACAATTAAAATCTTGAGATACAAAACTTAGGACCTGAGGACAAGAGGTAATACACAAGTAACTTTTGTGGGCAGTGTTAGCATCTAACTTCTGATAAACAATGATTTCGATTTTACGCTTAGTTTGGGAGCTTGTGAAAAATCAAGGATGACGATTTTTATCCATATGGTCTCTTCTCTGTGAGAAGTGTTTCTACTCGTAGACCCTGAAAGTTATCAACAGATAAGAATTGATAATGAAAGTCAAGGCAAACCGTCACTTATATAAAAATGAAAAATAACAAAAATAGTAGTTGTAGTTGTTATTCATGAAAATCAGAAAACGGAGCGTTTTTGAGAATAAATGATTTTACTATCTCTTTTGAACATCATTGCTACTTTACAACGTTAGTAAAGAGAGGTTTTGAAATTATTTATCTCTTAAGCGTGAGGTGATGACATTGCGTGAGGGCACGGCAATACCTTAGTCTGGGGGATTTTGATGAGTGCTTATTCACTCATCCTTTTTAGGCCTTATTTCAGACCAAAAACACAAAATACTAACCAAAAATGCCAAGAGAATGCATGTTTTTGTATTTGTGTATGTGCAGGTACGGATATGAGGAAAATGAACAAAATCGACACCAAAACCGACAAAAACGAGCACGAGAATGGAAAGTGTCAAAAGCCGGATTACACACACTTTCCCACACCCCTCATGGAGAGTCATGAAGGGTATTTATAGGCTCATTACATCACATGTTTGCCTATATTACAATAATAGTCCCTAAAGTACTATTTGTATGATATCTAGTCCATTTCTTTATGTGTGACGTTATCTTTTATAAAATAGCAAGGCTAACAGGGACAATGTTCATCTTAAGTGTAAGGGGAGGGTAAAATGATGATACCTTACATGTACACTTTCGCTTGAGTTTGTTTTGTTTAATGGTAGATGTGTAATAAAACTATGAGAAATACTTGTTAGCGCAATTTTAGCGCCAAATTTAAATTTTTTACAACATTTAGGAGTAAAACTTTAGCCATAGCAAGCGTCTCATGGATAGGAGATTGTATGACTAGCACATAACCGTATATTCAAAAAAATTTTCCACCCAAATATGTGAGGTTCACCTTTAGATTTGATAGGAAAAGCATTTACTATTAGTGCTTATGAGTGTACCGGTAGCATTTAGATTCTAGAACTTGCGTTAGTGATGCATCCCGAGACCGCTAGTGAGACTACATTCGTGTAGTAGGATTTACTACATGATAAGAGGCATTAGGATCACCCTTGTGTTAAACCCGTATTATAATTACTTGACCATTTAAGTCATATTACTTGGCTAGTTAAGTCAACTAATTTTTCCCACACCCTTAGCGTTGTACTCATTTTTAGTACACGAAACCCCTAGTACACCCCTCCGAGCCTATCTTTTCGTTTCTAACTTTAAGCATTTTACTTAAAGGAAGAATTTATTACACCCCACTTAAATGTACACCCTAATCGCCTTAGCCTTCCGTGTATGCGCTCATTTTTAGTGCATTATTGTTATTTGTTAAACCCTAAGTTAATTATCTAATTGATTACATGGTTGCTAAGTCGAGTCATATCCTTATACATATTGTTTTGGGACGATTGGAACTCATGGGTAAAGTACTTATTTTATGGAGTAATGGGGAATAACATCATATATTACCCCCATATGTACGTTAATCTTAAAAGTACTCCAAGTGTTTTGATTTTCTTAATTCGAGTCATTAGAATAGTTTATTGTAAAGTATGTAAAAATTCAAGTGTAAGGGGAATGTTCATTCCCTATGATGTATTATTTTGGATGGTAGGGTAAGAGTGTATGCAAAAAAAAAAAAAAAAAAAAAAAAATACGGACTACCATCCCGTAATTAACCAAGATTGTTAACCCGCCACCAGTAAAAACTTCGTTTATCCAACAAAACCGTGTATTTCATATCCCTACACCTAACGTTACAACCCATTAAAAGACCTCTTTGATAGTTTATCCTAGGTGCTTACGCCATGTGGTGGAGGTTTGATCCTTTCCCAAGCCTATGGTAATCTATTTTGCTATGACAGGTAGTGAGAGATATCTTCCATTTTCATATTGTAATTTATATTTTATTACACCCGAGAGATGTGAGTATCTAAACACTATTTGTGAGATGCTTGTATATGACCTCCGTGCTTGTCTTTGGTCTTTAGTGGAACGATTATTTGTTGTAATTACTTTTATATTAGTGTTAAATGACCCCTAACTTGTATTTTGACTAGAATAAAAGCGCATTTGCTTGAGGACAAGCAAATCTCAAGTGTAAGGGTACATGATGAGGCGAAAAATGAACCGTTTTTAGGGAGTCATTTAAGCCCGGAATTGAATTTATTTGATCAAATATTGCCCTAAATCGTTCCTTTTGTTATTTTAGGTACTTTGGGAGAGAAATCTGGAAAAGGAAGCAATTCGGACGTTTTTGGATCATAAAAGTGAAGAAAACGCCAAAGTCTTAATTTTCCTTGCTGGGAACAGTAGGTGACGGCGTCAAGAAGAAAATCCCGACGGCGTCAAGAGTATTTTTCATGACGATCCAGTACAGAAATGACGGCGTCATGAAGTAGGGCATCAAGAGTAAAATGCATGACGGCCTGGAAACACATAACACATGACGGCGTCAAAATTAGATCAAGGCAGTCCGAGAAATATTTTGGCGGCGAGATGACGGCGTCACAAATTTGTTCTTGACGCCCTCAGACCCTATTTCCTATATATAGTTTTCTAATTTTCACACATAAAAAAGGGAGAAGTTTTGGAGAAACCCTAAGTCCGAACTTGGTACGAATTTTACAGGTTTTTCAAGGGTTCTCAGCCCTTCATCCCTTTCATGTGTAATTGAGATAAGTATTCTTTTAATTCAATGAATATGTCTATGTGTTGGTTGTCTATATCTTGTTCTTGTCTTAATTCTATCATGCTAGGCTAGATCTATCTTGTGTTTGCTTGGATCTAATGAAACCTAGATGTTAATTATGTGTTGATTACTTGTTTATGGTTGTATTGGATGAATGATTTCGATGTTAGGCTTAAGAAAACTGGCAGATCTCTAATTGGTAACATGCTTTAACGTCTTAAGAAACATGAACTGACGTGCACTAGGTTTTATTGGTTGTATTTAATGCATGAGTAAATTCTAATGATCCCATGTTAGGAGCTTCTTAGCCGGCTCGACATAGGAGTGAAGTAGGCACTCATAGGATTGGGGAATTAAGTGCGCCACCCCATGAATGGTATTAAGGAATACAATCCGTCATCCACGCAACTATAACAAGTAATTAACGTGTAAAAGATATCTAGGGAGTAGTGAAATCTAAGTAAACACAATTTCTCCACTTATTGCTCACAACCTTAATATAATTTAGTTTATTTTCATTTTTAGTATTTTATTTTGATTGCATCTTTAGTATTGGGTTAGTTGACTAGCAACTAATTCCGCCCAAATTCTTCAAACTCGAGATTTTTACTTGCTTTCTAGAAAACATAAAAAAAAATACAAAAATAATCATCCCTCATTTTTAGAACTAGTATTTAGGTTTTCTAATCCTAGCGACACTATTCCTAGCTGAACGATCAATCCCCCGGTACTTGTCACTATACTATACTACAACGATCAGGTACACTGCCTGGTGGGGGTTGTAAGCTTCTCACGATCCCTTGAGAGGTAAAGCCTGGTGCGATTCCCACGTATCAGAGGCGCTAAAAGAATCCCATGAGCTTAGTGCTCTTTTAGCCTTACATCTTGCTCAACGCAATTTGGATCCACCTTCATCTAGATCACCCTCATCACCACACAACATAATTCAACTTGAGAAGCATGTCAACAATTGACCTTGTTGCATCTTTCTCCTAAAAACCATTGCATTCAATGAACACTTTGTGGAAAACTAGAATGGGGGTTGAATAGTTTACCGCTTTTTAGTTTCATATTTAACTTGAATATCCTTTAGAAAACTTTGACGTTTGCTTAAAGATATAAACACAATGTTATATGTTTGATTCTTTGAAAAGCTTTTCATGTGAATAACAATTCTAACTTTACTAGTTTCATACTTTGAAAAGCTTTGCTTGTGATGATCTTAACTTTGCTTGTTTAGTTCTTTGAAAAGCTTTACTTTTGTCTGAAGATATAAACACATCTTTATTTGTTTAGTTCTTTGAAAAGCTTTATATGTAACTAGCTATTCTAACAAAAGAACAACATGTAATAAGCAAAGATAAAGAAAGAAACGATCAAACCACAACACGATTGTTTATCGTGGTTCGGCTACAAGGACTCTTTTTCCTTGCCCTACATCTACGCCCCGAGTTTCCAACTCGAGAGTTATAAGCACTAATCAACAAGCTCCTTTCACCGGCGGAGAAAACCTTTACAACATCGCTTACACTTTTACCGACACTAAGCTAGATGTCGAGTTCTTTTACACGAGTACAACCACTCCCATCGTCGCTTACACTTTTACCGACACTAAGCTAGATGTCGAGTTCTTTACCAAGGGTACAACCACTCCCGTTAGTTCTTTTACAAGGGTACAACAACTCCCGACACACTACGTATTTTGAGGCCTAAAATACTAACCACTTACTTCTATATACATGACACACATGAAGTATAAACTACAAAAGCTTATACATGACTAAGCTACCAAGACTTGCAACTTTAGAGTTAAAGCTTGTAACTTCTTGAATGATCTTGTGAAGTCCCTTGCTACATAAGAGAATTACATAAAACAAGATGTTACTGAGTTAGTTTAGAGAGTATGTGAAAATATGTCCTAAAGGGGTGACCCAAAATTAACAAATGGTTTGGTATTTATAGCAAACCATTCTGCAGGTCTGGCGGATACGGCGGACCCCTCAGGAGGGTTCCGACCGTGTATCCCCAGGGTACCACCATGGCTGCAGTTGGTTTTTGCAATAAATCTCCCAAACCAAACAAGGTCACATCTCATTACTCTTGCAAGCCAAACAATGTCACATCACATAATATCAAGTCAAACACTAAACTTGCAAGCAACATCTTAGTAAGTCAAGCACTCTTTCTTACCATAAATGTATATGGACAAAGCTTGCCTTAAATGTGATGTGACATTACTATTTTAAGAAATAAATGTGATGTGACAAAACACTTTCTAATTAAAGAAATAAAAACAATGTTTTGTTTAAAAGGAAATGTAAACCTTAGTTAAACAAGACTTAAACACTTAAAGTGATGATTTACTTATCGCTAAACTTCATACTTTGTCATTAACAAGACTTAGCAAAGATCGTAAAATATAAATAATGTTTTTAGGCGATATTTGTATTAACAATCTCCCCATTTTTGTTGATGACAAAACATAAACTTTATTTATAAGTAAGTCACTAGTTTTAGTGTTAAGTCTTATAAAGTTAGGTATAAAAACTTATTTTTGCTAAGATGAAGTGGTATGTATTTTTTTTTTTTTTTTGAAACAAGTTTATATCTAAATTCTCCCCCTTTTTATCGAAACAAAAAGAAGAGTAGCGATGCGGAAGTAAGCACTTGCTCCCCCTTGGACGATACTCCCCCTAAATGGAGTGCCAAGAGAGTAGACGTGGATTTTGAACCTACAAGAAAAGGTTAGTTGTCGCACAAGACAAGTCATGAAAGTATTTCATGTTTAAAACACAACTAAGAGTTGTGAAGTGAAATAGTACAACACTCATGCTCCCCCTTGAATATGACTCCCCTAAATGGAGTATCAAGGAAGGAAAACATGGAGAATGATCCTACAAAAAGAAAGGTTAGTTTCAACAACACAAGATATATGTATGGTACCATAGCAAGGTATATCATACCTAAATGGTCAACAAACAATGAAAACCTTGTAGTGTAATGAAATTCATTTCATGTAAAATTTTGACTCTTAAAAAGTCAAAGACAAGAAATTTGGATTACACCATCCTACTTCTAAAAATAAAGAAAAACTACAAATAAACTAAGACCATAAAAAGCTACAATGAAATCATCATTTTCCTTAGTGAGAAACATTTTCCAAAAACAATGCTAAGGTTGTTTAAGGATGAAAATGTAGGTTGGAGGGTTGTAGCAGGCTTTATTTTGAAGGTTGAAAGGATGACACAGTTTTGGTTTGTTGGTTTAAATGGGAAACATTTTCCAAAAGAAACAGTTTTGTTTCATTTTGGAGACTCTAAGGTTGAGGTGTGTGAGACGAGGATTGTAGAAGATCCAAAATGTGGTTTAGTATAAACCTCATTTCTTCGGATAGCTCACGAATTTCCCTTCGACACCCTTCACTAATGTGAGCGGTTTTTTCGCAATGATTGCAATCATGGCGGGAAAAGTTTGGTGGAAGGGTGGTTTGATATGTTGGTGGTGAATGGTTTGAACTTGAAGGAGCAAAGGTGGAAGGTTGAGTAGTGTTTTTGCTTCCTTCATTTGTTGAATGAAGTGTTGTTTGTAAAACCGTAATATGGTTGATTTGAGACTCAACCATACGTTTGAAGGCATGAAGGTGGTTTAAATGAGTGTCAATCTCATTATTAAGGTTTGGAGGTTTTTCCCATATGGATGCTTCTATTTTCTTATAAGAATAAAGTAGAGATTCAAATTGTTGGGAAGGTTCTTGTGGTGATGGTTGTTGTTGTTGTGGTGTTTGTTGGTTTTGAACAAAATGGCGGAAGCTTGGTTCGCCGATAGGATTGCCATGAAGGTCTTTATAAATTGGGTGAAACACAAATAATTGTGAGTGGGTATGACCTTGATCATTTGGAAAAATGGATGGTCTAGCATAACGGTAAGCCAACCGTTCTACTAATGATGGTTGATGGGGTTCATCATCTAGTTGCTCACTAGGTTGTTGTTGGGTTTCCATTTGAGCAATGGTGTCAAAGAGAAGGATGGTGGACTTGATGATTTGGGTGATAGGTCTTCTAAAGTTTCCAAATAAGGTAGTGGTGATGTTGGTGGTGTATGGAAAAGTTCCATTGGTAAAATTGTTGGTGATTGAGGTGAAGGAGTTTTTGATGGTTGAGCTTTTTGTGAAGGTGATGATGAATCACTTGAAGGTCCAGTTGTTGGAGGAATGGTGGCCATGTTTGTGTAGCAATGTGTTGGGGATTGTGTTGAGGTAGTGAGGTTAAGGAAATCTTGGATAGGTGAAGAAATGTTAAGCAAAGCATCACGTGAAAAAGATGAGTTTGACTTGACGGTTTTGTTGAAGCAACAAGGTTTAACACTAATCCTAGTGGTTTTTGAGAAGGATTTTGATGACTCGGATGATGTGTTGGATTTAGTCATTTCAAAGGTGTGGTTTTGATGTTTTGAGAGAAGAGGTTTTAATGGTGATGGTGTGATTTGAATTTTAGCAAAACTTTCAAATTTATAGGATGAAGAAGATGTTTAAATGAGTGTTTGGATTTGATGTTTTACCATTCAAAGATTGAGGTTTCAAATGATTTACATAGTTTTCATGAACATGTCAAATCATTGCATGTCAATCCAATGGAATAAGGTGGAGTGAAAGACCAACATATGCACTCAATGCTTTGTGACCATGGGATGTGATTTGGTTGAAAATGTTTCAATGGTTTGAAGGATCCTTTAAAAGGGTTCCTTGGGTTGGTTATGTTTGAATTTGAATTTTTGGAGGGAAGTGGCTTCCTAATTGTTTTAGTGAGTGAGAGTTGTTCAAATATGGTTATTAGAGTTAATGGAAGATGTTTCTCACTTAGGATAATGGTTTTGACACTTTACAAGTTTTGGACTTAAGAAAAATGAAAAAATTTCTGCAGGTGTCTGGCGGAACCCTCAGAATACACTGGCGGAACCCATTTGAGGGTACCGCCTGGTCCGTTGGTCCATTTCTGGAATTCCCAGAAAATACACTGGCGGAACCCAATTTTGGGTACCGCCAGAGCATAAAAATTAGGCAGTCCGCGTTTTTGACCCGCGAGACGATTTCAAAATTTTCGAAAACTCCTAAAATAAAAAATATAGTGCATATCTGGTTAGAAAATGCAAAAAATGAACATGTAAATACTCATATCATATGACTTTGATCGAGGGCTAGCGATATTCACTACACTTAGTAAAATTAACCATAAGCATAAAAAATTGACAAACATCTCAAATATTGTCATTGTGCATAAAAGTTCATACAAACATAATCCAACAAACGTAATAAACTATGAAAGTGAAAAACAAATAATTCACGTAGTTTAACACAAAGATGATTCTAAAGCATTCATAAGCCAAACACTCCTTAATCTCCTCATAACCGGTCTATCTTCTTGTTGAGCTTGTTTAGGTACCTTCCAAAGCATTTGAACATTCCTTTGGTTTGCTTGAACTCTTCGGATGCATTATCAATGATGGGGAGTGCTTGAAGGTATTCTAAAGGGGGTAACTTAGAGTTAGGAAGTTTATCGTCCTCGCTCATGCCAGATGATGATGATGATGGTGTAGGTGATCGAGTACGTTTGCCCTTACCTTTGAAAACTCGTTTATCACTTAAAGGAACGAAGATGTGAGGAACGAGAGAATAGACAAGGCGCATTCCATTTTCGTTAGGAGGAATGGGTGAGATTGCTCTAAAGAGGCGGGTAAGAAGCATTCCATAGGGAAGAGCGGTTGTTCCAACTAAGGGTATGTCGGCCATTCTTTTGGCTAGGTAGTAGGCTAAGTTGAAGGGTTGACCGGTGGAAATGCTATAGAGCATGTAGCAAAGATATGTGTTGATATGATCTCTATTTCCTATGGTACTTATGACGTTAGCTCTAAGGATTTCTTCCCACTTCTTAAATTGTGGTTTAAGCTCATTGAGCTCCATACCAAAAGGATCCTTATCTACAATATTCCCCGAATGATTCACCCTAGTGGTAGAGGTTCTAACAAAGAGATGTTCCTTAATAGTTTCCTTACTAGCAAGAGGTGTGTCGTATGGATAAAAACGATCAATAGAATCAAGACTTGAAATGGGCCACTTATCCGTGTAGATACAAGTTCCCTCATTTGGGACACCAAGAATGATAGCTAAGTCTTTTAAATCTATGTCACGTGGTGTTTGATTGGTTGTGAAGTTTAGTGATATGTTGCCAACAACACTAGTGGAAAGGTTTACGGTTGCATAGAATTCTAAGATGAATCTAGGACAAATTGGCTCATCTATATCAAGGAGACAATCAAAGTTGATTGCGGCAAAGTTTTGGTGAATGGATGCTCCTTCTAGAAAGGATGGATCAATGGTTCTTCCTTCGTGAACATAGCGTTTTTCTAGTGCCTTAAAGGTTTCTACTTGAACATTGTTGAGACCTTTGGTCATATGGTGTTTGGGCATGTACTTAAGGGTTTCCTTGTGATCGGATTTGTTTGCGGGAGGCATGTTGATTCCTAGAAAACATAAAATTGTATGTTAATGATTTTTAATAATGTGGATGTTCTAATGTGTTCCTATATGCAAAACAATGTGAAGACTTGGTTATCTTGACGCATTTTGATTCCCAAATTGTTTTGTTATGCAAATTTTGTTGTAAAAATAAAAGATAACCAACACTCTCCTAATTGAATGTGTCTTCGATTGAATGTACCCGAAAATACATATTAGTTATGTATCCCCTTTAGCATTCAAGTGATAGTATGCAAGTGATGTTTAAATGATGTTTTTCATTTGTTTTAACAATGTGGTGATGAATCATGTACTAGTCTTGGATGTGATTTTTGAAAGATAATGCACTTGATGTGTTTGGCAAATCAACAAAAAGATACAATTCTTAACTAATGAAATACATAATTGACTAGCCACCAAGTTTTTCATGAATCAAGAAGTTTTATGCAAAAACCCTAAGATTCTAGTTAATGATTGTAAGCAAGAATGTTGTAATTGAATCAAAAATGCAATTGTGATTAGAATACTTACAAAGTTAGTTGGATTTGAAGAGATTGGATTAAAAGCCCTAAAATTCGTGAGGATATGTGTTTTTGAGAGGGTGATGGCTATTTGAAAGTTTATGTTAAGGTTAAGAGGGTGTTTGATTTTGAAATTACAAATAAAACATTCTGAGGTTTTGGCGGACCAGGCGGAACCAAAAAATGGGTTCCGCCCGTATGGTCTGAGGGTGCCGTGGAAGCCGCAGGGAAAAACTCAAAAGGAATTGTCTTGATTTTTGTGGTTTTATCCTAATGTTCAAAACTAAGGTTTTAGGTCTAATGAGTCTTCGACTAAGCCTAGGAATTATGAATGCTTCACATTCAAGAGATTTTGTGAACGCGTTGATGGAATAGTTATCATAGAAGACTTTCTTAGTTAAGACGTTCCTCAACGAACAATCTTACCAAGGCGATGATGATGGATCACAATATGTCTATTAAGAAACATAATGGATTGAATTTTCGCCGAAGTCGATGCTTCCTTTGTTGAAGGGATAACAATGTTGATGAGATGAATTCCGTTGTCAATGTGAGTTAGCTTGTTCAAGTAGAGCTTGTTGATGTGCTTCTCCATCCAAAACTGATTTGAGAACCTTACGTATTTTGGAGACTCATTGGGTAAGTAAGTATAAAAGTACAAGTACCACTTGTTCTTTTCTTATCAACTTATTACCGTCATAATTCCATGTTGCATGCACTATGGTTTCTATTCCCGTTCTTTTGGGATACCATAATTATAGTTGTTTAGTACCTTATGATGTATCCAAACAAGCTCAACTAAAGAGTTTTTCGAGGATCTTCTTTAACACGAGCACATAGTCAAATGCTAAACATAATGTTGGATCTAATTGTTGTGATAACAAGTAGTCTTCCAAACATTTCTCTACGTTTAGTTTTATCTACGGATTTACTAATCTCATTCTTGACAAGTCATTAATAACTTAACCATTGAAAACAAGAGAGTAACTAGGAATGTCTTTAAGTTAAAATCCCTTGCTTTTGGAGTTTGCTTTTATTATCAAAAAGGCTTTCAAATATTGACACATATAATCACATGATTACTCCGAAACGTATATTTTGTTTTACTAGTTGTTTTACTCTAAATTCCAAAAATTGTTTTTGTTGAATTTGTTTAGACACAACTATGATCTATAAGTCAAGTTTTATAACTATTGTCAATTTTGCTTGATTCAATGTTTTACTCAAGGTGAGAAGATATTATTTTGTACTTTTACTACATGCTTGTCTTGTCATCATTGGACTTTCGACTAAGTCATCATCTACCAAAGATGATATCTTAGAAGGAGGAGATCACTCGTTAAATGTTATATTCAACGACTCCTCGACTCTTTGAGTTTTCTTACTTAAGACACTATGAACTCTATTTGTTTTGAAAAAGTCCAGGAGGTACAACATCATGAGAGTATGTGTCACATTTGATGTGTAAATCCTAGATGTTGAAAACTCATTTTCTTTCACACATCCTAATATATGCTAATGTGATTTATTTCACCTTGTGTGTTTTATGTGAGATTATCATAAAGGAGTGATTGAAGAAAAACACAATTAAAGACTCAAAGTATGGTGTTTGAGAAAGTTGTTTAACAAAGGTTTGTTTTGCAAACATCACAAAAGTGTTAGACATTTTAACACGTAGAAAATTCTTAGTTAGCTCACTTGTAAGCAAGAGTTGAGTGAGACTCACTCAAGAGTTTCTCGTGTTTATCTCTTGATGGTTAAAGAACCAAAACACCTTATATCTCCTACTAGTACTAATGATGAAATTCCTTGTTACATAGAATCTAATCTTAGTCATTACTAATAGCAAGTAAACACTTTTAGAGTATTACTAACTACACATATTCCAACACATAATGCTAGAAACAAGAGACAATTAAAGACAAGTTGAAGTAATGCGTACCTTTTAAATTGCATAGAGATGCTATCAAGCGGATAAGCATTACGCGTAAAATCTTGGTTTGACGACACGCTTTGAAGCTCAATAACTCATGTATCCAAGAAGGTTAGATAATCATATAAAAGCATAGAGAATAATAATTCTAATCCTTTTATCATGAGTTTATATTAGAGATTGAATTATCTCTAGATCTCTCTTTTAGGTTTGACAAATTTTACTTGCTTTGTTTTATTAGTTGATGGTGCTTTTGAGTTAAGTCCTTATCCGGTTTTATCTTTAAACAACCTTTGACTCCTCAACAATCTTTCAAGAGATTTTGAGCTTTCATCAAATTTAACTAATAATTTTTCCTTTCTCATTTTGCATTTTAATCTCATGTTTGTAATCTAGACATAATTTACATTCTAGATCAATTTCAACATTACTCTCAATTCTAGACATTTTATCTTCTAATAAGATTTCCTTTTCAAAGATATTCTTAAAAGATTTTGAAGACTCATTCTTGAAGATAGTTTTTAGGTCCATGTTGCATAAACGTTTAGACTCATTTTCTAGTTTAGAAAACTCTAGGATAAATTAATCAAAGCAAAAGTGTTTAGTTTCAAAGTGTACCTTGCTTGATGTTTTATCTAGTTTAGAATCACAAACCGGATGATTGACTTCATCTTCATCCATGTTATTCCATGAATCGCAAGCAAGTCTACTACGAGCTTGACACTAGTAATCACCTTTACTTACACCTTGCTTGTTGTTTCAATAAATTGACAATTAACTACCGGAGCATTGTCTTCGTCAACATCCATTTCATTCCAAGATACTCAAGCAGGTTCATCAAAACACACGTACTCATCTTCACTTGTACCTTCATTTAAAACATTTAAACTAGTAGCACATGTATTAACTTCTACTAAGTGTTTATCAATTAGTTTTTCTAAAAATTCTAATTCATGTGTAAGATCAAATTGATCATCTTTGACTTGACATATTCCTTGATGAAAGTTTACCATATTTTTCCAAACATCATTAGCCTTATGACAAAAATACATTCTTTCATATTTGGTACTAAAGCTTTGTAAAGCATTGCTTTAGCTTTAGTATTTTTATCAAGTTTAAGATAGTTATCTTGGTTTTCAAAAACTTGTTTTCTTTGGTTTGAAATTTCCAAAAGAAATAATATGCCAAAGATCTTGATCAATTGATTTCACATAGTTTTCAAAATTACTTTTCCATTCAAGTAAGTTTTCTTTTTCAAATAGCGGTTGGTTTTGAATAGGTTGCCCTTCTTTGAGATTTTCAAAATCCATGGATCGATCCAAGTTTTAAAATACATTCTATTTTAAAGATCTTGAGTAACGTAGCACCTGATGCTAATTGTGGAAAACTAGAAGAGGGGTTGAATAGTTTACCGCTTTTTAGTTTCATATTTAACTTGAATATCCTTTAGAAAACTTTGACGTTTGCTTAAAGATATAAACACAATGTTATATGTTTGATTCTTTGAAAAGCTTTTTATGTGAATAACAATTCTAACTTTACTAGTTTCATACTTGGAAAAGCTTTGCTTGTGATGATCCTAACTTTGCTTGTTTAGTTCTTTGAAAAGCTTTACTTTTGTTTGAAGATATAAACACATCTTTATTTGTTTAGTTCTTTGAAAAGCTTTATATGTATCTAGCTATTCTAACAAAAGAACAACATGTAATAAGCAAAGATAAAGAAAGAAACGATCAAACCACAACATGATTGTTTATCGTGGTTCGGCTACAAGGACTCTTTTTCCTTACCCTACATCCACGCCCCGAGTTTCCAACTCGAGAGTTATAAGCACTAATCAACAAGCTCCTTTCACCAGCGGAGAAAACCTTTACAACGCCGCTTACACTTTTACCGACACTAAGCTAGATGTCGAGTTCTTTTACACGGGTACAACCACTCCCATCGTCGCTTACACTTTTACCGATACTAAGCTAGATGTCGAGTTCTTTACCAAGGGTACAACTACTCCCGTTAGTTCTTTTACAAGGGTACAACAACTCCCGACACACAACGTATTTTGAGGCCTAAAATACTAACCACTTACTTCTATATACATGACACACATGAAGTATAAACTACCAAAGCTTATACATGACTAAGCTACCAAGACTTGCAACTTTAGAGTTGAAGCTTGTAACTTCTTGAATGATCTTGTGAGGTCCCTTGCTATATAAGAGAATTACACAAAACAAGATGTTACTGAGTTAGTTTAGAGAGTATGTGAAAATATGTCCTAAAGGGGTGACCCAAAACTAACAAATGGTTTGGTATTTATAGCAAACCATTCTGCAGGTCTGGCGGATACGGCGGACCCCTCAGGAGGGTTCTGCCCGTGTATCCCAAAAAATGGCTACATTCTTCAGGAAAAACCTCCCCCACAAAAAGACAAAAAATCTGAAGAAAAAATATTTTTTTATTCTGCGGCCCCCTTAATTATACTAGGCGGTCCCCTTAATGGCCACACTCCCAAACAGTATTTTTCCCCTTACAAATACTGGTTCATTCCACAGATTTTTCTCACCTTTTGCACCTCAAAACTTTCTGTTCTAGATCTCATTTCTATTCTCTAAAATCTTTTGATCATACATACATAAATCTTTGTTTCAAAGTGATCCAAACCTCTACCTTTCAAGTGCAAGAGAAGAATACTTCAATTCTTCATGAGAAGAAGTATTACAACTTGTTGTGACCTCCACATCCAAGTTATTAGAGCATCATCCATTATATCTATTTCTTTGTGTAACTAGTTGTGAATATTTGATAGAAGATAGATTAGCAAGGTGTGTAGATAGAGTGAGTGCGTAGTAGATAGTTGTGAAGTAGAGAAGTTGGGAAGTAGATAGTTGTAAAGAAGATTATTGTGAAGTAGATAGTTGTGAAGATAGATAGGTGTGAAGAAGTAGTGTTGTGATTAAGTAGTGACTAGGTGTGAAGAAGTTGTGTAGAAGGTGTGAATAAGTTGTGACGAAGTTGTGGTGTATATATTGGTGCGTAAGGTTTTCTCCGCCATAAGGGAGCTTGTTGACATAGTGAAGAAAACTCTCGAGTAGGTGACTCGAGGAGTGGAGTAGGGCAAGGAAGGTATCTTTGTAGCCGAACCACTATAAATCCTTTGTCTCGCGGCTAGATCTTTCCATATCTTACTTATTATCTTGCTTATATCGTTATTACTTTTATAGACGTAGACACACACACACACACACACACACACACACACACACACACACACACACATATATATATATATATATATATATATATATATATATATATATATATATATATATATATATATATATATATATATATATATATTTGCTCATATAGTGCTAGTATTGATTTTACTTAAAAATCAAACGAAAGTTTCATTCACAAAACAAAGTTTTTACAATCAAACTAAAAAGGTAACATACATATAATTGATCATTTCGAGCAAGTAAAGTTTTCATATAAAATATAACTAAGGATTATAAAATAAACGATTACTTACTTATTGTATATAGCTATAATTGTTTATATTGTGCATGTGTTGATTTCACATACTTAGCTTATATTATTATTGTTCATACTTAGATATAGTTGTTCATATTGTTCAAGATTTGAGTTCACATAAGATTGAATCAAAGTTTTAAAAGCAAACAATGTTCTAAAACTAAACTAAGTTTTCATAATAAAATTAAAAATACGTAAAACTATTCAACCCCCTTCTAGTTTTCCACATTAAATACATATTTGATTTGTTAATTGGTAAATAGTGAAAATTTTGAATTCTCAATTATTTAGCATCCACGATTGAGTTTGGGCTAAATAAGATAATTAATCTGTCATCGAATAATGATTAAGTAGAACCACTACGAAGAACGACAAATAATTAAAAGCTAGTAACATTTAACATTACTAAAGGGATTTTTAATTTTGACTTAATTAACTTAATATGAAAAAAAACTGAATTAATTAAGTCATATGAAAACTGTTTGTTTGTGACTTAATAGAGAAAGATGACTGAAAATATTAAGTAATAAAACTGAGGTTGTTTGTTAATTAACGTCACTTAATGAAAAAATTAAACAAACAGGCTCTAACCACCAATAAGATTAGATAAAACACTACTTTAACCAATAAATTAGCAAGTGATTAATCATAATAAAACCACAATACAAACAAGAACAATAATAGAAAATAATAAGCCAGTTACTAAAAACTGAAAAAACAAACAAAAAAATGAATCTCGCCCTTGTCTAATCCCATGATCTTCACATCAAAGAGACCGAAACAAATGCAGCACTGGCGAGTGCAGTTCCAACAGTCACAGCCCGATTAGCCCATCCGTCAGCAAAGGTGCCACTAGTTGGAACATCAGCCGATTGCGGTGATGGAGCAGGAGAAAGATGAGAAGATGGTGCTGGCGACGATGGCACAGTTTTTGGCGATGCGGATGGAGAAGGGACAGCGGAGGCTGGAGCAGGGACGGGTGTAGGAGTGTGAGATGGAGATGGTGTCTGGCTAGCAGTTGGTGAGACCGTTGGGACGGCTGTTGGAGCTATTCTTGCTGTGCATGAGGCTGCTAAGATAGCAATAACGAGTAGCAAAAACTTCATCATTGTAGAAACAACCTTTTGTGTTGTGTTTTTATGTTTTGAGTTTAAAGTTCTTGATGAACGATTGTGTGGAGAACCTCTATGAACACCTGTTATATATTTATACTAGATTGTAAACATAATAATGGTAAAGATGTGAAGTTAATAAGATTTATGGAAATTATATGCAATCACTTATGGATTATAGGGATTAGACCAAATCATCTTACATAGGTTACAACCTGTATACAGTCAAAAATTCGTATAGAATTTTCTTAACTTTAATCCTCATGATGTTGTTTCCTATTATATCAAAGTTTTCTTTGTGTTTTTTTTATGGTTGGTAGGGGTGTTCACGGGGCGGTTCGGCTCGGTTCGGTTAGGGATTTTAACTATCCATCGCGGGGCGGGTAGTTTATTTTACTATCTGAAACCGACCCGTACTAAGCGGGTAACCGGACATGCGGGTACCCGAAATGATCGTTTACCCGCGATTCGGGTCACGGTTAACCATTCTAAAAAATTAATTAAATCAAATCCGATGAACAATAAGATATATTAGAACGTAATATGTCATTGTAGTATATTTAAATAACATTAAAGAGATTAGAGTCATATTAAAGTTGTTCTGTCGCAATAAAAACATTATCAAAATCACCAATACTATTATTTGACGATCACTTTAATCATATGTAATCTATGGACGTAAGTAAATAATCACATTAGGTAAGTAAAAATGCGTTATACGATAAAAGTAGTGCAATAATATACTTAATACTTGTACATTTTAGTGAATGGTTTGTTGAAACTTACATGTATATTATACACGGTTCGGTTCGGGTAACCGCAGATAACTAAAAGTAAAAATGGAAACCGAACCGTGATAAGCGGGTTTTTCCGGTTTCGGGTTTTCTCGGTTTCGATTTCTTCGGTTATCGGTTTTTTGGGGTTTCGGATTGAGCGGATCGGCTTGGTTCGTCGGTTTCTCGAATTTTTTGAACACCCCTAATGGTTGGTAATAATGTACTAAATTAAGTAAGTATGGTCGTCTAATATTAGCCATGCAAAGGAAGCAAAATCATGGATTAAAACTTGCAATGGCGTGTTTGTGAATTGTGATTGCTTAGGAAGCTTATGGGCCTTAATTGGTTTAAAGCCCAATAATTCTCCATATTGTTTGTCCAGTAGTGTTTTGCTGCCCGAATGAGCACATGCCACATGGTATTTTATTGGTGACTAAAAACTAGAAAGTATTTAGAAAGAAAAATAAAAATAAAAAATTACCATGTTTTATCAGATATAAGAAAACAATAATATAGAAATTATAGTTTTCCTTGTGCAAAAAAAAGTATGTATAGGCCTTTAAGGTGACCTATAATTGAAAATTTAACTTAAGCTTTTTGCCTAATTTTCAACTTTTGTGTGTTTTCCCTCCTAATTTGAGTAGATGAACTTACATCAGTATTGTATTTACTTTTGGAATCATATGATTATCGAATATTATTGTTAACTCAAAATTATTTAAAATATTTAACAACTATCTAAAAAGTACTTAAGATGATTAGTGAAATAAGCACGTATGTGAAGACCTGCAACAACTACACATAATAAATACTTATACAATTAGGTCTTGAGTGAATTGATTATGAACCAAGTATGCCTGCCAGGTTGATGAGATCATGAAGACACTACAGGCTCACAATCTCACATATCATAAATGAGGTATTAAAATGTTGTGGAAGATAATTTAGTAAAAACATTTGTAGTGTCACATCGTGTACATGATCCATTAACACTTGTATTGCTTAAAAATACATTGTATTCGATATAGATGTACAAATCGCCTCAGTGGTACTACTAATTAGCTTAAACATTTAATTGGGAAATGACAAAGTTAGCCTTGGGAAATGAGAAAGTTACCCTTGCTAAATGCTAAAACAACCCCATGTCCCAATTGTCTTTGCTGGGCCTAAAGATGTTAACAACTTTTTGGAAGTTCATTAAAACATTCAAGTCCCACACACCAACAAAAATCCATTCAGAATGTTCGCTACCACCACAAAAACACCAAATTTCCCTTTTATCATGAGATTTCTTTATCTGTTTTTTCAGCAAAAGCCAAAGATAGATTTCCAGTAACGCGAACTTGGTAAGCTACAAACATTTTTTTCATTGCTCAAGAGTACACAAATATTATTTTGAAGTCGATATTTGTTTAGTCTCGTGTTGTTTTGAATTAATCCAAGTGAGCTTCTTGTCATTTTAGCTATATAGTTTTTTGAGTTGATTGTTTATTGAGTTCATGTATTGAGGATTGTTCCAAAAACAAATCAACCTCATAAACATGCAAACTTGATGAAATTTGCTAAAATGCGCTGATTAAACCACTTATCGAAAAAAAAAAAAAAAAAAAAAAAACTCAGTTTTGCCTCCTAGATAAGCATTTTGTAAGTTGTAACACTGCCATTTACCAAATGAAGCATTTTTTTATGAAATCTTGAAAGAAATTTGAATCTTTTTGTACAATTCTCATTTGGTAAAATGCGCCGGATTAGACCGATAATCAAACAAGACTCCATGTCACCTCCTGGTTCTAGCAGTTCATATTTGTATTTTGCTAGAAACATTGTGATTATAATAGCAATTATGTTCTTTATTGGTGGTGCACTTCACTTTCTTCTGAGGCTCCTCATAAAGAAAATAAGATTTTATTCTAATTCTCATCACGAGTCCACAATGTTTCAAGAAAATGGTGATGGTGACATTGCTGTTTATCAAAGACAGTTGCAACAGCTTTTTAACATACAAGATTCTGGCTTAGATCAGTCATCTATTGACGCTTTACCGGTTTTTGTCTACAAAGAGTTAGTGGGCTTAAAAGAGTCGCTTCATTGCGCTATTTGTCTTTGCGAGTTTATAGAAGAGGATAAACTGAGGCTACTTCCTGTATGCAGTCATGCTTTTCATGCTCATTGTATTGACACTTGGTTGCTTTCAAATTCAACTTGTCCTTTATGTAGAGGAAACCTTTTTGCTCATGGGTTCTCGGTTGTTAATCCAGTTTTTGACTTTGACTTTGACTTCGACTTTGACCATGGTCATGATCATGCTAGGCAAGAAGATGATGGTGATCATGAGGGGTCTAATCCAGGTAATGTTGTTGTTCATGAAGAGATTTCTGGTAGTTTTAAGCAATCTGAAAGGGTGTATTCTGTTAGACTTGGGAGATTTAGAGCCGTAAATGGTGAGAAAGGCGACGAGAAACAAGAAATGGGTCAAACTAGTAATGGTAATCTTGATGAAAGAAGGTGTTAC
Organism: Artemisia argyi; assembly: GCA_030686995.1. Lineage (NCBI taxonomy): Eukaryota > Viridiplantae > Streptophyta > Magnoliopsida > Asterales > Asteraceae > Artemisia > Artemisia argyi. The sequence goes on from CM060696.1 coordinate 90,466,087, forward strand.
TCAATGGGATCATATGAGTATGTGGTGGCAAATTCAGATTTGCAAGTGGCGTTTCGCCACAATAAGGGTAGTAGTATGAGGGGTAATACTGGAAATAGTGATTCGAGAATTGAGAATGACGAGGGCAGAAACGGTAAAGAAATTAGTAAGGGAGGTAAAAGTGAGCTTTTCTGTTTCAAAGATTTGGCTTTGGTCCAAGAAAGATCGGCATAAGTTTCAAGATTCTTCAAGAACAATATGGTCAAATCCTTTGTCAATGTAAACTTACCATACTTTGTCAAAATACATGTTATTACATGTATTTGTTCTTGTTTTAGCTACTTAGTTGGGTTCTCTTTAAGATTATTTGGTAGGTAATACACATTATTGTTACGATAAAAACTTTTCACTTTTAGTAGCGGGTGCTAGTCCCCTCCAATAAGCCCAATATTTGTATTACAATACTATTGTTTAACCCATAATTTAATGTTTAATATACCACAAGCTCTCCAAACTAGACTTTTCTATAATGAAAGAAAAAGAAAACAACCGACATGAAATATCTCGTTTCTAAAATGCGGAGGTAGCCACTTTCTACGGTTTTTATACATCTTTCTTTATCCTTGAAAATTACTATTGACTTTGAGATTTTCTCATGTATCTTCTATCGTGTGTTAGTTGAAAATTACTATTGCATGTAAGTTTATGCTAATTGTATTATTGAATGAATAATAGTTTGATACACGATACAATATATAAGATACACAATGGGCCGAATATTTGATGGGCCAAATACTAATCGTCTAACATGCATCACCTCTAATGATGAACCGGAGAGTTCATCACCATCTGGTGCAGCTGATACAGTGTAACTAGGTTGGTTTTTTTTTTTTTTTTTTTTTTTTTTTTTTTTTTTTTAGCAAAATAATTGGATGTAATGTACAGTAATTGATTAGATTTGTTGTTTTAGTTTGGTATCAAATTTCGAATGACTTCTTGTTTTAGTTACTTAGTTGGGTAATTCTCTTTAAGATTTGTTGTTTTAATACACATTATTGTTGTTCTAATCGGATAGTCACTTTCGACTATTTTTACGGCTTTTGTACACAGAATAGAGTTTTCCTCTTCTTAGATAACTAGCTTCAGTGTTCTGCTGATATAGATACTCTCTAGTTCAGAAAAGTCGATTAGTCTCCACTCTCCACATTATCTTTGAAAAACGCTTAATCCAAAATTTACTTGTGCATCGAAGTGATATGTATGTTTAAGCCTGGGAGGTTGTTAAAGCATATCTAACTAATGTAGAGGGGCGTTTAACACTTCAACGAACTATTAAGTAGCTGTAGTAACATACTTTAATACATAACAAATAGACTCAAAATCTTATCAATGCCAAACGTAATAGAGCTATATAACTTTATGAAACCTGGAACCTTCACCTAATATTCACTTGAGAGGTTGTGGAATTGTGAGGTAAAAGACAGGTGGGGGGTCCATGAAAAGTGATGAGAGGCATTCATGATTCTAACAACAAAGAGTTGACATAAGATTAGTGCTCATGGCTTGTGGGGGTAATCATATATGAACTGAAAGATTTTCTTTAACCACTAGCTTTTATTTTGCATTTCATGTCTCAAAATATATTTATTTTGTTCCCTACTGAATATCTTTATCTTGTTTACCTTTTTTCCATATTTAAGTAAAAGAAACTAGTTAAAAATAAGGTATATATTGATCATCTGAATCTTCAAAAGTTCAAAACAGTTTCTCGCTACTTGAAGTATAATAAATTTGGATTCATTTACGCCAATTTAGACCAGAACCTTGCCATTTCAGAGAAGTTGGGACAATGGAAAAGATCTAGTTAGTTTGCAGTTATTGCAGAAAAAGTGATTTACAATTTCACAGTAAGATTATAGCCAATTGACAGAAGCGAAACCGAAATGATTCTTTGATGGTCTGAAGTGAAATTTGCAACTCTTGTGCAACTAATGAGCTTTTATCAATATTTAAGTGATGTATGCATACATCAAGCTTGTATCAACATTCAAGTGATGTATGCATACATCATCCCTTACATATACCTTAGATAATAATATAATGTATGGACCAATGCCTTCCTACCAGCATTACTATCAAAATTCAGAATTAAGCTTGCAACATCATTATGATTTTCTTTATCTCTTTTTACAAAACAGAACATTAAAACAATCATTGCACTAAACAAGTCATTATAATAGTTTGAAAAACTGAATTACCTAATAAAGCTTATGTCACCAACATGCCAAGAGGGTCAACTTTAGAAAAGAAGAAAAGCTTAAGAGGTTAAACTGAACTACTGAAGATTAATAAACTATACCACTTTGTTCTGCTACAAATTTACATATATACTGCAAAAATCCTGAGAACACTAAGGGTTCTCCATCTATAACAAAACTTCTGATCAATAAGCTTTCAAAACTTTATAACCTATGTTGCCAAAACTTGACTCTCAAAATTGGCATACATGAAATTGTTCATATTATACACAGAGTGAACCAAATGACCGGTCCAAGCTCAAGTATTCTCACCACGGGCCACATCAGCCCCACAAACCACACCTTTGAAGGGGAAATAGAATCTTGTGAAATCAAGCTTCAAATTGTAAAAAGCGTGGACATTTAGGCTCACAAGTCGTGTGGAAAGTAATTGATTTGTCCTTCCTCTATTGTATCCTTGTTATTTAACTTGTAACTTAGCCGTATGCGCATGACAAGTGATTTCTAGTGAAAAAAGGATCCGTGTTATTTACTTGATTTACAATAAGTATTCATATAAAATGAAAAAGATCGTTTCATTTTGAGTTGGTAGGACGTGTAACATATACCTTGCCATGTTGTTTGTTGGTCACGTTTAACTTTTGAGTTATTATACCACATCCAGGAAGAGTGTTACTAGTAGCAGGTTCTAAATGCAACTGAATAAACTGTATATTAAAATTATAGGACGATATCGATCAGAACACAACAAGAAAGTCAAATTTCTGATACTTAATAATAAATTGCAACGATTAGTAAAAAAGCCGTTACCTTTGGGACTGCTGCCTGGAACATGAAATCTGTATAAACATTAGAAGACTTGTTTCTAAATGTTGCCTCAATGACAGTCATCTCTAAACTTCCGGGTGGCTTTGTAAAGTCAAACATTATGGCCAACAAGCTACTCTCGTATGCAACGATGGGTGGATTTGTAGGACCAACGTCTTCTATTTAAATAAAAAAATGTATGTTACTAAATGTGAGGGGTAAAAATTGTCAGGCTAATTTGAGTAGAGTATTATGAATTACTTATAGTATTAGGACCAAATAAGTCTAACATATTGGCTTTAGATACAGAACCAGCCCTCCTTTGATTAGATATTGATTCATCAAGAACCGGCATCTTTTTAACCAACGCAAACCATATATTTTGATGATTTTCAATTATGGAGTTGAATTCGACAGATCTTTGCTGCAGTTCAAGCAGAAGGCTTCCTTTAGATTGAGTGATGATACCCTTTATTCTCCTGAAAGTAGCATTCATTAAATAATCATCTATTTCTATCTTCAATATTTTTTAATAATTAGTGATAAGCTTACTGCGAACAAGAAGGAAAACGTGAAGATAGCTTCAACAAAGCAATCAAACTTATGGATTTTGTAGTAAGATCAAACAGAAGATGCTTAAAAGTATTTTCTACAACATCGACAAGATCACACTCAGTTACCTGATCAAACCAAATTACAGCATTAGAAAAGTATAAAATACAATACACATAAAGAATGTCGTTCTGAAGAAGCAAACTCACGGTCATGTGTTCCTCTATATCGAGAATTTCAATATTTCTAACCAGCATGTCACCATATTCCCCAATGCACCATACTGCTACCTTAATAAGTGTTTCCTGTTTTATAACAAGTAGCAATATAAATTAATATCACACTACTAATGCATTCTAAAATACTATTCACAATTTTAATATCGAGAACTAACTTTGTTAATACCTGGTGACCTGATATTTTGATTACACGATAAAGTGACCTTACTGAATATCCTTGGATATTGGAAGAACTGGATATCATATTTATTATTGCATACCATACTGCATCCTTTACATAATTCCCAGCCTACTAAGTATGTCACAAGAAATTAGCATCTCGTTATGTAATCCAAAAACTTTATATATTCTATACAAGACTTTATATACCTCAGATAGAATGTTCAGCATCTGATCCATGTACCAAATTTTATCTGAAGAAAACCTGAGAAAACCTTCGATTATTACAATTTGCATACTAGTCACAGTACAATGGAGAAAATACTTAACTAATTAACTTACGTTTCTACAATGGAGCAAATGATGGGAGTAAGATCTTCCTTAATGTCGTGGTCGCTTACTTTTAGATAATTAGTCAACTCTTTGGTCAGAGGTTTTACATTGCTTTCATTTATGAGAAGATATACAAGTTCAAAGGCTTGTCTACGTATTGAACCATCCAAATCCTGAAGGAAAAAGAACGAGCCCCTTGTAGAAATCTGGATAAAGTAAAGTGATAGTGTTTTTGGTTTATTATGACCATAGTACCTTCACACATTCTAAGATTGTTGGACGTTGTCTCTGAACGGCTTGACCATCTATTGCCTTTGCTTTCGTTAGCATGTTTAGAGCAGCATATCTGCCATGAAGTGTGTTAAAGTTTATAAAATACTGATGTAAAAAGAAAATGTGAGTAATAATAATGTCACCTGATGTTGTTGTCACGGTTAGACAAAAACCGACTTAATATATTCATTGCAAGTACATGCAAGCCACCGATATCTTCTATGCTCATAATAGTTTCTACACATTCATATTGTTAGAGTTTGACAATCAAAGTACACATATTGCGGAAGCTAGGATCAAGTAATAACACGTATAAAGATTAACTAAAACATAAATAGAAAACATACCCGATGCACTTCAAATAAACCTTGATTCTTGTACAATTAGATCAATGATAAACCCCTTACCGTTTTGTTTATCGATCTCTTGATAATTACTAAAGTAAGTAATTACCTCGTTCTTGTACACACAAACTACCAACGAATAAAGGTTTGATGCAAGTAAACAAAACACTTAATTTGCTTATGAAAATTTCGATCCTAAAACCCTTATGGGAGTGAGGATCGATCGACCAAGAGAAGAAACAAGGAGAAGAAAACTTTAGGGTTTTGTGTGTGTGCACAAGAGATGTGAAACCCTAATCCTTGGCCTTGTATATATACTAGGTGATTCCTTGGAGCACAAGCAAGGGTGGATCGACCCATGGTGTGGGCTTCGACCGGCCTAGGCACCCTTGGGGTGTTTCTAGATCCTTCTTGACTCCCAAGTTACACTCTAGTCCTCGTTCTCTTATCCCTTAATAATAATTAATACTTACGTTTAATATTAATGATTATTTAGTCCCTTAAGTGTTTATAAATATATATATACGATACATTTAACATATATATATTTATTTACATTATTCTTGTTTGTAAAGTGTGCAATCCCGAGGTCTCGGGTTCGATACTAGACATTTACTAATTAATATTTATACGTAACTTTTAACAGCTCCCACTCGTATATCTATTAATAGTAAAATGACAATGGTTAGCGTCTTGCAACACTCCAATGCCCCTAGTTCGACCTGAGCTAGGTTTCCTGGAAAACCTTTAATGATTCATCATTATTATTATCCTTTCGCCTCTAATACTACATTAATAAAGATGTGAGGTTCTTTATTAAATTCTGTTTCTCGTCTCTTTATGATTGAACAAAATTACCAAAACATCTGAACGTATTCCAGATAGACTTTGGGCGTGGCCACGCAAACATTTTGTCAACCCTACGAGGGGCCCAGCAGTATTAAACTTCTGAACAAATCAGAAGGAGCGAATTCTCTCTTGACTACAAGAATAACCCATGAACTTTGCAACATTCTGAAAACAACCCTTATGACTTCCAATTACGGTAAGCGGTAGATTGCTCCACAAAATGCACTACATCCATGACACTTATCTGGTATCTCAAGTCTGAGGATAACTATTAAATATGATTCTCACAATAAATTTAAATCATATTGTTGGGATAAGTCCAATACTCAATTCATTGAATATCATGTGAAATTGGTATGACTACGCATCAATATACTTTCAAGTATATCCTAAACCAATACTCAAAATTGTCTTAGTTTAATGATATTCCCATATCATTAATCGACAACGGACTATTTAGAATAATAAATTATTCACGGATCTTAAACATGCAAATATAGGATATATTATTAATAAGACAATGAATAAATAAACATAACCAATATTTTATTTCAGTAAATATTAATAATTGTACATTACATCCTTTATCCAAATACTAATCACAAATGGGCATGAAACTATCAGCTAATTTAAGTCCTATTCCTTCAGCATGCTTGTAAAGCTTGGTGCCAGGTAAAGGCTTTGTAAATTGATCAGCTAAGTTTTCATCTGTGTGAACTTTGAGCATTTCGATTTCACCTATCTCAACTTGTTCTCTGACATAGTGGTGCTTAATCGGGAAATGTCTGGTGCCTCTCATGATTCCAGGTTCATTGGCAAATGTAATTGCGGCTGAGTTGTCACAATACATTTTTATAGGTCGCTGAATCGAAGGCATAACCCCAAGCCCTGAAACAAACTTCCTAATCCAAACAGCTTCCATTGCAGCTTCTGAAGCAGCTATATACTCACTTTCTGTAGCAGACATCGCCAGTACACTCTGCTTTTTGCTCCTCCAATCAACAGCTCCTCCATTAATGACAAAGACATAACCCGTCTGAGACTTCGTATCATCTTTATCACCTTTCCAAGAAGCATCGCAGTAACCTGTTACATCAAGCTCTGCAGATGGAGTACCCCCATATACTAAGAACATCTCTTTAGTAGCCCTAAGGTACTTAAGAATATTCTTAACAGCAGTCCAGTGTTTTTCACCTGGGTTCTGCTGATATCGACTGGTTAAATTCTGAGCAAACGCAACATCAGGCCTTGTGCTTTTTACCGCATACATTATAGATCCCACAGCCGAAGCATAAGGGACTCTCTTCATGCGTTGCACCTCTTCGGGTGTTGAAGCACAAACTTTGTTGCTCAAGCCATGTTGCTCTTGCATCGGCAAATATCCTTTCTTGGAATTTTGCATACTGAATCTCTTCAATATTTTATCAATGTAAGCACTTTGGCTTAATCCAATTAATCGCTGAGATCTATCTCTATATATCTTGATTCCCAGAATAAATGCAGCTTCCCCTAGATCTTTCATAGAAAAACAACTTCCAAGATATTCCTTAACCTTTTGTAAACTTGGAATGTCATTCCCCATGATCAATATGTCATCGACATATAATATAAGGAAAATTACATTACTCCCACTAGCTTTGTGATATACACATGGCTCATCAAGATTTTGAGTGAATCCATACTTCTTAATTTCACTATCAAATCTTTTATTCCATTGTCGTGATGCTTGCTTTAATCCATAAATGGATCTCTTAAGCTTGCATACACGATCTGGGAATTCTGGATTTACAAACCCCTCAGGCTGCGCCATATAGATGTCTTCATCTAGGCGACCATTTAAGAAGGCGGTTTTGACATCCATTTGCCAAATCTCATAGTCATAGTAAGCGGCTATGGCTATAAGAATTCTAATTGCCCTTATGTCAGCTACAGGAGAAAAGGTCTCCTCATAGTCAACACCTAAAGTTTGAGTATAGCCTTTAGCTACCAAACGGGCCTTATAGGTGTGTACAATGCCATCCATATCAGTCTTCTTCTTGTAGAGCCATTTACTCCCAACTAGCTTGGCACCCGGAGGTAGGTCTACTTCTTCCCAGACTTCATTATCTTTCATGGATTGCATTTCCCCATTCATAGCTCCCTGCCATTTTTCCTTTTCTGGACTATTCATAGCAGCTTTATAACTTGTAGGTTCATCAAGATCCCCTATCAAGTTGTCATCACACTCCATGTTTAAACATAGACGTGTAGGAGCCTTCACAGATCTTGAAGATCTGCGAACGGGAATCACTTCAACTTCTGGTGGAGGACCTAAACTTTCAGGTTCTTCAGGAAGTTGGCTAGTGTTTTCAGAAGGTGTCACATCTTCATGATCGTCTTCCAGATCATATACTCTCCCACTGAATTCTTGAGATATGAGCTCCTTTTCTAAGAAGTCTCCATACCTTGCAACAAAAACCTTGTTTTCAGCTGGGTAATAAAAGTAGTAACCCATAGTTTCCTTAGGGTAACCTACGAAGATGCACTTTACAGATCTTTGTTGGAGTTTGTCTGCTGAGTCACGTTTAACATACGCCTCACAACCCCAGACCTTTAGATAAGACAAGTTAGGAACTTTCCCAGTCCATACTTCATATGGAGTCTTATCAACCTTCTTTGTTGGAACCATATTTAAAATGCGAACTGCAGATTCCAAGGCATAATCCCAAAACGAGTAAGGAAGAGTTGTTAGATTAAACATAGATCGTATCATATCTTGCAATGTACGATTCCTTCTTTCAGATACACCATTTTGTTGTGGAGTATATGGAGAAGTAAGGTGCTGGACAATTCCCTCCTTTGCTAAGTAATCTATAAACTCTTGACTCAGGTATTCACCACCTCTATCGGATCGAAGAGCTTTAATCTTCTTTCCTAGTTGCAACTCTACTTCTGCTTTAAACACTTTGAATGTCTCAAACACCTCATGTTTATGTTTAAGTAAATAAACATAACCATAACGGCTGTAGTCATCCGTAAATGTTAAGAAGTAGCTAGCACCTCTCCTTGACACATGTCTAAGTGGTCCACACACATCTGTGTGAATAAGACCAAGTAGATCATTCGCCCTTTCAATCCTATTTTTAAAGGGTTTCTTAGTCATTTTCCCAGCAATGCAAGATTCGCATTTATCAAATGATTCATCATTGATCTTTTCTAAAAGCCCATCATGTTGCAGCTTTTCATGCGATCTTTGCCAATGTGAGCAAGTCGACAATGCCAAAGATAAGATGAATCCAGACCTTTCTTGATTCTCTTATTGTTGATGCTATACATTGAATTATTTTTAACAAAAGCTTTATCATTATCATTCATATCAATTTCAAAGACACCATTCACAGCAATAGCATTAAAATAAAAAACACCATTTAAAGAAACCGAAATTCCATTGCTAGAAATAGTATGCTCAAAACCAAGGTTCAACAAACATGAAAATGAAATTACACCTCTAACAATTGACGGTGCATAATGACAATTATTTAAAGATAGTACTAAGCCCGAAGGCAACACTAAATCATAAACTCCTATAGCTTCAACTCCTGCATGCGCTCCGTTACCAACGTGCAAGAATTGTTGTCCATAGGCCAGCTTTCTCTCAACTCTAAACCCCTGCAAGGTATTGCAAATATGAATGCCACATCCCGTATCATATACCCATGAATTCAATTTAGGAGTAAGAGTGAATAATTCAATCATAAAGAACGCACCTGATGAACTGGGGTTACCAGCTTCATTCCCCTGCTTCTTGAGTCGCAAGTCATGAATATAGAGAGGACAATTGCGCTTCCAATGGCCCTTTTCATGACAATGGTGACATGCCTGATCCTTCTTGTTTGGTGGATTCACCTTTTTCTGCTTAGGCTGATGTTGCTTCATCTTGGGTTCAGGTTGATAGGCCATGACCTGCTTGCCTTTGTTAACCTTCCCTTTGCCTTTGTTCACATGCGATTTCTTCTGGATTCTCCCACCATGAATTGCCAACACTTGCGGGGTAGGATTCTTGACCTTGGCTGGTAGACTTTTCTCATACTCAATAAGCAATGCGAGTAATTCAGATACTGTCTTCCCCGAGCAGTGCATATTGAAGTTCTGCACAAAACCAGCAAAGTCCTTGTTAAGGGACCTGTTGATCAAGTGCACTTGCACATTGTCAGGGTAACCAAATCCAATTCTGTGAAGCTGATCAAAAGATTCCTTCATCTCAGTCACATAATCTTCAACTGGTTTACCATCACCATGCTTGCAGTTATGTAGCTTGTCCAATTCATCATACAATTCAACTGCTGGTGGTTTCTCATAAGATTGCCTAAGAACATCAAGCATATCTTTTGGGAAAAAGTACTCAAACTTCTTTTGCAATTGAGCACTCATGCTAGTGAGCATTAAACAAGCAACCTCATTAAACTTAGCATGTTCCACCCTCCATGCCGCCTTGACTGCTTCTGGTTCAGAAGCAGCAGGCTCAGCTGGGCATTCTTCGGTCAAATAGTCCATTTTACCGGTCGACCTCAAGACAATTCTAAGTGAGCGGTACCAATCATTGAAATTCTTTCCAGTCAGTTTCTCTCTCTCAAGATGACTCTTGAAAGCAGAAATCACAGATGGGGTATCGAGTTGAGCCATATCTACAGATAAAAGTTCAAACATTAGTATTTTCGATAATAAATATCTTCAAGAAAATAAAATACCCATTAGTTATATTCATATAACCACCAAAATTTTCTTGAAAACCTAGGATCTAACTTTACATAGTTCCACCACATCAGTTGATCTGCTAGTGGTGAAAGTACAAAAGATAGTAATCTGTCGAACAATAATTGGCAAACAAGATTTCCAATTCCTAGATCATTATGGGAATTACATCAAATTGATTCATCAATTTGCCTTGTAAGCATGTTTCATCCCATCTCATGCCTTAAGTTCTAGGTCTCACGCACAACTTAATTAAGTCGTCTACCTTAGAAACTGTAAAATTACAATTATGGTCTCACGCGTTAAAAGAATTTTACCTTGTTATAGTAATTTAGCCTAGGTCTCACGTTTACTAAATTAAAATTCCAAGTGTTTCTTATAGGTAGATGGCATGTAACTTAAATTATAAAGGGTATTTATTTTTGATATGTCAATCAAAATATGTACAAAGATGCATGCACTCATCTTTATAACATAAGTTTTCATAAAAACTTTTTATATCCAATTCGTGAAATTAATACACAAAGTTTTACTTGAGGTTTATGCCAAAACCCTAAGATGACTTTCTACAACATATGATTTTAAAAGTAATTCGTTTAAGACATATTCAAGATTGTGATAACCAAGGCAGACTCTAAGGCTCTTTTCTAAGCCTTCAAATCACGGTTATGAATATCATCTTAAAAGACTTAATTTTAAAAACATATTTGCACAAAACATCATTCAAGCAAAAGTTTATGGATTCAATCTCAAAATAGTAATAAAGTTTGAATTTTGCTAGTCTCGACTGGGAGCTGATTACCGTGCGAATCGGACCACGATTGTCAATAAGACCTTGCAAGATTCTTACTTTATCACTTTAGGGTTTCAAAATTATTAGTCCATATTATTTTCTTTTATGAAAATCACCCTTTTTATTGCTTACATCAAGTCAAACAATTAAGAAAACAATAAAACAAGTAATTTAAAGAAAATAAACAACTAATAATAAAACCTGAAACAATTAGCCACATGCAAACCATATTAAAAGATCCTAATAAAATCAATTCTAGGTATAATTATGCATGTAATCACCTAAGGCCTTCCCTTCTTAATGGAAGTGGAGCCACATACATTGACGAATCAATTGCGTAGGCCAAAGATAATATACACACCACATAGCATATAAATTGATTTTAATATATATGGAGTCTTCCCCAATTTTAGATCTATTTAAAACATGTGACATAAATAAACAAACAAGATCCATGACTAACATGCATGTTTCGTCACGGATTAACCTAACAATTAGCACATAGGTCACAAGTATGTTCACAAAAACCGGTTTAGACCTAGGGTTTCTATATGATTATTATATAATCAAGAAAACCACAAACCCTAATTAGGGTTTTATAGTGGAAATCGACCCCCCCCTTAAAATTAGGGTTAGGGTTACAAAAATTTTTAAAAAAAAATTTAAAGAAAACCCTAGAAAAACATGTATCTAAAACAATTAAAGATCCGATTTTTATTACGTTTTAGTAATCAATTACATGTTATCCATGGCTCGTGATGCCACTGTTAGAGTTTGACAATCAAAGTACACATATTGCGGAAGCTAGGATCAAGTAATAACACGTATAAAGATTAACTAAAACATAAATAGAAAACATACCCGATGCACTTCAAATAAACCTTGATTCTTGTACAATTAGATCAATGATAAACCCCTTACCGTTTTGTTTATCGATCTCTTGATAATTACTAAAGTAAGTAATTACCTCGTTCTTGTACACACAAACTACCAACGAATAAAGGTTTGATGCAAGTAAATAAAACACTTAATTTGCTTATGAAAATTTCGATCCTAAAACCCTTATGGGAGTGAGGATCGATCGACCAAGAGAAGAAACAAGGAGAAGAAAACTTTAGGGTTTTGTGTGTGTGCACAAGAGATGTGAAACCCTAATCCTTGGCCTTGTATATATACTAGGTGATTCCTTGGAGCACAAGCAAGGGTGGATCGACCCATGGTGTGGGCTTCGACCGGCCTAGGCACCCTTGGGGTGTTTCTAGATCCTTCTTGACTCCCAAGTTACACTCTAGTCCTCGTTCTCTTATCCCTTAATAATAATTAATACTTACGTTTAATATTAATGATTATTTAGTCCCTTAAGTGTTTATAAATATATATATACGATACATTTAACATATATATATTTATTTACATTATTCTTGTTTGTAAAGTGTGCAATCCCGAGGTCTCGGGTTCGATACTAGACATTTACTAATTAATATTTATACGTAACTTTTAACACATATAGGATAGCATTGCCCACATTCCTGCTTGAATCTGTTCTTGTTGCCACCTATAACTTCTGAATTTAGATTTAAATATGAAGATAATATGTTACTCCGTACAATGTAGCATTACATAAGAAGAAATATGACCTGAGCAAGAGTATCACTCATATATTCGCTAGCATTAGTATCTCCATGACCCAATACACGCAAAAGACGAAGCAATCTTATATGAAGAAAAGGGTCTGAAATCCCAGAAACATCATATTCTGGTGCATGTGGACTATTTACAACATCCTTCAAAGCTCTTACCAAACTCTTTGTGCATTTCTGGATCAAATATAAAAAATGTAACAAAATTAAAGACAAAAAAATTTCATCACATAAAACTAAAATAATCAAGATTAATTTACCTTCCTAAAGTACTCAAGGGCGTCTTCATTAACTTTACTCAATTCAATACAAAGTTGGATTCCGGTTAAAAGAACTCCGTGATGTTTTTCTCTAAGTAACAAGGCAACGGGATATACAAAATTTTCTGCAAGCTTGGGAACTTTCTTAATAATCCTGATAGAGCATAATGCTGCCTATACAATATATAAACATGTGTAAGTAAATTTTCTAAAAATACATTGAGTGAAGCTCGAAAACATATGTGCACTCACTTTCTTCCTAACATTTGGATCACGAAATTGCATCAATCTTTCGACTTCAGGGGCAAGATCACAAGCCATCTCTGTAGAGCATATATTTCCCAAAGCACAAAGAGCTAGTCCGACAATATACTGGTTCCTATGGTTAAGGTCTCTGCATATGATATGAGAATCATACTTGAAAATGATTCTCTTTTAATATTATGTCAAATCATAGATAACCGGTTTCTTATGTTTGGCTACACTGAAACTGATTCTGATTATTAAAGGGTCAATAGATTCATTTTTGAATAATCATTGTAAAATGACTTAGATTAGTCAAAATTTACCAAACACTCCATCTACTGGCTATGATTAGATAATAAGATTCTAAATAGTTCAGATCACATACTGTTTTAATGAATTGGTAACTAGCATCAAAAGTTCATGTCTTTCATCAAAAAGCAGCATAAGTCCAAGATACCCTATTCTCTTTTCTGCGAACCCAGGAGCTGCGGTCAATCTGAGACATTCCATTTGACCAAAATATGTTGGATATCCTAACATGTGAATAAACATGAGCTTTGCTAAATTACGGTGGCTATAATCTTGTCTATTGTCACTAATAGCTGCCCGGATCAAAGAACATTCTTTTCTAACAACACTACGCTCCTCTGTTGCTGTTTTGCATGCACGTATTGCCTGAATCATATCCCTGCAATTTTTTGACATTTAGCGTTTAGAATTTACGTCTTCCTACGGGATCACTAGTTTTTAGTGCTTGGGTACTAGTATATAATTATCACAACTTCATACAACAGGAATACATTCAAACACACCCTCACTTTACATTGATCAAACAAAAAAAAATGTTTAACAACATGAGATCATCAACAAACCTTAAACGCGTCCCAGATGAAAAAGGGTTCATGATTTGATCCATTCTGATCAGATGGGGATGTGTTTAGCCCATAAAAACACATTGTACAAACGGGTCGAATAAGGATAACCCGTAATCACATATATGTTCATACATTGAAGCTTATTATACATGGAATCAGGAAATGACAAAGATATAACCTGCAACCTCTTTTTTTAAGAATTCCAATCCAAATGTGATGATGATCAGAATCAACAAAAATGCTTAAAACATCGACGAAAAATATAGAAAATTATGCAGTTTGATGGAATAATTACATATGATCTTTAAGCATATGACCCTCATTGTATTTTCATGGAATATAACTTTTATTGTGGTTATATTTTTTTTTATTGTAAGTTAAGCATATCATAATTTAGAACCATAAGTCTGGTTAATGATAAAAATGAAGAATGAATTCTTTGTCAACCTTTTAAAGTTATGTTTAGAGCGACCCTTTAAAAATGTAAATGACATTTAAAAGTGCCGTCTCGTGGATTTCAGTGGCCCGTTACCATAAAGAGGCCCTTAAACACACACAAAAATACATATGTATCAATAGTGCATGAACTAATTAAACTCGAGCCTCGTATTGTGTATATATATAATAAAAGTGTATGAAATTTTGTGGTCTTCGTCAAGCATTGACCCTATGCAATCGCACCGCCAGCAGTACTCCTCTAAAGACACCCCGACATTAAATCGAATCGAAGCACTTATTAACAGGAAAATGAGCATATTAAAGAAATATGACGTTAGAAAAGAGCCAAAAAGAAAATAATTAGTGGGCATGCACAAGATTAAGACAAGGTGCGATCTTGAAAATATGTTTTTTCTAATGTTTGTCATGTTTGGAACTTACCGTTGGTGGATCATGTGCCCATCATGCTAACTTGTTCTCATTCTTTCATTCACCACGTGAGACACCCTTTTTGCTAATTGTCATATTCGTTCTTATTCTTGATTAATTACGAAGTGGTTAACTACTAATTATAATATTCATTGTGTACTAGTGAACTGTTTTATGGGTCATAAGTAATAAGTTTTCAATGATTTTAGTCTTTTAGATGATGTTAGTCGCTTCTGGGTTTTTATGTTCAAGTTATTCGAGGAGAGCAAATTTTTAACTCATAAGTACACAACATAAACGAACTATCTCCCATGACCGTTTCCGGCCTTTTCTTTTACCATCATTTTAATGTGTACGTAAAAATTTATAAAACAACCACAAAACTAAAAATTTCACACGAGAAATTATTCAATCAACCTCTCATTTTATTTCTTTTATAAAGTGCATATACTACCCACAAGTGTTGGCCGTATGTTTTAAGTTCAACAAAACAAAGTAAAAGGATTACAAAAAAAGGACCATCAAGCTGAATTAAGTACCACCGACCCATTGATTTTCTTGTACCAATCAATATCCTTCAAATATTTAATTCAAACATATACAATCTAGTTATGTGATCTCATTTTATTTTCCTTCGTTTTCGTCTTAGTCGACATGCAGGAACACGCGAATATAATGGCCTTAAACAAAAGATATTGTAAAACAAAATCTCCATCCGAATATTGTTACCCTTTGTTATATTTAGAAGAAGAGGAGGGAAAAAGAAAAGAAAAGAAAAAAATGTATGTAAGAAAAGAGAGAAGAGAGGGTCGATTTTTGTTTAGGGTTTTTAGAGATCTTTTGGCTTTGATACTATTTGAATAATAGTTTGCTTGTAAATAACAAAATATCACAAGGTTTCACACCCTCCTAACATGCTAGGGAGGTGATTCGTACACCAACTTTTTTTATTCTTGCACCACATTCTATGCATTACAGTGTTGTATTGTGTACTCTTTGTGCATTACAGTGTTGTACACAATGATGTATTTATCAAAAAAATATGGTGTGCGAATCAATCTCCAACATGCTAGGAGGGCTTATTTATATTTGAGCATGATATGTTGAGAGCTCTCTCAACATATTGCAAGACTTGTTCCTTTTTGGGCTTATGTTGAGCCGAGCTTGGCTTTGGTTGGGCATTAGCCCATAACTCGTACATATAAATGACCAAGCCCATGATCCTGACTTGTCTATTATATGTTACAAGGTTCGTAAGCTACTAATGACCGTCATTTTAAACATCTAACACAAAGATAAATGAACTAGGCCCATAATATAATAAATCCCGAAGGCTACATCAAAATATATGTCTTAACAATTATATGTTTATTCTAACTCATCTCAGACATGCTTAGCATTTTTGGTAAAGAAACTAAGGTGTGACATTAGTATCATTTGCATGTAACTACAAAGGGTCATTAACGTGTAGATTTAATTCACTACTACCAGCATGATTTTGTTTCTTATCATGACCATTTTTACCATCAGCAACTATCTTTACTCTCTTAATTTTGAGAGCCATGGAAAAGCAAAGATAAACATAGAGAGACAAATAGAACCACAAACAGGAACAAGCAAAAAACATAACAAACACATCAACAAACAAACAAGGCCTTATGCCAAATCCACAAACACAAATAATCTCTTTACCAAACCAACACACCAACAACTTCTCAAATATCCCTTGACCTAATCCACGAATTATATAAAATACTAAGAAAACAACCTAAAGAATATAGCGTGAGAGGTTTTACAGAACACACAAGCTTCCAATCAAACATACATCTAATAAGTGTGGTCATTTTACAAGTTAATTTATTCATTCAATCATAATTTTCGCTTTCGTAAACTTTCTCATCTTTGTGTGTTTTGTTGATAAGAGTATAATCGTTTAAAGTGTATTTTGTAATACTTTTTTCTTGAACTTAAAACATAAAGCTAATAAGTGTGGCTAGCATATGCATTTTATAAAAGAATAAAGGAAGAGGTTGACTAAATAATTTTTGATGTGAAATCTTTAGTTTTGTGGCTGTTTTATAAATTTCTACATGGTATCAGAGCAAGGTTTTGCTCGATGTAAAGGGTTTCCGAACTTTTTTTCAGTTCTTGGAAAATTAGGGTTTCGTAAAAAATTGAGGTTTTTTCATTAAAGGTTAGATCGTGTTTTAATAAGTGTTGAATTGGTGTTATTAGTGTTAGATCTAACCGTTCTTGAGTTTATTTGATTTTTTTCAAAATTAGGGTTGTAAGATTTTGGGGTTTCTAATGGTGTTTATTACTGTTGTTTGAAGTGTTCTTGAGTGTGTTTGAGTCTAGATATGTGATTGTGGGGGGTTAATTGGTTTGAATAAAAAAAAAGTCAAAACTAGGCTGGTGTTTCCACTGTGCTGTTGTTTTGATATTAAGATCTTGATCTTGTTTGATTGGAAGCTTGTGTGTTCTGTAAAACCTCTCACGCTATATTCTTTAGGTTGTTTTCTTAGTATTTTATATAATTCGTGGATTAGGTCAAGGGATATTTGAGAAGTTGTTGGTGTGTTGGTTTGGTAAAGAGATTATTTGTGTTTGTGGATTTGGCATAAGGCCTTGTTTGTTTGTTGATGTGTTTGTTATGTTTTTTGCTTGTTCCTGTTTGTGGTTCTATCTGTCTCTCTATGTTTATCTGTGCTTTTCCATGGCTCTCAAAATTAAGAGAGTAAAGATAGTTGTTGATGGTAAAAATGATCATGATAAGAAACAGAATCATGCTGGTAGTAGTGAATTAAATCTACACGTTAATGACCCTTTGTAGTTACATGCAAATGATACTAATGTCACACCTTAGTTTCTTAACCAAAAATGCTAAGCGTGTCTGATATGAGTTATAATAAACATATAATTGTTAAGACATATATGTTTTGAAAACGGACGCAAAACGTGTAAAAACAGATGAAATAATTGGATGAAAACGTGCAAAAACGAATGGGAACGTATAAAAACATATGAAAACATGTAAAACAGACGAAACGTGTAAAAACGGACAAAAACGTGCAAAACCAGATGAAAATGTGCAAAAATGGATGAAAATGTGTAAAAACATATTAAAATGTGTGAAAATGGATGAAAGTGAAAAAACGGACGAAAGCGTGTAAAACCGGGCGAAAACGTGCAAAACGGACGAAAATGTGTAAAACGAACGAAAACGTGTACAAACGTTTTCGTGTAAAAAAGAACAAGAACATATAAAACAGATAAAAAAAAAGTGTGAAACGGACAAAAACAGACGAAAACGTGTAAAAACGGACGAAAACGTGTAAAAATGGAAGAAAACGTGCAAAAGCGGATGAAACATGTAAAAACGGACAAAAGCATTATAAAACGGACGAAAACGTGCAAAAATGGATTAAAACATGTTAAAACGGACGAAAACATGAAAAAGCGAATGAAAGCGTGTAAAATGGACGAAAGTGTGCAAAAACGGACGAAAACGTGCAACAACGGACGAAGACGTGTAAAATGGACGAAAACGTGTAAAAACAAACAAAAACGTAAGATAACCAAGTTTTCAGTTATTTATTAACGGTCGTAACTATAAAGGACTAATGATGCATCTATAAATGACTAACGATGCAAATTTATTTAGTGATAATGGTGATATGTTTAACAATTTGCAAGTTTGGTTAGTGATAATTGTATTTTAAAAAGTACATTATCCGTATTTGAAAATTTGAAAAAATACGTTGGTATTTTAGGTCTTTGACCCTTATTAGTTAGGTGTTACATTTGTTGGTTATATGACTATGGGGTGTTTCTTTTTCCTCTTAACTAAGGAAATGAGTAGGCCCCACATCTATTACTTCTTCCTCTTAATGGGGAGGAGCTCATATTTTACACCCTCCATATATAGATGCATTAGTAGAAACTAGTCATTCAGACCCGTGCGTTGCACACGGGCTCTATCTAATTGGTCATAGTGTAATGTGTGGTATTTATTTTCGTCATTAAGTTTGTAAGTGTGATGGTATCACAACTTTTGTACGCATCGCATGAGTCTAAGATGAATGAGTTTAGTTAGTTGTTTGGTGACTTTTATATTTAGACCGAGTCATTCAGACCCGTGCGATGCACACGGGCTTAATCTAAATGTTCATAGTGTATTGTTCAGCACTAATTTTCGTCATTACATGGGTTGTATATAAGTGTTCATAGCGTAATCTTTGATACTTATTTTTGTCATTATATATCTAATTTGTGATGGTATCACACCTTTTCTAAGTATGACACACATTTAAAATAGTTTATTGACATTAAAAAGTATATGTGAAAAGACTTTTTCAAGATGCTACATTTAAAATAGTCTCTTCACATGTAATTTTTTAATATGTATAAGTTACATACTAAATGTCAAAGGGAGGTTAAACGCATACGATTCTTTCAAAATAAATGTAACCTTTATATAAAAACGTAACAAAGTGGTGTTCTCTATATTTTGAGATCAACTTGTGACAATGAATTATCCTTTTGGTTTATCATATCAAATAAGGTAGCTACACATTACTACGCTTAATTACTCAAACTCTATTTTATCCACAAAAACCATTTAAGTTTCAATATGTTTTTATTATTGTGAAAATCG
Organism: Artemisia argyi; assembly: GCA_030686995.1. NCBI lineage: Eukaryota > Viridiplantae > Streptophyta > Magnoliopsida > Asterales > Asteraceae > Artemisia > Artemisia argyi. The sequence goes on from CM060696.1 coordinate 90,485,949, forward strand.
GTCCAATATTGTTAGTATCTTTAATTTGTAACATATTTCATATATAAATATATTTAAAGACATCAATCTCACCATATAATTTTTCTACTCTTAATAACTAATATAACAATTTCATTTTGCCAAATTTGTTTGTCATTCTACAAATAAAACTAAAATCAAATTAAGATAATCATTCAATCTCCATAGTGATATTACTTATTGAGTAAGATTTAAAATTAATTTACAATAAATTATATAAATGGTATATCTATATAGTTTAAACTACATAAATCGTCAAAATGATATTACTTATTATTTAAGATTTAAACTACAGTATAATTATATAAATGGTAAATCCTCATAATAACATTATCGCTTAATCGCCGATACTAATTGTGGATATGATTACCCGAATCATTACTACGTATTTGTTTTATCTTTAGTCTATTGCTTTGCACCATTTATGGATAAAGATGAAATAAATTACATTATTAAAAGCGAACTATAAAACAAATTTCCCTTTTAACAAAACTATAAAAATATAAAACATTAAAGTAATTAGTATATTCAAGAGTATAAATTATAATTCGTATAATAAAAAATCAGATCAAGTGACCCAAGTCCGAATCATAAACCCACTCGAATCAATCAATAGACCCAACATTTAACTAAACACAATTAGACATAACCCTACTTTTTATGTACTCTGCCCCTAGCTCTAAACTTACACACAAACACATTTATCACCATCATCAAATATATCTTCTCCCTACAAACAATACCATCATCAAATACATCTCATCACCATCATCAAATACATCTCATCTTCATTTAATACCATCAAATCATAAATGAATCACACATCTAACGATTTAAATAACACAATCGGAACAAAACCCTAACATATGTATTCGTTTGCGGTTCAAATCTAATCAAGTTCATCATAAATCTGAATCAAACACAAACACACATCCTTATCGTGACCTTTTTCTTCTTTGATGTTCAAGATGAATCAAGGACGCGTTTAAACGGACTCAAGATCCTAGGATGGGTCTCGGGTAGGGTGATTTGATATTGTTTGCGTTTTTGTTTTTCAAACTGAACAAAAAGAAAGATTGTAACAGTTTGTTATGGTCCTTTCTTGAATAAGTTCGGATATTAATAAAGCTAGGCTTCAACAAATTCGATTCTTGTAATTATGTGATTGTGAGGGTTCATGGTTGTGTCTAGTTTGTAGGATTTTTTTTTTTTTTTTTTTTTCAGTTTTTAAGTCATAGTTTTGGATTTGTTGTTGTCGGTTATGAGACGTGAAGTTGTTTGTTGTTGGTTGATATTGGTTGTTCGATTAAGTTTGTTGGATTTGGATGGGTTATTGATTGTTTCATGTTGGGGAAGATCGGGAAAAAATGATGTGGTGAAAATTGTGATAGTGGTTATTTATAATCTTCAAAAAGCAACCGAAAAGATTATTTGCTGCATTTATTTTCAATTTGTTACGCTTTACTTCATCTTCCTGACATTCAATTCGTGAGATGGTTGGTTTGCTTGAAGCTTGCATATTTCACTTTCAATTTGTGAGTCATTTATTATGACAACTTTACATTTATAAGGCTACTTAAGCTTTTAGTATATAAGATTAATAGATCCCACTACAAAAAGAAATATTTAATTATATTTAATAGGTCCACATCCCTTAGCTAAGTGGAAAAAGAAACACCCTCCATGTCACCCTTGTATCTGGTTATCTACCTAGAATACTTGCATAGACCATTGTTTTTCAAAACAGATATCATGACATAAATCAAACAAGTAACTTCAAAACAAATATTATTATTTTTTTCAAATACAATATTTTAGATCATGACATAAAACAATATTTAATTAACAAGTTGGTTGCTAGGATACAAAGATAGCAAAAACATTCTTGATCCCACCTGCACATGATGCATTTTCTATTAGCATTTTAAATGTCACCCACCTTACCCAATCTATACACAACACCTAAATTAATACAATCTGCTAAGAATATTAGTTGGCACACAAATGTACATTTGACTATACTAGAAATAGTAACACTTGCTGAATTTAAGCGATTATTAAGCCCTTTCATATTATTGCATCTTCATATACAGTATAGTACACAAGTTTCAAATTTCGGAATCACTCGGACACTTTTGGTCCAGAATAGTTCTTTCGTTCTTAGTATATGCCGCAAGAACAAATATTTAGTTGCATACTTGCAGTAACACATACGACAGTTCAGAAAGATAACTAAGACCATACAGCACATTTTTCATGAGGAAATTCATATTCACTTTTCATAACAATGCTGCATCACATATGCTATATATGTTCTATGGAACCCTACTACTATACTCTTACACATTGCAAAAATACTTATCACAATGAAATAATTTCAATACCCGCGTTTTATTACCACACAATCCATCAATCACCACGAGTATGACCACGAGGACGAGAGCGAGAACGAGTCTTATTAGCACGATGTTCATAAACTGGATTCGCATAATGGTCTAGTGGCTTGATGACCATTGTTTCAGCTCGTTCTTGAACCGCTCCAAAGACAATCTCGTTAGTTTTCTCATTGCTTTGTTCATAGTATGTTTCCGGTATTGAAGAATAGTACCTGTTGTGATGCTGTTGCTGTTGTCGCTGTTGCTGCTGTTGTTGTTGTTGTTGATGTTGTTGTTGTTGTTGTTGTTGTTGTTGTTGTTGTTGTTGTTGCGGTTGTTGAAAATCACGATCCCACCCACTGTAAAGATGGCGACTTTGACGAAACTGTTGCATTTTTTCCGCATCATTTGTCATGAAAGGATATGTTTTCTTTGGGGTCGGGGTTCGTGTCTCGATTGAAGGAGGTGGTTCATCTGAGTCAGGAATCACATAACTATCTTGAACAGGCCATGGGTTTGATGAGTACTTGTGGTCTTGGCGAAATGGCTGTTGGTCCGGGTAGTTATAATTCAGTTGTTGCTTTTTGAAGCCTGGAAAGATATTTCCCAAGATTTCGGTGAATGATGCGGTGGCGTCGGACATGAGCTTCACAAGAGATGCAAGGAAACCCTCTTCTAGTTTCTCCGGCTCGTTTTCTGATGGAATCAGTGGAGGCCTCATTGATTTCTGGTATGGTGGGGTCGGTGCGATGCTTGGTTTCATAGTTGTCTGAGTTTCGTCCTGCAAGAAATGAATTGTTATATAGGTATGATATGAACACTAGATCGGCAAAGAAATTAATAAAACTTTGGCGTCTAACGAATGCTATGTTTTACATCAGAGTCAAACTATGAATTTTCTACTCTTAGTTTTGAAAGAGGTATGGTTTGACTTTCAAAGTCAAACTACCCACTTTCAGCTTAAGATTTTAGAAACTTTATTGAGCTTCATGAGAATCGTTTGCTACCTATACCACACTTTATACAATACTACTAACCAGAAAGAAGTGAGAAACAAACAAAAAAATACACAAATTTGACAACTGAAAAATACTATATTTGACCCACCAAAAGTACGGCACTTCTAATAGAGTGAGTGAAGAACGCAGGACTTACCATTTTATTGGAGATCATGTTACCAACTCTTCGTTGCAGCAATGCAAGCATGTAACCAAAGAAGCCCGCTGCAACCAAAACTGCAATCCCTGCACAAAACCGTTCACAGAATTCAATATGACGGGGATTTAGATACTTTGGAATACAGTCAAAAAGAAATAATAGTATACCAAGAGGAAAACCGCTTCCATACTGATAAGCACAATCATCGAAGGGAAGTTGGATCTCACGGATAGCTTGGTTTCCTCTGTCTATAACAAGAAGAGAACAACTACTACCAATGTAGAGCACATCAAAGTCATTAGAAAATTTAGCATCTTCGCTTGGTCCATCCACGTGTCCCCCACGGCCCCCTTTCCCACCTGCAATTGTCGTCACCCCTACACCAAAAAAACAATAATAACAAATATTAGCAAAAACATACTTTATTCGTCAAAGTCGTCAGAAAATTTTGGTAAATGTATATGACCAAATTACCTGTATCACTTATCTTCCTAATTGCCATGTTGTCAGTATCGGCAACGTATATGTTTCCTTTATCATCAACCGTGAGACCTTTCGGATGATTCATTTTAGCTTCTCTAAGCCTACCATCTACATGACCAAAATACCCGTCCGCCGATCCAGCAACCAACTTTGGTCTACTATCTGAAATTTTGTTTTCATTTCAATTCATTACAACTAAAGATCTCACAAGTACAATGTAGATCATATAAACCACAAATAAACCAGTGACGAACTCCACATAAAAATCAAGTTATTTACAATATTGCCACTAGTGTGTACTCAAACTGTTTTATCCAAAATTAGATGTTCTGAGATGATCCTGACTCGTTCTTTCTTTTTTTTATGGGTCACAAACAAATGGGATCAAATTGCATCTATGAATGTGAAACAAGTGAAATAAGCCAAGGGACAAAATAGTAAACTTACATAGTGACAAAGAGGAAGAGATCTTGTAAAGGTTACTATTAGCAGAATCAAGAACAAGAAGCTCTCCATTAGGCAAAACCTCAAGAGCATGAGGCTCGATCCCAAGCTTACTCCCATCAAATACAGTTTCCACATTATATCCGCTCTCAAATTTCATCATTGGCCTCCCACTTATTGCTAAAAACAACAAATACCCAAATATTAAAACACTTCAAAAAAACACATTAACATAAATCAAAATGCAAACTATAACAAACCCATTTATAAAAAACATAAATCACAAATACCCATAAATTAAACCACATTTAACATGATCAAAATGCAAACTAAAATAAACCCATTTGTCTCAAATTCTAAACAAAATAACCCACAAATTAAAAACCACATTTGACATAATAAAAATGCAAATTTCCTGAAACCCATTTTTCTTAACAAAAACTCCAGAAATACCCACTAATTAAAATCACATTTGACTTTATAAAAATGCAAAAATAAATAAACCCATTTATAAAAAAAACAAAACGCGGAAATACCCACAAATTAAAAACCACATTTATATAATCAAAAATGCAAACTAAAATAAACCCATTTTATAAAAATTAAAAATCACATTTAACATCATAAAAATGCAAGATTTAATAAACCCATTTATAAAAAATAAAACCCACAAATTAAACCCACATTTAACACACTAAAAATGCAAAAAAACAATAAACCCAAAAAAAAAAGGATCTAGTATTACATGTTTTAATAGGGGGTTTAAGTGACCAAACCCATTTCATCAAAGCAGAAGCAACATTTGAGAAAAACCCATTAATAATCCCTGCAAAAAAAAACAAACAAACTTTATTAGATAAACACATTTTATAAACAGATCTTATATAAAAAGATTAATAAAAATGTACTTGAAGGTGAGCTAGTTAAAGCTGCTGAAGATGATAATGGCACACTAAGTAACAGCAAAATAGTAACACATAAAACTATTTTGGCCATTTTTTAGTGAGTGACTGAGAGTGGATCAAAGGTGCATTACATAAAAGAGATTGAAACCCTAGTGACAATGTGTGAAATGGGTTTATATATTTATTTATGAAAAGGTGTGCTTTTAGTTATGGGTTTTTTTTTTAAGAAATAGTAAAAAGAATGATTTTTGATAAATGTGGGAGGAAATGAAAGGGAATTTAATTTTATAAAAGTGGAAGATTTGAGTGTGGAAAAGACAAGGGAGGGGCCATGGGATTGGCAAGTGGAGGAGGACAGACTGACAGTGTGTAGCGTGTAGTGTGTTGTTGGACTTGAGAGTTGAGAATATACTTTATTTGAGATTTATGTGTCATGGTAAAATGCTAGGTAAAAAATACACGGTTTAAGAAAAGTAAAATTACAATACTTTTTTAATTAATCAAATATTATTTTCATACATTAAACTTTATTTTTATTAGTTGAAACTGAAAATTAATTTTGAGGCATCTAACGATCTGTATCACATTGGTAATAGATAAATAAGGCGTTTGAGTATTTAATAAGCTTGAAGTTGTGGTATGTTAGTATCCTTATACTATGGTTTTTGACTAAACCGAAAAGAAACTCAAGTAGTTCATTACTTTCAACTTTAAAGGACATTACAAATGTTATCAAAAGCACGACCTATGAGATTGTGATGAGCCTCTCGAGGTGTGATGGGCACGAAGCTCATGCATCTTCTGGGCGTGGACCCTAGTTAGATGTATGTATGACAAGGACTTCAGAAGTTTAACTATGTGAGTTTGTTACAACTCGTCCCACATTGGTAGTAGATACGATGTCTATAAGTTTGAAGTTGTGGGTTACCAATATTCATAGATCGTGTTTTTTAGTTGAAACTGGAAGGATGCCTGAGTAGTCAACCACTTTCACTCTTTAAAGGGATTTCCTCACTCGGCAATCAATTCAACATTAGTTCTACGTCATTCTCTTATGGACACTCATTCCTCACTCGAACTCTCATAATCATCACTCACTGGTTGCTTGTACCCCGTTACACCACGCTCACATACACACAAACAAAAAGTCTCGCCAAAAACGATGCAGGTCATCATTTAACAAAAGTCACGCTTATAGAAGATGTTCCAATGCGACTAAACATGAGCAAGAAGTCTGCCCTCGCGAGTGAAAGATGCTTCAACAAACTTATAGTGAAACGAAATTAAATTCTGATCTTCACTATTTTTTCTTTTCTTTTCTCTCTTTTTTTTTTAATTATGAATGTTACAACTATTTTCAGATAGGCAAAGTATATAATTTAGTTATTATCCATTAAGAACTAATTGTTAATTTTTTACATTAGTAATTTTGATCGGTATACCATTAGTAAATGGCCTAGGTTATTTCTATCCCTCTTAAAGTGATAGAAATACTACTCCTATTTTTTTTATAATTTTATTTTTATAAAACTGCGAAATATTAAATACGAAATAAAAATATAAAGTTTGACAAATCAGAAGTAGTAAAAGACAAAAATAAATAAATAAATAAATAAAATATTGTCTTGTTCTGTTAATAAAGTAGGTAAAACTGCCGACTGTTAATAAAGTAGGCAAAACTGCCAAAAAAAATACGAAACATAAAATATAAAGTTTGACAAGTTAAAAGTAGTAAAAGAAAAAAAGATATGGAACAAAAAATGGTAAAAACTATTTGTCCTATCAATAAAGCGGGTAAAGGAAGGTACTAATGGTAACGGGTGTAGGAATAGTACCACCCTTTAGTAAACTGTCTAATTGGTACATTATTAAAGTGTGTCAATAAAAATTAAAAGTGTGCCAATCAATTCCGTTATTAAATAGCTAAATAACATTTTATTGAATTTTGCATTAATGATAGGTTGGTTTTTGCATTCAATGTTCTACTTTATTCAACTCAATTAAACACAAGAATGTTGTTTGGGATTTTCTTAGAAGGTAAACATTTTTTTTTTAATATGTTTCATTACATTATCATTTTTATCTCCATCATTAATTTTATAGTAGTCATTACAAAAAGAAATGAGAGTTTTACCTACTTTGAGTTTGTGCGATGATTGTTTTTAATCATATGAATTACTCGACTAAAAAGTCAAAAACCATGAGGGGGTGGCAACGTACTCGGTGTGGGCATCGGTGTGGCTCGGCATCCATCGGCAAAACGAAACCACTGAATCGGCATGAGCAAATCGGGGTGACTAGCGGTATAGATTACCGATTCGGTGTGGAAGAATGGCATTAACTTTTCGACCGTTACATGCATTAAAAATTCGAACGTTGGTACATTTAAAAAAAAAAAAAAAAAAAAAAAAAAAAAAAAAAAATCTTTAAATACTAAACCATTTTCCTTTTCATTTTCACATCTAAACTAACATCAAATCACACATACAATTTACATTCTAAACCATGTCATCATCGGGTTCATCCTAAAACGACATAATTATTCCACCCGACTCATCCGAAGAATGGTTATCCGGTAGTACAATCGAAACCTTTTTAGCCGTGTACGAAGCTCTTGAAGACACGGGAAGCTCTACCTTCATCCGTGGTTATGTAAAACGTTTTCGTGATAAAGCTTTAGAAAATTTAATGAATGACTATTTCGTTGAACAACCAAAGTTTAACGAAGATGTTTTTCGTGATCGTTTTCGTATGAGTAAAAGATTGTATTTACAAATTGTAAATGACATTGAAGCGCAATTTGAATGGTTTCAAGAGGGTCAAGACGCGTATGGAAAGACTAGTTTCATGGCGTTACAGAAATGTACATCGGCAATAAGGCAACTCGCAACGGGTGAACCTCCGGATAGATTCGATGACTATTTAAACATGGCACAAAAAACTTCAGGTTAGTAATAATTTTTTTTTCGTTAGTATTTTTTTTTTTGATATTTATTATATTTATTCGTTTGTCATTTTTTGTTTGTTATTTATTTATTTATTTATTTTTTTGTTTAGTCGTTAGTCATTTTTTTTTTGTTACTTATTAATTTTTTTGTTATTTTTTGTAACTCGTTAGTAATTTTTTTTTTCAATATATATTTTTTTTATAAAATAATATTTTGTTTTGTATAGGTAAATGTCTTGATAAATTCGAGGTACATGAAGAAAAATATCACATTCCTGGAATGCTTGGTAGCATTGATTGTACACATTTCACTTGGCGAAATTGTCCTAAATATTTGAAAGGACAATATAAGAGAGGTGATCACCAATACCCAATAATTATGCTTGAAGCGACGGCTTCATATGATTTGTGGATTTGGCATTCGTTTTTTGGTCCGCCCGGCTCAAACAACGATATCAATGTTTTGAATCAGTCTCCATTATATGTTAGCGAAATGGTACGGCACCAAACAGTTCTTTTTAATTACGTGGACGTCTCTACAAACGTGGATATTATCTTGCTGATGGAATATATCATAAATATTCAACTCTTGTTAAAGCATATCCGTATCCCACTGACCCGAAGGAAAAGAAGTTCAAGAAACTACAAGAGTCTGCAAGAAAGGATGTTGAGCGAGCTTTTGGTCGTTTGAAGGGAAAATGGTTTATTCTTAGTCGTCCTCTACGACCTATGACCGTCGCAAAGATTCGACAAATTGTTTATACGTGTATTATATTGGGCAATATGATTTTAAAAGACAATGGTGTGGCAATATCACCGGTTCATATAATGGATCAGCCGGTTACACCAGTTTATGACGATAGTGTGCTAGAAGAGTTACTGGACGAAGATATTCATAACCGTCTTCAATATGATCTTACGGAGCACGTAGCGGCGCAAGACTTACCATACCTCGATGAGTAGTGATTTCCTTTTTTTAATTTTTGTGTTGTTTTTTTTTTTCCTAAAGTATTATGTAACTTTTATTTGAATTATTAATGAAATTTGATGTTTTAAATTAAATTGTTAAATATAATTAAAAAAAAAAGTTTAGGCATGTTAGGCATCACATTGCCACTAAAATTATGGATTTAGGCATCCAAAGGCATGAAATGAGTTGGCTGAATATTAGTAGCTAATTACAATTACTTTCTAGGTATGCTTAGGCATGGTTGCCACCCCCTGATTACCGATATAAAAAAGTTTAAATATATATATATATATATATATATATATATTCTCTAATGTTTTTTTATGTTTGCTCGTAAGCAAATTGCTTTGTTGAGCAAAACGTAATGTTTATTTGTAAAGATTATAAACAATAGAGTATATTCCACCATCTGGCCTTATGTTTTGCGTTGACTAGTGGTTCGTCTCTTGCAAAAAAAAATCCATCGTTGGTCCCTAACTGCTAAATGTTTCCCGTCATTAGTCCCTCTCTCTAACAACCCTCACTAATGCATATTCATCTCCACATCCGCCACCATCTTCTTCCTATATACATATTCATTGTAACACCCCCAATTCATGATGCAGCGGAATTCAAACTGGGTGTTACTCGATGACACAACAGTCATAATAATAGAAAACGAACTCTAATTGAGTCGTTTTAAAAGATTTATCATTCAAATTATATAAATATCAGAGATTACAAAATGAGGTCCCAGATGGTTCCATGTTTACAAATTACATTAGATGAGTTTCGAATGGTAATAAATTTTATAGCCCTCTTGAATATCCGTGTCCTTCCGTGCCATCCTTGATCATCATGGACCTGAAATACATGCTTAAAAGGTCAACACGAAGGTTGAGTGATATTCATAGAGTTTGTTTAATGGTTGAACACGATATGTTGGTAGTATGAGTTAATTAGACTCATGCTCATGGTTGGAAAACAAAACAGTTATTATTATCACACTAAGCTTATGACACCAAAACGTTAACGGGTACCAATATCAATCGGCGGAGTTATCCCGGTAGGTACTTTGCCGTCATACCTATGTTTCAAATATTAATGCATTTGTTTGAACTTAGTCAATACAAATGGGATTCGTCAATCCCAATAGGCCTATTCACAATATTCGCGCTCACTATTACTAGTGATTAAATGGTTCATAATAAGAGATATTGGTTTGGCAAGGATTGTACTTAGTGATAATAAAACAATCAGGCAAGCATACAATTTGAAAGCATTGTGTTCAGTTAAAATAGCATGTATTCCCCCCAAGGGTTTGTAAAACAATTAAGTAATGGAAAGTGGGGCTGCGAACTCACCTTAAGTTATATAGCAAGTAGTGAATGTGATGGTCGAATCGCGAAGGTTTCTACGAGCAACCTATAATAGAATGTTGCGACTTAGGATTGGAGTAAAGAATATGAAGAATTGCCTATATATGTCTTGCATTTAGTTCATGATGTAGTACGTAGTATATAGTGTAAGTCTTTGAATAAAAGTGGTTTATGAAACATGTATAGTTTGTATATCGCTTACTACCGTTCAGGCCGACATAATTCAGAGGTCATGTAGTAAACGTTCGAGGAACCAGGACACTTTAATTCGTAAATCCACAACTCATCTCGACGGCTTACTTAATGAACCCCTCACATGAGGCTCCCTACTATTGTAGTATTTGATAATATATATATATATATATATATATATATATATATATATATATATATATATATATATATATATATATATATATATATATATAAGTTTTGATCCGAAAAGTTACATGTCCAATATTTGAATAAACTTAGGAAAGTTTACTTTTGGATGAAGATTGTTATTACAATGAGTCTCATGGTTATTTTGATGGAGTAGATCCAAATTGGATGTTTATATTGCCATTAACTCTTTAGTTCATGTTTTCGCCTAGGTAAGTTTATATGGTCTTTAGTCATGGCCTTGCCGTGACCTTGGTCATTGTTCCATGGTCTTGAGACTCAACCTTGGTCTTAGCCATGGTTGTGGTCTTGGCTTTAGGTCATTAGACCTCTTGGTTTAATTTAATCATAACTATTACATGGTCATTTGGTATAAAAATGGGTTGTTAAGAATTTGAAGAAAAATATCACTCGGAAAGCGTTTTCAGGGTTCGAGCTTCCTTATTCCTGAATGAAAACGTCATTACGGACAACTTTCGTGTTTTAACTTTTTGATGAATCGGAACAGAAGTGCCACTTTCAAAAAGGTCAGAATGTTTACAGCTTGTTTTAGGCAGTTTTGCCGTTTTGGTTTCGCTAACTTCTTATGGCCATAACTTTTGACTCGTGTACTCGTTTTAGGTGGTTCAAATTGCTATATTTTCCTTTTTAAGTCCTCTATAACAGTAAGTATGTGTTTCATATCATGGTTATACTATTTTTGTCGAATTTCTCCGTATAAGTCACTAGTTTTCTTGTTATCTTAACATAAGTTAACATATATATACCAATACTTGTTTTACCCATTTGTATACATCATGAACATAATCACAAGACAAAATATAGCATGAATGAAATATAAATAGCATGAAAATGATATTGAGCAAGAAAGTTTATTAGGGTTTCTTACAACTTTTGGCCTTAATAAAAAGGGAACTCATGAACTAAGATAATATCTAAATCCTTCAATCGGAAACCCTAGCTTCCAATCCTTCAACACTACCCTTGCTAGCCCTTGCTAGGCTTGGTCTAACCTTGTAAGAACCTTATGTGTTCAGCCCCATAACCACCTTGTGTAGCTCCTAATTCAACCATGGAATCACCAAACAAACTCTTGATTCATGTAGAAACCAACTATGCCTTCAACTTTGGTATGTAACTTATAACTTAGAAATCCAAGGATCATGGTTTATGGATTTGTTGTTGGGCGTTTGGAATGAAGAGAAAGGAAAGGATTAGGCTTGTATTTATAGCATGAAGAGGAGGTTAGGAGGTGCCTAGGAAGTTTCCTTTAGGAGGTTAGAGACTTAAGATATTTTCCAAGACTTAGTGGCCAAGTTTACTTGCAAAATGTTTAGCTTCCTATGTAAGCTTCTTATCCTTAACTTAGTGACCAAGAAAATGCCCCATGTGGCTTAAAGTTTCGTTCAATACCTATCTTGGATGACTAATTATGTGTTTTGATAATATCTTGCTTTTATGGATTGAGTTTTGTCCCGGTAATTGCTAACGGTAAGTCGTTAAGTCATGAAACTTAAAATCGGGTATCCTAAAAATATGAAACTTATAAATATGTTAAGACTTATTAATATAACCTACCTTAGCATATTTAATGAGTGACAAGTTCTACCGGGTTGCTTAAACGCTGCTAAAACTGAAAACGCGGGTCTAAAACGCGTAATTCGCGTAAAACGCTGAACTGGAAAACGTAAAATTCCAAAACTTTTGGAATTGTCGTAAAATGAGAGAAAATCATATTTCTATTGTTTATAGTGTTTTATGGACATATCGGGATGCTGGAATGACGTTTAAACCTAAACTTAAATCTCGGACTCGGTTTCGCGATATTTGCAGAAATGATCCGACGAGTGTCAAACTCTCGGATTATCATTAAAATAGTTTAACTTACGAGAATATGAAATAAAAATTTTGGGAGTGAATAGTGAAAGTAAATAGTAAAAAGTGAATAGTAACCAAAAAATGCGAATTGTTACAGTCTCTACCCCTTAAGAAGAACTTCGTCCCGAAGTTCTGTTGATGTTAACTACTTACGGTGTGTCTAAGAAAATTCGGGGTTTCAGGATCTCTAAAATAGTGGTGTTCACTCTGATTCGTCTAAGGTTGTGGTTAAGGAGTCGTATCGGCTACAATTAAGCCCACTTATTTATAACACATTACTTACATAAAGAAGCGTCCAAATTTATGTAAGTAAGGAATCATAAACTTATTGTTCGGTGATTTACAATTTCTTTATTTAAATACAGAGGCGTCCCAATCCATTTAAATAAGGAGATTCTAAATCATCCTACTTAAGAATTTCTGACACAAAACCTCGCTTTCTGAGACAGATAGTATGATAACCAAGTCATCAAATCCCTAAAGCTAAGTAATAATATTATTTAACTCAAACCTTATGTCTCATCAAACAAGAACTATCACAAGATTAAGTTAAATAATTAGTTATTACTGAGCTCCATATTATTAATGACTCGACTAAATTCTAGGGTTCCTTATAATACTAAAGTCATATCATCTAACAGTGTGGAACTAAACCAACAACTAACAAAAAGCATATGCATATGTAGTGTGTGTAAGGCAAATAAAGAGGAGAGTCTTAACGTATATAGCAGTTATAGTCTAGGCACTAAATGCAACCTAGTTCTCTATAACTAAAGCTCTGATATCAATCTGTAACACCCCCAAAATATCGCAGCGGAAGACTGTGTCACTTGGGGTGCTACTTCATAATACAAAGTACAAGTTATAGAAAACGACCTCTAAATGAGAAGTTTTGAAAAGTTACCATTCGATTAATGAATTCAAATTTACAAACATGAGATCCCAAAGTATGATACATAAATGTATAAAAAATGTTTCGAATGGTAAATGATAAAAAGCGTAAGTCTTCAGAATATGCAGCTTGACTCTAAGTTCCACGCACCAGCTATCGCCTTACTAACCTGTAATAGTGAGCGCGAATATTGTGAATAGGCCTATTGGGATTGACGAATCCCATTTGTATTGACTAAGTTCAAACAAATGCATAATATTTGAAACATAGGTATGACGACAAAGTACCTACCGGGATAACTCCGCCGATTGATATTGGTACCTGTTAACGTTTTGGTGTCATAAGCTTAGTGTGATAATAATAACTGTTTTATTTTCCAACCATGAGCATGAGTCTAATTAACTCATACTACCAACATATCGTGTTCAACCATTAAACAAACTCTATGAATATCACTCAACCTTTGTGTTGACCTTTTAAACATGTATTTCAGGTCCATGATGATCAAGGATGGCACGGAAGGGCACGGATATTCAAGAGGGCTATAAAATTTATTACCATTCGAAAACTCATCTAATGTAATTTGTAAACATGGAACCATCTGGGACCTCATTTTGTAATCTCTGATATTTATATAATTTGAATGATAAATCTTTTAAAACGACTCAATTAGAGTTCGTTTTCTATTATTATGACTGTTGTGCCGTCGAGTAACACCCAGTTTAAATTCCGCTGCATCATGAATTGGGGGTGTTACATTCATCTCCACATCCGCCACCATCTTCTTCCATTCACAACCTTCTTTAAAACAACAATCAAAATCAAACCCTGATATCAAAGGAAAATAAACTTCTCTTATTTTATCCACAAAGCTTCTTTATTAGTCGTAAAGTGCAAAGTAAACAAAACCCCTTTCACTTTGTCATAATATTTTCCAATCTCAAACAACTAAAACTACATGTTCTTCTTCAAGTTTAACATAGTAATATATTCTTTTTCAAACAAAAAACTTCACTAATAATCGTGTCTTCGCCTAAAACAAAACCGACCACCCAACTCCATCGTCGCCACCAACCTCCCCCCCCCCCCCCCACATCCACGCCACCTGTCTCCGCCATTTCCACCAATAGTACCATATGTATTATTTATCAAGTTTTGTTTTTTAGTTGATAGTGGCGGCCCAACATGGTTACATATCTTGTCTGTTATACCCTCGTGCAGATTTATAAGGATAAAAATACCTGTTGGATCGATATACTCTGACCAAACTACTTTGTAGCTTGTAAGGGTTTAACAATATTGAGTAAACTCAACACTATTAATATTGAAACACTGTTTGACCTTGTAAAGTATGCGGAATCTACTAACACAAAGTTTAAGAAGAACTTTTATATTAAACCAAACTTGAACCTGCTTTGTTACACAGATTCACTAACAATCCCTAACTATTATCGACTTATAAAGCTCTACGACTCTTAGAACTTCGACTAAAAACATATATCCCTAATACCATCATAAGGCTCCTTATATAGATAACCTTAAGTCGATTTACATCATCTAACGACAAGTAATTATCCCTAACTAATTATAGAATATTCATACAATATTACATAATGATCCTTTAATCAATATTTCAATTAAGTCCTTATACTCTTCGAAATACTTTGAATGATCTTCAATATACAACAGTACTTTGACTTTGATCTTCAAGCATCAGTACTTTGACTTTGATCTTCAAGCAGCACTTTGACACAGCAGTACTTTAAAATACAGAAGTACCTTGAACTTTATATCCCAACAATACCCTCACGTGAGGTGCTTTGAGAGTGTTAATGAGAGCCGTTAGAGGAAAGGACTAACGACGAATAAAGTTTTAATTAGGCATCAATGATGCATTCTTTTGTTAAAGGACGAACCACTTGCTGCCGACACAAAACCACAGGGACAAACAATGTTATTTACTCTAAACAATCTCTTATATAATAAGAGTACATACAAAATGGACAATCAAATCTTGAAGAGTTTTCAATTTGACCAATAAAAGAACTCGATCTTGTCAGGTAAGAGAAATAAAAGAATTTCTATTGGCTAATAAAACTCAAAATTAGCTTCAATTTGGTCAAACTTAATTAAATTTCATCCAGCAAAATAAATATGCATAAAAACATATGTGTTAATTTTGAAAAAGTAATAATAATCAATAAATAAAAGTAAAAAAATAGATCAGGTAATTTATAAAACTTTAGTTGTGTTTAATTTTAAATCAATTATACGAACTTAAATATTTCCATGTTTTTTAATAACTTCATAAACTTAATAAATACCTCCTAAACATTATACCCTCATCATTAATATTTTATAAAGAAATACAACATATATGTTGTTGTTATATATAAATATTATTATCATTATATATAAAATTAATGCATATGCACAAAACTATAAAAATTGAAATAAAAACACGACTTACTGTAATATGTAAATGAATACATGAGATTATACATATACAAACGATTCATGTTATTTCTTTTTATGCCATTAAGTAAGGACATCCATTTTTTAATTATCCGCATTCAATAACGACTCATGTTATTCCTTTTTATAAGTTTAACACATGCGTAAATGTGTTTAAAATTTGAAGGCTTAAGATGAAAATAAATACATGAGACTGTGCTACTAAACATGCATAATGTCTATAACATGATATCAATAGTTAAACCTAAACAACATCAACATAAGACAATGACATTTTAACAAAGTCATATCTTTCATGTAACAAAGATTTATACAAAATATTAATCAATATTAATACATAATAAAATATTTATGTAAACTCGCATGTGCACGGGTATTATAATTATATCAGTATAAAAAAATTAATATTATTTTATAAAAATTTCTTAGATTTTACAAAACCATGGATTTATAAATTATTACAATATTTGACTTTAAAGCAAAGTTACTGAAATATTATTACCTATTATGCAATCTGCCGGAAGTTTAGTTATTACTCGCTATATTAATATCTGCCAAAACTCCGTACGTCTATGGTTTCTAAAGTCAGTACATCTTAAAGAGTTAGAATATGAACATCCCATGGAGGCATGGATACAAATTCAAGTTTCGATATCATTGGCCCAAGGGTCAAGTCATCAAGATAGGCTTAATCGCCAAAAGGCGTATCTCAAAGTCTCAATCACATTGTCTTAATCTTAATTATTTGGCTTATCTTTTGTAAGCTCAAGTGAATAATTGTCAGTCGACCAAAATGTAATTATTAGAAAAATGACAATTCAAGTATTACTCGTAATAGATGTTCAATATTTAAAAACAAAATAATAAATAATTGAAAGTAAGGAGTAATACTTTGTGGCTGTTTTTTTGGGTTGTTGGTGGCAACAACAACCAAATCATAACTAATATTAGGGTGGTGGCAGTCATGCCTTCAGAATTATCCATACCTCCCAAATCCACCAATAATATCATTCCACCTCATTTCACCTCATCCATACTTTTTTCATACCTCCCAACCTCTTTTTAGTGGCAACCATGCCTTTTCCATACCTCCCAACTTTTTTTTTTAATAAATTAAACAATTTAATTAAAACATAAATATTTCATTAATAACTAAAAGAAAATTACATAATACTTAAAAAAAAAAAAAAAAAAAAAATTACATTATTCTTAAAAAAAATGAAATAACTAATCATCGAGATATGTTAAATTTTGAGCATCTACGTGGTTCGTAAGATCATATAGGAGTCGGTAATGCATTTGTTCGTCGATTAACTCCGGTAATACATTCTCGTCATAAATTGGTGCGACTGGCGGATCCATTATATGAACCGGTGATATTGCCATCCCATCGTCTTTTAAAATCATATTGTGAAATATGATACACGTATAAACGATTTGCCGAATCTTCTCAACCGACATTGCCCGGAGAGGACGATCGAGAATCTTCCATTTAGTTTTAAGACGACCAAAAGCTCGCTCGATATCTTTTCTTGCAGACTCTTGTAGCCTCTTGAATCTCTTTTCATTTAATTCAACCGGATGCTTGTATGCTTTAACAAACGTTGACCATGTAGGATAGATTCCATCGGTAAGATAATAACCGCGTTTGTAAAACCGTCCATTTACATGAAATGAACTGTTTGCGGCCGTTCCGTTTCGCTCCGTAAGATACAATGGTGACTGATTCAAAACATTGATATCGTTGTTTGCACCTGGAGGACCAAAAAACGAATGCCAAATCCACAAATCGTAAGAAGCGACGGCTTCAAGCATAATAGTTGGGTATTGATGATCACCTCGCTTATATTGACCTTTCAAATGTCTAGGACAATTACGCCATGGAAAATGGGTACAATCAATGCTACCAAGCATTCCAGGAATGTGATGTTTATCTTCATGGAACTCGTATAAGCCTGCAACGTCATGGGATGTAGGCCTACGTAAGAACTCTCGACCATATAGTTGAATAATCGCTTGGCAAAAATGATCAAGGCATTCTCCTATAAAAAATTAATAACAAGAACTTTATAAAATATATATAACGCTAAGTTTATAAAAAAATTAATAGCAAGAACTTTAAAATATATATATATCACCTGACGTTCGGCGCGCCATGTTTAAATAGTCATCAAATCTATCTGGAGGTTCACCCGTTGAGAGTTGCCTAATCGCCGATGTGCATTTTTGTAATGCCGTGAAACTTTTTTTCCCCCTCGCATCTAACCCCTCTTGAAACCATTCAAAATTCGCTTCAACATCAGCAACAACTCTTAAAAACAAGCTTTTATTCATACGAAACCGATCACGAAAACGTTCGTCGTTAAACTTTGGACGTTCGACGAAATAGTCATTCATAAGGGTTTGTAAAGCTTGTTCACGAAAACGTTCTATATACTCCCGAGTTTCGGTAGAGCTTGCCGTGTCGTCAATTGCATCGTACGCGGCTAATAAGGTTTCTAGAGTGCTACCGGATGGCACTAGTTCGGACAATTCGTTAGAGATATTCACTAACGATTCGGACGAAGAAGATGACATTGTGAAAAATTTATGTTTGTGTTGTGTGAGTTTTGTGTTTGTGTGTGAGTTTTTAAGCTGTGTTTGTGTTTGTTTATATAGGAAATTTTTTTTTTTTTTTTACCCCGCTCCTCCAAAAGCAACGGATCTAATTTTTGTTTTTATGCATTTATTGTTTTTTGCCCATCGAAAATACCAAGCAACGGTCGAATTTTTGCATCGAAAATACCATGCTTCCACGGCAATAATAGCCGCTGAGACCATGCCGCTGGCCATGCCGGTGGACTGGCGGCGGTGTTCACCGCCGGCATGGCCATGCCGCTGTCCATGCCGCTGTCCATTGCCACCACTCTTAATGCCAATATGCCATTGGTACATCGACATTGTCATTTTTTTAACTTTATTTTTTCAGATCATACTCCTGGTCCTTGATACCCGGGTCTCAAATCGCCAGTGCAATTATGTTAAAGAAAAACATTCACATCTATAACAGATTAATATATGAATAATTCTACATCCACTCACAATTTACACAAAAAAATCCACTCGTTGACGTGTCATTGAGTTGATTGGTTGGTTTTTTGTGGGCCACAAAAATCCAACCAATCAGCTCGCTGACACGTCAGCGAGTGGGATTTTTTGTGTAAATTGTGAGTGGGTGTAGCACACCTCTTAATATATACCAGTAGTTGTTAAAAAAAAGATTAATATATAGTTTTAAATATATATAGTAACACATATTACAGTCTTAGATTATTTAATCATAAATCCATCATTTTGTCGTTGGTATTAAGATAACACCAATAAGTGCAAAGTAAAATCAAATTTGATGGCAAAAAAAGTGCACTAATAAAGAGGAAATAGTTCTAGATTTAAAGTTTGCTAAAGAAAGCTTAATAGCTTTACAAATATACACGGTTAGAGGTTATACGGATAAGTTTCTTCATGTTAAGTTTATTTAGAGAGAACAAGTATTTGACTCAGATTTACACGCTTAAATGAGGTATCCTCATAGTCATTTCCGACTACTTTGTTGGGCTGTCGGGCATTCCCAAAATGTGTAACTAATGATGCATGAACCAAAAACTTTTTGTAAAAACATTAAAATGCATAACCCACTAGGTCATGTTAATATATTATAGTTTTCTAGCTTATAAATATCACAGAATAGAAGCAATGCACATGATGATATGATTCACTAATAAAAAGACTCAGACGCTTTGCGTTAGATTGGGTCAAATGGGTGATGATACATCACCTTCTGGGGCTGCAAAAGATTGAGCATGGAAGATAGTGGTCCACTGTATTAAAGTACGTAGAATAAAATAAAGTTAAAGCATCATTTCGGTATAAGGTTTTTTGTATCTTTATGAATTCAAAGGTTTTACTTTGGTGGATCAAACACTTTTATCTCGTTATGGCTTCATCATCATTGATCACGTTCTTCGCCAAAATATACATCAAACACGCACAGATACATTAGAAAAACTCGGGAAAAAAGAAATAGCAAAGGGGATCGGCGTTTCCACTTCCATGTGGTGACGAGCAACGCCGACGCTGACCTATCAACAGGGGACGAAACAAGAGCTAAAAGTGACCGGTTGAACAATTTTTTTTTTTTTTTTTTTTTTTTTTTTTTTTTTTTTTTTTTTTTTTTTTAAGTAGTATAAGAAAAAAAAATTAAAAACAATTTTCGATTAAAATGATGAGTTTAGTGAAAACTAAGTTACTTTTCACCTATTGATGGACTAAATAACCAATAACTAGAAACAAAATGCATTAAAACCGAGTGCATTTTAGAAAGTTCAATATTTTTCACGAAAATTAGCACTACAAAGCAAAATTCTATCATACTCCCGTGAAACCGCGACCAACTCTATGATGAGTTCGCACCAAATGCTTATAGCATACACAAGAATCGTTACAAGGAATAATGATGTACGCTAAGACAATAATTTATTAGACCAAATGCTTATAGTTAATTCAACATTTGGCGTGAAAAAATTGGCCCGCATCATGAGGGCAAAATAAGGGTATGTAAGTCACTACATATATGTTTATTATTTCAGGATAATTGAGAAAATATTTATAGGGAGTTAGAGCATCCGGTGTCTTAGCGAAGAAGTGCTTTCCACGCTTACATGGCGT
Organism: Artemisia argyi; assembly: GCA_030686995.1. Classification (NCBI taxonomy): domain Eukaryota; kingdom Viridiplantae; phylum Streptophyta; class Magnoliopsida; order Asterales; family Asteraceae; genus Artemisia; species Artemisia argyi. The sequence goes on from CM060696.1 coordinate 90,506,937, forward strand.
TTGCCGTCCCTCGCCACTATCTCGCTGCCGCACCAAGCTGTTTCGCCGTTTCGCCGTTTGGTGTCTCGCTGTGCATACGACAAAGTAAAAGACAAATAAGTTGTGCAAGTGAACGTTGTGGAACTTTTATTTTTTATTTTTATTTATTTTTTATTTTTTATTTTAAATAAACACACTTATACACTATAAATATTACATTATTTTAACAAATTTTACACACTTCTTTTTCAAAACACTTCATCCTTATAAAAAATCTGATATGGCTTGTTCACTCCCACATATGATCGATGAAATCATGGCTTTAGTTGATAAACTAATAGCGGAGGATAGAGCTCGTCAGCAAGCGTTGTGCGACTTTGCCATGCAATTTGAAAAGGCATATGAAGCTAAAGATGATTTGAGACAAGCATACGAGAAATGCAATGACATTCCGCCTGAAAATCGCACTCAAATAGAGACTTTTTTAAACAAAGTATCTACGAAAGATTATGAGATCTATAATGCTCTGTTTAGCAAGGTGGGGAAATAGAAAAACAAATCAAGGGGAAGTTTATTTGGCTACATGAAAAATCCACTTAGGACGATTATGTATTGTATTTTAAATTTCGCATCGTATCATAATTTGTATCTTTATTTTAAAATACTTTTTTTTAAGGATATTTATATGAAGTAGAAGGAAATGCGGGAGGATATTTATATCTCCGTCCTTCATTTCATTCTGCTTCATTATAGATATTCTCCAAAAAACCTCGTATGCGTTTTCGTTTTGGTGTTGTAATTTTAAATTTCGTATTGTAATGTTAAATTTCGTATTCTAACTTTTATGTTTAAATAAATGAATGTACTTTTAAATTTTTGCAGCAATTTCAAATAAAAGAGTATACTTTTAAAATTTTTCAATAGTTTCAAATTTTAAATTTGATATGCTCCAACGGCTATTTTTCTCCTATAAATACCCAGTTACCATCATACATTTTGTCACACAAATTATTATCAAACTCTCTCAAGTATCACTCATTTTTACACAAACACTATTGCTCAAGACCCAAGCGAGGTGCAAAAGGCTATCCTTAAACAATGACACACTTAATAGGAAAAAGAACTCCACCTAGTTAACAATTTGTTAGGTGAGATAACTCAGTATTATGCTCCAGATGATGAGCCGTGGTGAAGAGGTCGAAAGGTTGCGTGAGATGCCTCAAGACCAGCTAGTTATCAACGTCGATATACAAACGCTGCTAATAACTAAGGAATCAGATACGCGTCTCTACATTGCCTTGAATGACGTTAGGGAACAAATGCAGCAAGTCTGTAATGAGAAGACAAATCTCATCAACTATTACAGATCAATATAAAAGCTTGATGAGAACCGTTGGATGATTTTGTATTCGTGTCGTATCGTCATCCGCGTTTTTTTCGCATTGTATTTTGGTTTCGTATTGTATTTTTTTTCGTATAGTTATTTTTATGTTTCGTATGTTTTTTAATATGTTGTATTTTAATTTTATTTTTATGAATGAATTTTAGTTTATTTGAAAGATCGAAAAAATAATAAAATTGTAAGTAGTGAGACCCAAATGAAGATGTTGTGTTATGTTATGATAAAAATGGTATTTTGGAGAGGTTGTGTTATGGTGATGTGACACCAGTGGGGCCCAAATGAAGAGCTTCAGCTCTTCATGACACCTTAGAGCCTTAGGTGTGGTGACTGGTGAGTAAGTAAAACTACTCATTTAGGTCTCACGGTGTGCCACATCACCGTAACAAACCCCCTTTTATAACCCCCTTATGGCCTTATCACAACTTACTTATTTGGGTCCCACTGCTTCCTGTTTTATTTTTCATACAATCGTACATATTAAAAACATACTAAACTTCAAATAACGATACGAAAAAACAAACTCAAAATGTTAATTTGCTATATTTTCACTTAAAAAAGCAAGAAACCTTTGTAGTCTATAACAAACGTGTGGGCTTAAATGACTCAGTCACCCAACAAACAATAAGCCCAAACAAGCCTATCATGAAACACCTTATACAAATACCAACCACCACGCAACCTTAATCGCAAGTTCGCAACCAGTGTCTCTGCTACTACCGTGAGAAACTACAACACATAAATAATAATAATAATAATAATAATAATAATAATAATAATAATAAAGAAAAAAAAATGTGAGATTTGTTAGAGAAAAAAAATTAATGCTATATTTATAAAAATATAACCGTTTATATTCACTTGGGCCCCACTTTTGCAGAGTAAATTGCTCGTCGTGCAGACGACGAGAGGGAAGGTGGCGAGATCACGGGGTGTGGTGGCGAGCCACGGTGAGAATGTCATGTCACCGTGGTGACGTGGTGGCGAGCCCACACCGATCGCTCTTATACTCTTAGAGATGGCTAAATGGGTGGGTCGAGTCACAGTGGTCAAAACTAGTAGCTTTTGTGCATACTGAAACAGGTCGGTTTGGGATAACCCAAAACCCCATTTGTCCAAAAGTTATACTAACATTTTTATTGAGTATCCCCTATACTAATATTAAATTACTCGTAAGTATCATCTAACATTTTAAATAAAATGATGTATGAGGTTTTTAGACTTGGTCGACCTTCAACCCGCATCCTTTTATGGTATTTGAAAAAACAGTCAACATAACCCAAATGCCCATTGTAAATGGGTCAAAATTGCAACCAACAACTAGACAAAATAGTAGAATTTCAGTTAGCGTATCTTAATCTAATGACAGGTAAAAGGTGTGTAAGCGACGGGTCCAACAGTTGTGCTTCTAAGAAGTTTGGTACGGCTTTCGTGAGAATGTTCCATATGGTGACCTAGGAAACACACTGAGGAGATAGGGTCATAGGGCCATAGGGTATGCATGATGAAGTATTAATCCTGAGTTCAACTAGTAGAGATGGCAATTTCTACCCATCCACTTATGAAGGGGTCGAGTGGGTTTGTTTCGTTTTGAACAGAAATAATAATAACAATAAAAAGTGAAACGAATCAGACGAGTTATATAAAGATGAATAATATTGGAAGCACTGATTTATGGAATCATAAATAACAGGTTAATTATCTATAAGAAAATGGAATGAAGAGGTGTTAGTAGGTTAACCTACCCGTCTCACCAACTCTGGTTCTTATCTATAAAGAAAGTTAGACTATGCTAGAGAACACACAATAGTTAGACTTGATGGATATTGCAGGTTTTGCTTTAGCAAATATACTTGTACACAAGACTCAGTTAGTCAGTTGTAAAAGATAAGCACGGACAAGTAACATAGGATACAGAGGGAACATGAAACATGCATCATATTAAAGGATATGTGGGAGCTAATGCAGGGGCCATTTCAAAGGGGGATCGAAAAAAAGAAACCCCATTGGTGGAGCGCATAGCAGCATTAAGTGTGTTCCTTATGGGTGATTTGCTAGCCGATTCAGCACAGGAAAGGAATTGATCACAGACAATTGCAAGTGTGTGAAACTAGAATCCGGATTCAAAGAGACCAAGAGGAACCTCTTGAAGTATTCTAAATTTCAAAGGTAGATATATGTATATCCCAATTGGGAAAGAAGAAGCAGCCACAGGATCGTAACATATGAAAATGGGGAAAAATCTTTACAAAGCGAATCAGCAGATTTTTAATCTCAAAACATCAAATGGCATCATCATTAAAAACCAAGCAAATAATTGACAAACTAAATAATAATAATAATAATTATAAGAACCAATCATCATCAATAAGCAAACAAAAGATAGATAGATATCCATTCAATCAAGCAAAAGCATGATTACAATACCAGAGTTTAATTAATTATGGTGACATGAATTAAAATTATAAACTAAAATTTCTTCTGCTTGTTGTTGTTGTTGATGTGGTGTTTTCGTTTCATCATCATCTTCTTCTTCTTCTTCTTCTCTTCCTTCTTGTTCATTTTTGCTATCACCCTATTCAGCTCGTCATTGGCATCAAATAACTTTTCTAATTCTTTTGCTTGATCCATCCGCATCTTGGTGTACGCAACATCTCCCATTTCTCCACGTTTCCTATCATTCGCTGCCTTCCATGGCACGTCAAGATATTCGAGAAATTGAACCTCGAATGACATGTTCTTAGGAGGAACATAAGGTTTAAGCAAACCTGTGTTCAAAGGCAACCCTTTCTTCTTCAAAATCTCTTTCCACAAACGATTCTTTTTAGCCGCCGACATCCACATCTCTCTCAATCTCAAAATCAATAAATTTTACTATTAGGGTTTCTTTCTTGCATGCCCCTTTATTTATATAGTAGACATGCAGTTACAATACATTACCACCCCCTCCCTTGTTTTTATATCTATACTTACTCGACCCTTCATTTTGTAAAGAACAAAAAAAAAAAAAAAAAAAAAAAGGGTTTTATATGACATTAGTATCATCGTCCACAACAAAAAAATAAAAATAAAATTGGTTTTATCTTATTATGTTGACTTTGCTTTTTCATTGTATTGACAATGTTAAAAAAAAGTTCGAAACCTTCTATAATTTCTATTATGATATCAAATCCTGCTTTTCGTCTTCCCTAACATTAATTAATTGTAGCAAAATATGGTTTGCAGGTTCTCGCATGCCATCACTTGACTGTCCTAATAAGCTTTTTACTATTAAATATTTGAGGTTAACGGTGTCATCTATTCGTTTTTCATCTAACCTTCTGAAAACTTCAGCCTCGTTTCAGAAGACACTGTATGCTCAGTTGTTCATCTTCCATACGTTGCAACCTTTTTTCATCGAGGACTCCAAGTGAGTACAATTTTCTTCTGTAAATTAAAAGGATTATTTTAATTTAAGGTGCATATCTGAGACCCATATACAGAAAAACAACTATCGTGGGGGGTATAAACTCTTATTAATACAGTATCTTTATCAATCCCTTTTCATTTATATGCAAGATTTCTCTCTTTGTAAAAGTCTTAATCTGCAATGTCCTTTGCTCGTTAGTAACCATTACGAAATGTTGACGATTTTCACTTTGGTTGCCATTACTGAGGGGTATTTCAAGTACTCCATATTTTTATGTAGGGAGCATACTCTATAAATTATGCAAGGGTAAATGATAACCTGGAACAATTTTGCTTCAAAGTTTTATATATGTTGCTAATTGCTAATTGCTAATTGCTAATTGTTATTGTTGCGTTGTAGCTATACATGCATCTGCTTTATTAAAATTACAACAGTTTCCATTATAATCCTAAATTAACTTGTCCATGATCAGTTTTTCAAGGAACTTTTGATATGCGATCTGTTTCTACAAAATGCTTCTATTTTCATCTGTAAGACTCTTTATTGTTTTATAGAAAGTTTGACTTACTTTAACTTAATGATACTTGTTTGCGGACTAGGAGGACGACTGGCATATTAAAAGCAGCACAGATGGCAGCGGCTTTAATTCCTCATCCGCAAATAATAATAACTTGATGAGGAAGGATCTTCCCATGAAACTGCTATTTTTCTTGACGGGTTTTTAATGTTCAACTGCTTTCGCAACTGTTATAGGGCAAGGGTGATTGGGATATTCTTTCTGCTGCTTTAGCTGTGGCTGTGGTGGAGGGGATTGGGGCTCTTATGTACACAGGCTCATCTCCTTTGATCCATAAGGTAAAGAACTTAATCACCATGATCAATTACTGGAAAGGTGGACTTACTATGGGTCTTTTTCTGGATTCGTTCAAGTATTAGAGATGTACTGTTGCTCAAGATTTTGTCTTTTAGTTTAAAACGGTCATTTCCTGCCCTCCAGTAAACGGATGACCTAAAGATTTTATGGGTGTGGTGTATATTCATTAACTGAACCCTACATCCGTATAGTTTTGATGGAAGTTCTAAATGTGATTCAATTGATTTTTTAGAAGCGGGTTACATGGAATTGCCGTAGATTATTACCAGAGTATTTTGCAGCTCAAGGAGTCTTGTTGACTTTATTTTATAGTGAAAAATGCTATCTGTGCTGCTCAAGTGCAGGGATTAACATGGTATGGCATTGGATCTTCTGGTTCACTAGATAACCCAACCCCCTGTCCGGACCATTTTGACACGTACTCTAAAGATGACCCACTTTAAACCCAACCCGTTCTGTCCTTTGGTGGAAACCCTCATTTTCTAATCATGGCTTGTGGTGGTCTATGCAGCTAGAATTGCCTTGTTTTGGGACCTTGAGTTGAGCCGACAACAGATGAAGCATTGCACCCTGAATCATGGGTCATTGATCTTTGGGTTTTTCTTGTAGCATCTAGAAGACATTAATTTTAAAATCCATTTTCGCATATAGACATATAGTGTATATCAATGTTGATATTGGAATATTGTTTGTAAGATTTCTTTAGCTAGTATACAGATAGTGAAATAGAAAGCAGAAATGATCCTAATACATTTTCTTTTTGCAATTTTTGAAGTTATTATTGAGTTTGCCTTGTGCACCTTCTTTCACAGAAGTTATCTATTTGGCAAATTCGAACTACCAATTACTGTATTATTGTAAATGATAAGACCAGTTCATGTAGCAACTAGCAAGGTACCCGCGCATAGTGGCTATAAAAAATTTGTTTTGTGTGTATATTTTGCGGAAGTGAGTGGTTTTACCTTTTTCAACAGTGGTTCGGCAATAGTCCTGCGGTTGTGTAGTGAGCAGTGACCGTCCAAAGTGGTCATACAAAACTGTGTATTAGTACAAAAAATTGTTCAGGTCAATACAAAATTGGTTTGCATACAAGAGCTATAGTATCCTTCTATCCCCTGGACTTCATGAGGAACCACCAAAAACCTACAAGAGCATATATAGACAGAGTATTAATGATCGTCATGCTTCATATATATTTCAATTAAGGTACACCACAAACACACTCACCCAAGCCAAAAGGGACTTTGAAAGTCCAAGCTTTTGCTTATCACCACCATCTGTTACTGGTTTTGTTTGAGGAAAATGGCGAGTCACTTTTGCCACCTGTTGATCATCTGGAATCTCTAAAGTCGCCCCATTAGCTTGTTGCATCTTACGTTTCTACACAAATAATATTAATTACAATAATCTTCTAAATAAGAACAAATCACAAGAATCTTAAACTGTATAAAGTTCTCATTTTAGGTCTCATGTCATGTAATGATTTGTTTCATTTGAAGTTTCCTAGTCAGGACACTTTTCTTAGTTGTGACTTGAAAGTCAAAAAAATAACATGTAAACAGAAGTTGAAGGATACCTTCTTCAGTCGTTCATCTATAGAACTTAGAGCTCGAGACTGATCAACTTTTGCAAGATAAAAGTCCCGCTCCTTTTTAGCTGCTGAAAGTTCCATTGCTAATTTTTGCTCTCTTGTGGCATTCTTATAGGCTGTATTACAAAAAGTCAAGTTAAGAACTAGAAGACACACTAATGCAATAAAGATTTCAAATTTACTATAAAGCTGAAACAAACCAATATGCATGTAAAAAGGGTACGCATAGTGTTCAGCAGCAAAAAATGGGGTAAATTCGTGCAAATGGCTCAACTATTTCATACACGGTTTGAGTAACCGCTTTAAGAATTTGTTTAAGTGGCATAAAGAGCAAGGACATACCAATCTCTTCCGTAAGATGATCCCATTTGAATTTACTTAAGTACTTGATGTTCCAAAGGTCATAATAGAACTGCGACTTTTTCTTCCCACCTAAACGCATGCAAAGTAAGATAATTATACTTACTCAACTAAATTTACAACTTGTAACTAAATCAGTAAAAAATCATATATGATTGCATGCACACATACCTACTTGTTCACCATTTAACATTGAAGCAAGTCAGCAACCCTTTTAGCAACATTTTTGTTGGTAAATTCAACCCATCTGCAGGCATACAACAAGTGTCAATATGTTCTAGTGAACCCATGTAATACACCACTCACCACTGGTATGTAGCAATCGAAACCACCCAAGTCGTAAGAACTTACCCTTCTGTAAAACCTTGTCCACGAAAGCCACCAGCTTTTTTACGGTGCACATGAGCAATAGGATCTGTTTAAAGATATTATTTGCATGTATAAAACATTCGATTCCGATCCAATAATAACATAACAAATAATTCCAGGTTTGCGAATACACTCACAATACTCATAACTCACAAAAAGACTACAAAGTAAGAAATTAGAGTAACAACCTTCTGGCGTAAGATAAATTCTTTCGAGCTCTGCATATTGAGACAAAATTTGACGAAGCTTTAGAGGATCCATTCGTGGAGGTACACGACTCAAGTAGCAAACCCCACGCATATAAGCCTTAGCAGCTTCCTTCAATAAACGTCGTTTCCTCTTCATTTTTCGTTCCGCTTTCACTTGTTGTAATTCAGCCTTCATTTCTTCAAATGCTCCATCGTCTATTTCAACTTTTTCTTCCTCAGCCATACTTGAAAACAATTGGGTTCTGAAAATCCATGGGAAAGCTTATAAAAATTGTATATAACAACTACCTCCAAGAAAATGATAAAAGGACCCTAAAAACGATCATACGAGATGATAATCCATAAATAGACTCAAAAGCAAAACATCCATCAAGGTTTAGTTTTGTGAATTATTTATAAACTTATTTAAGAGTCATTGTGCTTTCTCTTGTTATTTTATAAGCAGACAAGCAATATGGATTTTTGGGATATAAACTGCTTTTGTTTATGTGCTTAAATTAAGTTTTTAACGTAAGATAAGCATTTTTCAATAAGCAGGTTGGTTGGGAGAAGATTGTAAAATATTGATTAAAAATAAATGTAAAGTAAGCAAAATCAAACACTGCTAATTTCTAAGCTGCTTATCTACTTCTACTTATAAGCAGGAAAATAAACCATCCTAAACACCCTCTTATATACATGTTATTTATTTATAGTGACACGTTGATTGTTATAGGTAAAATTTATGATGAATAAATCATTCTAAATGAAATCTGAAAGCTTAATAAAATATATATACATATAATATCTGTATGAATCGAAACAAAACAATTAACAAGGAAATAAGCAATTAGCGTGAAACATATGGTTGTTAGTGACAGCGTTTTGCAATGTAGATGTCAGTCAATGGTTGTATAAGGTGGTGGTGATTAGGGATGGCAATGGGCGAGAAAAAACCATAACCCATGGGTACCCGACATAAATGGGTGGGTAAACGCTTCAATTTTCACCCATGGGTGGTCGTGGGTGAAAATCTGTACCCATCAGCGGGTGGCGGGTGGGTGACGGGTGAGACATACCCATCGCGGGTATACCAGTCAAAATACCCGTGGTGTACCAATAAACCCGTGTTAAAATTAATTATACTAATTAAAATATTTATCATGTTGCAGGTATATATTTAATAGTTACCACAAAATCTCAAGAAAACACATTAACCTAAAAGTTTGTTTGAGTTTCAAGACTAAAAAGAATATGAAAGATCAAATAATCAAAGTTGTATTTGGCAAATTGATTGGTGTTTTATTACGCAGTTTCATGGTTAGTTTTCATATCATCGATCGTTTTGTAATTTTGTTGCATAAACATTAACCCATGAGCAACAAATACCCACGGGTAAGGGCATGGGTAGAAAATTGTACCCATTGGCGGGTGACGGGTGAGAAAAAAACTACATGGGTGAGTGCGGGTTAGAGGTACCCGTGCCCAGTGCCCACGGGTGTCATCTTTAGTGGTGATAGCAGCCAAATAAAGTGGTGGAGCTATGGAGTGGTGGTTAGGGGAGAGACAAAATGTGTATATTCAATATGGCCCAATCTAAGTGGAAAACAAAAACTTAACTGGCCCAATGTTATAATTATAAAATATAAATGCTTTATACAAGGGAGATGAGCCAAATTGATTGACACATTAAATTGGAGTATCCACTCAATTAGGCGAGCGTGCAAATCATCTCTCTTTATATAGTATCATAGATTATTGTCGTAAGAATTATACGGAGTATTAACTAGCCAACGTGTCTAAAATTTGTTCAAGACTATATTAAACTGATTTCTTGCAATGACTTCGTTGATAAGTTCAAAACTATCGGCAAGTATCATCTTTAAAAAGTCAAAATGTCTAACACTTTCCATCCAAGAGGGATGATTTGTGCTAAACTTTTTGCAAAAATAGTCCCTAAGGATTTTTGTTAGACATTTAGCCTCTTGAGTGCCAATAGTTTCTAATCGGAATAATTAGTGCCAAATTTGACAAACCAGATAGATTATTTTTGCAATTTACTATTTAAAATTAAAAATAATAATAATAAATAAATAAATATATATAAATAAATAAAATGCTTTGGATGGTCTTGTTCAACAAGAGAATCTTATCAAGAAATTGTGGGGGCTTATATTGCTTTCATATTTTCAAATATAAGCTATGTTGTGCTTATGGGTTATGGCTTGTACTATTTTACATTGGGCCTTAAATGACCAGAGTTTTGCTGACAAATACAGTAACAAATTCACTTTCAGAGCTCACAAAGCACACCTAGCCTTCCTTTGTCAACTGTCAACTTGTCAAGCTTGTTTTTGTAGCTTGTATTCTTTCAGGAATACAATGATAGAGATTATGATCCCATGAACTCAAAGTATAATTATACAACCCAAAAGTGTAGAATCTGGTTTTCGTCGAACGTATAAAAACTGCCATAAAGGTGAGCTTTAATAGAACCATAAGTGTCACCTGTACAAAATAATATAAATGTGCCTCGAGTTGTTACCTTTTTTCTACGTTTTGATTAGTATCTTTGCGCACTTAAATCCTTTCTTATGTAAAATATCATGTAAATACAGTAAATAAAGTATCCCAGTTAAAGCAATTGCATAGTAGCCTAAAAGGGAACCTTTTCTTATTGCTAAACATGTTTTGCTATTAACTTTTTCGTTCAGCAGAAAAAGGAAATGCTGCTGATAGGCAAATATACAAAACCCCTATCAACGACTTATGAGCAGTTTTGTGGTTTCATGTTTCGGAGTGCTTACTAAAACCGTTTATCAGATTATGGGGATTATTGTTTGCTTACATGTAGTCTCAAACACCCACAAAGTCAGATATCTGCTTAAATTAAGGGAGAACGAGGAAGTAATGCCCTAAAGTTGCACTAGTTGCCTAGTCCGTAGTGTATTTGTTTGAACAAGTGTGTGGCTGTGTAAATGATGTCCAGAACAAATTGCAGTTGTCTACTTTGCCACTGTTTTTGAAGCAGGACATGATTCTAGGCCTTAAATATATATGATTACAAAGTTAAAAAGGGTAAACTGTGTGGGTTTTCTTTGATTATTTATGACAGCGAATCTTAATCCTCCAGATAGTAGTAGCAGAAAAGCACAAAGTGATCACTCACGATCAGTAGCACAAAACATGGAAATCCTTTTGACGAAACTCTTGGTGCACTATTTGCAACATCATGGGATTTTTTGTAGCAACAAGCAATGTAAATGCCTCTTAATAGGCTAATCGTTGGTGTAAATTAGATGCCACATGACGAAAGTACCATCAACATGTTAGATATATACTAGTATATTTTTTGTTTATGAATTGTGTAATTTAATACTGTATCAAAACTATATATTACAATTATGAGTAGCTTATCACATGGCTTATCATATAGGTAACTTTAGGATGTTGCTTAGATCCCGCTGCAACGCGCAGGACGAAAATCCTTGTTAATAAGCAAATCTTATCAAGAAATTGTGGGCTATAATGTTTTTATATATTGTAGGGCTAAAATGCTATATTGTGCTTAAGTGCTTAACTGCTTATGGCTTCATGGTTTGTTGACTTAGTGAGTTAGTTCAGTTTGAGAGCCCACAAGTGTTTTGCTTGCAACAAAACATATCTAAGTTTTCCTTGTCAAGCCTGTTTTTATGGCTTTTAATTCTTTGTCTGACCCTATGATTACTTCCCATTAAATCAAAACACAACCAACTTGAAAATTTGATACAACCCAAAAGGATTCTGGTCTTGGTCGAATGTATAAAAAACCAATCAAATTCTTTCATTAAAAAAATTCTCATATTTTTCTTCCTCTCAAAACATATTCACTCTCTCTCGCCGTTAAATCACTGACCACCATAGGCTTTACCACTGTCATTAACAGCGCAGCATATGCATTAAAACTTAAAGCTTAAAAGCACCAATCCATCTTAAAGGCAAAACACATATCGCCCAAAAACATACAACACCCCAATATTTGAATATCACGCCGAGAAAAAAGGATTGCCCAACCCCCTCCAACAAGAAAACAGCAAAAACTGGACAATTAGTACAAAACCAAGACTAATTAACACCCACACCCCGAAGAAACCACCACCGACCAAGGATCTGAACACCAAATATCCGACGAATCATCATCCCATATGCCATATAGCCAACCTATATTTAGCATCTCAGATCGAACCACCATCATGGTAATGAATTAGACGATGCGCATAGACAAAGTTTGGAACATCCGACTTCCATCAAGAGAAAATGCCTCTTTTTATGAAATCAACTTCGTGGTTTAAAAAACAACGTTTAAGAGCCTTTTCAAATGAATATTTGACAAAAGAGGACAGCGCAGAGTATCCAAATCAAACTTCTTTCATAAAACACCATCTAACAGGGTGACGACGATCTTGAAGCAACTTCCAGTTAAATACGCAAACTTTTTTACGAATCCATCTATTCCACCATTTTCCAATATATTCAATACCAGTACAACCAAGAATACGACCATCAATGCAGTCTGAAAATATTTTCACCAAAATAAACCGTATCACAGAAGTTTAAAGTTTGCGAGTGTCTACTACTTTCTTAGCCAAAATGTTTAAAGAATGTTAGATTATACAAAACGAGTGTCTTCAATAGTGTTATGAGACATATAACACATACTGAAAACAAAAATACTTTTAAATTAGTATGTTAGTCATGGCGAGACTGTCTGGCGTTAGACTGTAAGGATTGAATATATGCTCACAAGATGCCCAAAAGTAGGAAACAGAAAACTTATGGAAGTGAGCTTTCATGGAAGCAAAAGAGTAGCTATACATTAAAAATATGTGCCTTGTGTTAATCAAGGCCCATGCATCTGTAAATAGAACTCGATTGTCCCTAAAGATTCACCCCATTACAATGAATGGTGGACACATGACATACAACGCCCCAACCCACCCCACTATAACAAATGCCAAGTTCCACCGGTATGCACACCAGATCAGGTTAAAGATTCATGATCCTAAATCCTAAAAGTTCTTTTTCAAACGGAAAACTGTACATGTTGCTGGTCTATCTCAAAAAATGGTATCAAAAGTAACCTGGAATCTTGCAGTGTTACCAGGTTTCGGATCTGAAGCGTTAGCAAGCCCTCCCAACAATTTTATCACATCTGCCGTATCGTCTAAGTAGTATTTAGCTTTGCTAGGCTTCCGTCCAACCGTACAAGCAAATATTTCTGGAGTTGAAGTGACTGAGGCACTTAAAACTGTGTTCCTGATGCTTTCAAACATATCCTCATCTGACCGGTCGTCCCCTATGCATGCCACAAAGTCTGGGGCTTCCCCTTTTTCGACCATGGTCGATAGGATTTTTTGTGCTACAAGTCCTTTCGTCACACCCTGAAAAAGTAAAAAATCCAAATTAAGCATATGATTTCTTGCATGATTTATATGGTACAGATATAGAAGGTGAGAATACCTGAGGTTTGACTTCAACTATTTGTTGACCACGTTTTACGATAGCTGGTTCATTGGCAAGCACGTTCTCTAAATGCACCAACAACTCCTTTGCTTGACAGGCACCAAAGTCAGGATCAGCATCTTGGTGGTGCCAGACCAGACCACTCTCTTTGGTCTCGATGTATGAACCATCGGTTGCCTCTGTATATAGTCTCATAACTGGTTCTGCAATCTCCTTCCACTCGAGATCTGTAGCCGGGAGACTAGATTCCCATTCAGATTTACTACTCCACCTGTAAATCAAAAGTGAATACGTCAATTTATGCATAGATAATATGATTTCAAATCAATATGTGAACTTTAATACCTTGTGAAATAACCATGTTCAGCGGCTAGACCAAGCCGCTCACAAGGAGCAAGCCATTCACTTAAAGAGCTTCTTCCTCGTCCACTAACAATGAAAACCGTGTTCTTCGGATCATTGCACAATGTACTCAATATATTGATAAGTTCTTCACTAGGAGCCTTTACAATAGACGACTGTGGCACAAGTGTGCCGTCATAATCCAGAAATATTGCCCGTCTGCTCGACTTTTTATATGCAGAGACAATGTAGTTAGGAGATAGTTTTCTGAAACTAGGAGAAAGAGAAACGACTCTAAAGCCAAGACCAAAACCGATACCCCAGCACCGTTTATTATAATGGTCTTTAGATGCTCTCTCCAAATCTTGCATAAAGCTACGAGCCCAGTAAGCCACATCATGAGAGCTTACATAACGATAGTGCTTCTCATGTCTCAATTGTTTTTCTGACTCTTTCATTGTAAAAGCAGAACTAATAGCTCCAGCAACAGATTCTATATCCCACGGGTTGACTCGTATAGCACCACTTAAAGACGGTGAACACCCTACAAATTCAGACACAACCAACATGCTTGTTCGAGGGGATTCAGTTTCCTTCTTATCAAAATAGGGCGAGTTCTGTCTGCAAACAATGTATTTGTACGGAACCAAGTTCATTCCGTCCCTAACAGCATTGACTATGCAACAATCAGCCATTGAATAATAGGCAGACTTTTCATAACGAGCAACTGGGCGGTCAATTAGGACCACAGGCTGATGATCAGGTGAACCAAATGCCTCATTGATCCTATTTACAAGTAAATATGTCTCCCTTTTTGCTTCTTGCACGTCTTTTCCTGTACTCCTTGCAGGGTTCACAATTTGGATCAGAACGAGGTTACCTTGAAGCGCGGGATGGTTTTGTAATAGATATTCAAAGGCTAGTAACTTAAGACTGATGCCTTTAAATATATCCATGTCATCAACCCCAACTATGAGCTTTTTCCCCTTGTAACGTTGAGCTATTTCTTTAACTTTATTCGCTGTGATAGGAAGGTTTAACACATTTTCAAGGCGACCCATCTGGATGCCTACAGGTAGAATTTTGATATACACCGTTCGACCAAAGTAATCAAGCCCAATGTGCCCTCGTTTGGATTCATAATCCAGCCCCATCATTCTACTGCAACACGACAGAAAGTGTCGTGCATAATCAAACGTATGAAAACCAATAAGGTCACAATTAAGAAGACCTTTCAGAATTTCATCTCTTACAGGAAGAGTTCGGTATATCTCTGAGGAAGGAAAAGGGCTATGAAGAAAAAAACCAAGTTTGACTCGATTGTAGCGTTTTCTTAAGAAAGTGGGTAAGATCATAAGATGATAATCATGAACCCATATATAATCATCATCCGGGTCAGCAACTTCCATAACTTTATCAGCAAATATTTTATTTGCAGATACATACGCCTGCCAAAGAAGGCGGTCAAAGCGATCTGCATGGTCTGGGCAAATGGGAAGCATGTAATGGAAAAGTGGCCATAATTGTTGTTTACAGAAACCATCATAAAACTTTTTATGAAGGTCGTGAGGGAGAAACGTGGGAACACAATTGAATTCATCTAGAAGTTTCTGAGCAACTTCTTCCTGCTCGCTAGCATCTACTTCAACTTTGAGTGAGCCTACATAAACAAACTCGGTTTCAGGAGAAAATCCATCTTTTAGTTGCCAATAGAGCGAGTCTTCGTCAAAACTGAAGGTCAACTTTAGGGTATCTGGATCTCGCTGAGTATGTAACGGTAACATATTTGTTACAATTATTTTTCTCTCCCGACAACCAGATGACATACTATCTGAATCCCCATCATAACCATTAATAATTCCAGGTAGCGTCATCACTCGTGGAAGAGCCCTTGGGGTTTGAGGGATGTCAAGTAGCTTATCAGAAACCATATCCAAAATGTTTGAAGAAGATTTTGATGCCATTATGTGTGTAGCAGTGGTTCTTCACTTTATCATACAGCTTGGTGTATCGAACAAAAGTATACCCTCTAGGATGATACGTGGCTCAATGATCCTGCACAGCATATACCAAAAGCGTGTGAGAAAAGAAGAACCCATAACATGGTTGACTTACATAAGATATTAGTAATTCAACTATCCAGACCACTATGTAAAGTCTAAACACGTATCAATATAATAAGCTCAGGGATATTATAAGCAAAGCTGTACACCTAGTCAACACAAACAATATATGCATAACAGAACGATAAGTCTTGTGAAAAACTCAAAAGACACTTGCTCCATATAGTTAGTTGAAGAAAGGCCAAACAAGTATGAAACGTATAAAAATATTATCAGAATGCATAATCATAATGGAAGAACAGCATTAGTATCATAGATGGACTCCATTCCCCAACTTTAAAACTAACGTAGTAAGAGGTGCAAAAATGGGCAATTTGGAAACTTATTTAACTTAACGGAATATAACCATGATGTTCATATTATAATGGAAAATCAAGAAATCAGACAGCAAAGAAACACTATATAGCTACAGTATCCGTAGATAGATGAACTTGAATGCAACATTCATTCAAATGGCGATCACGACAAAGAATTGCAATATAGGATGTCTATAATCTATTCATCAACATTTCCCTTACGTAGTGTTTGGTACGTTGTAATCAACGTCGGAATGAAAAAGATTATTACGATGTATTGAAAAAATGTTGTTTGTTTACATTTATAGTATGTAATGATTCATTACAGGGAATGACTCGTTACACCAAAATCATTCCTTTGGGATCCCCTACTTTTTTTTCATTACGTCTTGTAATGGAATCAAAATTACATAAAACTCCCTCATTAACTAAGCACATTAAATTAACTTCCTATCATAAATGGGTATTTTAGTCTTTTTATTATTGATTCCATTACGTCTTTCATACAAACCAAACATGATTAACAACAACAATGAATCATTACATTACACTATTCATTCCATTACATTGTTCATTCCATTTATTTGACATTTCATTCCGTCCTACCAAACGAACCCTTAAATTCTACCTTTAAAACGCTATCTCTACTATACAAAAATAAGGAAGCAACAATTTGAGCTATATATGTGCAAATTTCCAAACTTCACAAAACATAACAAATTTGGGAGAAAATTGATATACATATTTGACTTTACATGTTTTGCAAAAAAATAAAAAAATTCAAAATCAAAGTCAACATCGAAATTCAACATTAAAAAAAAAAAAAAAAAAAAAAAAAAAAAAAAAAAAAAAAAAAAGAGTGTAGCGACATTGGAAATCAAAGTCTTCCCAAAGACTAGAAAAACCAAAGACAGAATAAGTTACAAAATGAAACCTTAATTCTTGCCTAGGATTAACATCTATTAAGATTAACAAAATAAAACAATCACTAGTTCACATCCAAACATTAAAACACACATGTGAATCAAATTAAGACATTTTTTTTTCAAGAAATATATATAAAAAAGACAGTTATTTTATTCATTTTCATTTTCAAAACTGATAAATTAAAAGAAGAAAAAGCGATTGCATCAAATAGAAAAATGAAATTAAAAAACTTACTTACTGTTAACGGCGATAGATAGATATATAGACGGAACTGTCAACAGTTTTTGTGTGTGTGTGTGTTTTTTAGAGAGAGAAAAGAGATAGAGATATATATTGATGAGAGAGATTATTCATTAATTATTTAGTATAACGTTTTTCTTTTAAGAGAGAGAGAGAGAGAGAGAAACAGGATAAAGTTGCCACCATCATCATCCCCCTCCCACTTCTTAACTATGGTTTACTTATTGGTTTTTTTCTTAACCATGGTTAGTGTGTTTTTCTTCTTGCATTTACCATTCTACCCTTCCCTTGTGGATACTAAAATACTATTGTTGGTAAAAGCAAAGTTATAAATCGTGAGGCGTGACGTGACGGCATTATCAAGCTTCACGCTTTAACGGTCAAAGTGAAGCTTTTACGTTTATAAGGCGTGGCATAAATCAACACAAAATATGAAAAATATTTATATAATTATATTATATTTCATATATATTGAGTTTACAAAAAGAAGTGGCATAATGCGTGGCGTGGCGACATGACCAAGCCTCACGCCTTTGCGAGGCATTTGCGCGTCTTTTAGAACCATGGGTAAAAGTGATGGAACTATAGATGGAGATGGAGCAAGAGATTATAAATAGAGGCTTTTTTTTTTTTTTTTTCCCCTGTTTCTGTCATCAATATTTAACATAAAGCAATTGAAGATAAGCGGGCAACAAGAATGCATGACCCACTGAAAAACTACGTTCATGGACCTAGGAGTAATCACATAAGAATGCATGACCTCGTGCTGATTGTCAATGCACGCTTTCTCATGCTTTGTCACTTTGCATGAGGCAGCTTTAAGAGCAGCCTCCCCTGCAGTAAAACCTCCACTCCTCAATCCCACGAGAGGGGAAACACCTGTTAGGTCTACACAAGCATGCTTACCACCTGCCCAACCAAAAACCAAAACATCCGCTGGTCTAAGTGTTGATCTTCCCTCCCGGGGGTCAGTCAGGAAGTTCACGGGTGCTTCTTTGATTTTCAGATATTATGAAAAAATTCTTAGTTTTAGCAATATGCTATAAAGTTTAATCAAGTTGGAAATAAGTCTCATCTTTGGTGTCACTTATGCAAATTTCCTTACTAGCATTACTCGCAATTTTTTTTCCATGAAGTTACTCCATGTCCTTTTACACGCCTTTTTACAACTATCTTAAACGGGTTTGTTGCGTACATTTGAAGAAGCCGTTAGGCTGGGTGTAATAGGGGCGTCTAAGACGCGTCTTCGCTTCCCCAACAACACGTCACTCTTAAAACCCAACTCCTGAATGACGCATCATATATCAATTTTGTTGAGATGTTGGTCTTGTCTAGTACCGATTTGTGATGTTTGTTGTAGGTGTGCATAAATATATTGTGGAGTATATTTATTTTTAAGTGAGGTATATATGGGCGATGAAGTTAATGGTGTTATTATACTTGTTTGTTGGTGTCATTGGTGGTGGAGTGAAAATGTGATGTGACGTTGAGTTGACGACAGTGATGTTGGTCACCACTACACCCAACCTTAGACTAGAGGTATTGGTCATCAAACCTACCATCTTCACGTCAATGCCACACTAAATTCAGCACACCACCAACTAGTTGTAGTGGTGACCGCTAAACCAAACACATAAAATACCTCACTTTATACAATATACCAAAAAAAAAAAAAAAAAAAAAAAAAAAAAAAAAAAAAAAAAAAGCAATGGGTTGATGGTATACACCAAACAATAGCCAAAACCCCACTGCCGCGCGACGCGCGCGGTGATAGAGATATAAAGGTGCTTGGCTGGCGATTCGTTACCATCAAATCATCATCATGAGGCTTGTGGTCTAGTGGTAAAGGCTTAAGTAGTTAAGCGAGCCCAAGTGAGAGTAGTACTGGTTTGGGTGAATGACCGGGAAGTCCTTACTTGGGAACCACAAGCTCTAATGATATCAGGCGAATCGGGAATAGGAGTGGGGTTATCCTCTAAGGAGAGGCTCGCGGTTGGTATCTCTGCCCGAGGATGCGACACTAACTCGAGCCAACAACTAACAACTAACCCGCCGTTCAAAAAAAAAAAAAAAATCACCCTGATGACCATTACAATTGGTCTTAAAGATCTTTATTTCTAATAATCTGAATAGATATATCACAAAATTAACAATTGTTTCCCGAAATAATCTTTCTTGCAAGAAAATGTATACTTGAAATCTGTATGACAACGCATAACTATTTTTGGGAATTTGATGTACATCCTCTCAAGCACAAATAATTTGTCATTGGCATTAATACTTGATAATGTAGCGTTTTTTAATTAGAGTGTGTTTGTTGTAATGTTACATCCGACTTCTTACTTGAGTGATCATACGACTTCTACAAATGTATGTACTTGTGCTTGTTGTTCGGGTTTTTGTGGTAAATTTTAGTAACGCGTATTTTTTTATTTTTTTCCCCATATATAGGCACCTCAAGTAATTTCTACAAATTATATATATATATATATATATATATATATATATATATATATATATATATATATAAACCTAATTGGGAAATGATTTAGCCTCCTACAAATATTTCTAAACTTCTTACTAATGTCAAATGCTTGTTTCTGATTAGACTGTCAAAAAGTGGACCATCTTTTCTAACAAATAAAATGAAACCGCATGCTTTTAATAGGATAATTAAGAATGTCTAAGAAAACTATGCCATCACTCAAACTAATTTATCCAGCATGCTAATCATAAAAAACAAATATACAAAAAAGTTAGTAGATAAAACTTGAAATATCACCATTAAAGTTCACCACGTAAATTTCAACTATGCTCTGTTCCCGAGTTTTTCTTTATAGGAATAGAAATGATAGGTAAAGAAAAGTAAAGAAAAGAAGTGAAAAGAAAAGAAAGTTGCATTTATATTTTATGTTCTCGAGTTGAAAGAAAATGAACAGAAATAGAAGGAAAATAAACAAAGTCGTGTTCTTAATTTGTGAAGAAAAGAAAGAAAAAACTATAGCTGTGCTTTTTTAAACATAGAAATACATCTATAACAAAAGAAATATAAAATAATGAAGGTTATATAACTTATTTTATAACAAATAGTTTAGGTGTAATTTTGTTTCCTTTCAAATCCGCCCATATTTGGGCGGAAAATTTTGGAGGAAAAAACCTTTTAATTTTCCTATCAAATCCTTCCTATTTCCTTTCTTTTCTGTTTGATAGAAACTCGAGAACACAATAATTTTTCTATTTCCTTTCATTTTCTTTCTTTTCTTTTCAAAAATAAACTCGAGAACGCAGCGTAAATTAATGTCAAATGAGGTCAAATTCAAGGGAGTTAGTAATTACTACGTATAAGTTTGCTTAATGTTTGTTTTGTTAGGCGAAATGCTTTTTTTCAAACAAATCTCAAAAGATATTAATAATTACTTTTCACTTATTGTTTTAAACTTAAAGTTTAACCTGGTGAGAAAAGGTTAGGCTGTCAATAACTCAATATTATACAACATTATCTTTTGGGCACTCTTAAGATTAAACAAATAATTAAGCAAAGAGATTTTGAAAAGTAGGTAATATCTAATTGTAGATAAGCAAAGACAAAGACTAGTCATTCTTTAATTCATTGACTAATCCCAAATCCAATGAGATTAGACCACACCCACTCAACATTTCTTGATTATCTTATCATCATCTTTTTTTAATCATAATTACTAAAATAATTACAAGTCTATCTTTAGTTCAAATCAAATAACCATGTATCCAAATTGTTAAAGACACGTCGCTAAGATACGACACATTAGATCTCTTCAATCAAAGGGTCATATTTTGAGATAATCCTTTTATAATCCGTAGCTCTTTTGAATAAGTAATGTTCTTACAACCACAAGTCCACAAGTTTTTGTTTGATACGTTTGTTGCGGGAATGATGTTAACATACAATGTTAGGTTTGCTTTTGATAATTGGCAAAGGGAAAAAAGTGTTTCTTTTGTTAAGTCTTTATAGCGATGTGTTTAAAACAAATGAACAAAAGTTGTAGTTGATAACCAAAAGTGTATGACAAGAACAACACGTTTAGTACTCGGTTGTTGGTGTTGTTCCCTTACCTGCCAAGACAATTTTTTTTTTTTTTTTTTTTTTTTTTTTTTTTTTTTTTTTTTTTAAATCTTAATAACAAATATCAACAAGTTTATCTTTTTGATGTTGAATCCATCAATATCAGCATCGTGCTTTGACAGCTAAACTGATACCCAAAAAAAAAAAAAAAAAAAAAAAAAAAAAAAAAAAAAAGTGTTTGATGTGAAATTTGCAACAACTAGAAGGAAACTACTAGTAAGTAGTAAGTACATCTCTTTTCATTGCATGAGTATACTTCGTGTTACTTTTCATGAAATCAACTCTAAAATCAACCAAAGCTTCAAGATGAAAGTTTCACAAGCTAGAAAATGGTACCTAGTCTGATCAAAGTTCATAAAACAAAGTTGACCTAACCAAATAAAAGTAGTTAATACAACTAAAAATTTCAAATAAAACGGACAAACGGATAAATAAAAGGTTTATGCTTATTTCTCCAAGAAAAGCAAGTTTTAACTCTAATTAAATATTCTTATATAAATTTGAAACATGTTTAATGAATAATCTAATGGCAAATGGTAATGGTTTGATGTGTATCGAGGAGGAAAGTCTTAAAATAAACAACAAATTTCTTTCCCATTTTCCTCGTCCACCGATCGACAATAGATTTAAAACCGGACATGGTTTGCATATTTTACATTTTGATTTGCCCACATAAATATGCAAGAAAAGTGTGGTACAACTATGAGTGTACAGAAGTGCAAATCAATTCCCCATTTAGAATCTGTGGGTCTCAAAATGGAAACAAATCAAAACATGACACGTCATTGCAAAGACGAACCATAGTCAACTTTTTTAGGATAACTTTGACAGGTGTACGACCTTCCTCAAGTGTAACATATTGGGACAAGTTATACACAATTACACATGCCTCCTAGAATCTGTGGGTCTCAAAATAGTCCCTTTGAACTTTTTAAGGCTTTGATAGTTTGATGTGATCAAACCTTTTACATATTTGAAGTTGAAGGTCTTTGAGAGTATCTTCAGTGTTATAACAAAATATTTACACTAACATAATGTGAAAAGAATATATATTTATAGAATGTATTTGCTACGCCACCAAATGAAAGTTGATTCAATAGTTTTCACAAAACAAGTTAGAGTACAAATCAACACAATAATTAAATAAAGAAGTTAAATAACATATACTAATATTTGGCTTATTGTAAATGTATTAATTAAAGACTTATTAAAAATATAGTTTATATAAATTAAATTTAATATTTTTAGTTAAGAATCAAAGGTTTAAAAAATATGTATATTTCAAATAAGATGACCGGTATGTGAACAATATAGTGTAACACAATATTTAGTGCCTCTATTTAGAGTAAATTGCATTTTTCATTACGGTTTAGACAAAATGCATGTTTGGTCTTCATCTTTTTAAAAGTTTAATGATGGTCTTCATTTTGAAGTTTTAGTGGTATGATTGTTCTTGGCCAAAGTTAAATGACAAAAATACTTTTTTTTTTTTTAAAAAGACAAAAATGTAATTTACTCATTTATTATTTTATTTCACTTTTTTCACAAACTTTGTCCGGTTTGCACACAATGACACATTTTCCAAATTTCTTTCTCGAATCATCTCACACACCTGCCACCACCACCATCACCACCGCCGCCGCTGCCGCCCACCGCCACAACCACCAACTACTAGGTCCCACCAACACCGTCCACCATCACCAACTACCAACACCCACACCCACCACCACCACTACCCACACCCACGTACCACCACTGTCACCTACCGCCACAATCACAAACTACCAGCGCCCACCACCACCACCATCACCATAACCCACCGTCGCCACCACCAGCCACCACCACCCGCCGCCACCACCACCACCACCACCACCACCATCATCCGGTTTTATACGTTTTCGCCTGTTTTTCACATTTTCATAGGTTTTGTCTGTTTTTATATGTTTTCGTCAATTTTTATCCGTTTTTATACATTTTTGTTTTTACCTGTTTTTATACGGTTTCTTACGTTTTTATCCATTCTTTTACGTTTTTATCCGTTTTTATAAGTTTTCGCCCATTTTCTTACGTTTTTATCCAATTTTGTACATTTTCGTCCGTTTTATACGGTTTTCTTATGCTTTTATTCGTTTTTAATCCTTTTTATATGCCTTCGTATGTTTTCTTATGTTTTTGTTTGTTTTTATACATTTTCTTACATTTTCATACGTTTTTATATGTATTCGTCCGTTTTTTGTACGTTTTTAAAAGGTAATAAACGTATACAAGAGTATAAAATGTACAAAACTTATAATAACGGATAAAAACGTACGAAAACGTAAGAACAACGGATGAAAACGTATAAAAATGGACGAAAACATATAAAAACGGATGAAATGTATAAAGACGGATGAAAATGTTTAAAAAATAGACGAAAAGGGATACAAATGGATAAAACGTAAGAAAACGGATAAATGTAAGAAAACGGATAAAAACGTATGAAAAGGCAATAAAAAGGTATAAAATAGATGAAAACGTATAAGAATTGTCGAAAACATATAAAAATGGACGAAACCGTATCAAAACGGACAAAAACGTAAGAAAACGTATGAAAACGGGCGAAAATGTATAAAATGAACAAAAAAAGATAAAAACGAAAGAAATCATATAAAAATGAACGAAAATGCATAAAACGGATAAAACGTAGAAAAATGAACGAAATCGGAGAAAAAGTAAGAAAAATCGAAGAAAACGGACAAAAACGTATGACAGTGTAAGAAAACGGACGAAATGGATAAAAGCTCATAAAATAGATGAAAACGTATAAGAACAGACGAAAACGTATAAAAACGGATGAAACCCTGTAGTAATGGACAAAAACGTATAACAACGTCTGAAAACGTCGGAAAACGGGCGAAACGTATAAAAACGGACCAAAACGTATAAAAACGGCCGAAACTTATAAAAACGATGGTGGTGGTGGTAGGTGGTGGTTGTAGGTAGGTGGGATGATTCGAGAAAAAAACTTTAAAAAAGGGCTCAAGGTGTCATTGTGTGCAAACCATAAAGATAAAATTTGTAAAAGAAACTTAAATAAAACAATAAACTGTTAAATTGCATGTTTCGTCCATATGGAAAAAATGATATTTTAGTCATTTAACTTTGGTAAGAGAATAAACATGCAGCTAAAACTTCAAAATAAAGATCACTGTTGCACTTTCATAAAAATAAAGACCAAACATGCAATTTGGCAAAACCATGTAAATGAAAAATGCAATTTACTCTTCTATTTATAGCATTGAATTAGTGTCAAATAGGTAAACATTTAATTTTTTTTAAGCATTAAATTAGAGCGAAAAATACTTTTGGAGACAATGATGAGTTGTGTTATGAGAACATAAAGTATGGTAAGAGCAAAACATCTTCATTTGGGCTTCACCGGATGCCGTCATTTCAAAACCACCACTTCAAAATACCACATTACTTATAACATAAAACAAAATTTTCATTTCAGCTCCACCCACCTCCAATTGCATTTTCTTTTACATTTTTCCAAACAAACTAAATTCATTTCATTCAAATAAAAATTCAAAGTAACACACACATATACACAACACAATAAAAATACAAGTTAACACACAAAAAAGGGGTTGTCATCTTCTTTATTCGATTGATGCACACACTCACACTTTATTCACACACACAAAACACAATTTGATTTATACATCTGAAAGAAAAAGAAAAGAAATAAACTGCTACTTGTTTTGTCCGTTTCTGCTTCACTTCCATGGCGAAAACACAAACGGCAAGCGCTAGCGAGGTGGGATGGTGGCGAGGGGTGAAGAGGTGCCACATCGGAAACGGAGAGCTCCCCTCTTCACTATACCCCTTGCTCTAGTATCCTAAATAATAGTGATTACCTATACAGTGGGAATACATATTTACATGCCCTTCTAACAAATTTATACGTGAGAAAGCTCAAAGTTTGGAAACTTAATATATTGACTCCTCCCAAACCAACCAGTCAACCGGGTGCAGTTGATAGGCCCACCTGGGAGAGGTAAGTCAAGTGTTTAAAATCCGTAGAAGTACAGGGAAATCCCCGGGTCGTTAAGTCCCAACGAGATTGAAATTGTATTTTAAACGTTTATGGGAATGAGTGGCACTGAGGACAGTAACCAAAGATGATTTGGGTTTGATTTACACTACTGATGTTATTTGGAAAACAGTATATAACAAGCACAGTAAACAGAGATGTATACAAACACAAATCAGAAATCAGAATTGATTACAGACTGAAGAAAAGGTGAGTTTTAGACAATGTAAAACTACAGGGGGTGCAAATGAAAATTTTACAAAGTTAAATATAAAAGAAAATGGAAATTAAAAAGAAAATTATTTTTTTTGATTATTTTATTATTTAATAATAATTATTTAGTTAAAAACTATTTAACTATTTAATTTAAACTATTTAATTCAAAAACTTAATAATACAAATTTAAACTAGAAAATTGCAAAATTAATTTCTAAAATTCTAAAATGACTTAAAATAAAATTCAAAATTAAAAATATGTATTTTTGTCTTTTTGTGGATTTTTTATTAATTAAATTCTAGTTATATTAATTAAACTATTTAGGCTATTTTAAATTACTAATAATACTAAAGTGGACTTAGAAAATTAAAGAAAAATTTAAAAATCTAATTAACCATCTCAGGAATCCTAAAAAATTATAAAAAACTTATAAAAATTATTTTTAGACTATTTTACTAATTATTTACTTATTAATTTATTAAGAATTAATTTAACTAAATTAATTAAGAAAATTAGAAAATGAACAGTATAATTTAAGAGACTATTTTCTAAAAATACTAAATGATTTATAAACCTAGGAAAAATATAAAAAAGGTACTGTTGTTAATTAAAAATTGATAAAACTATTTAATTACTAATATTACTTAATTATTTAACTAAACTAATACTAATTCTAATAATTACTAAATGAAAAGAGAAAAATCTAGGAAAATTACTGAAAATACTTTAAGATAAAAGAAAATTAAGAAAAATATAAAAATGATGAAGTGCTTATTAATAAGCTGAAAAGAAAAATTAAAAAGATAAATTCTATTAAATAGAAGCTATCACTATTGTTAAAGTTGGTTTTTGTTTGTTTTTCTTATTGACAGATGATTATAAGCTAAAAATAGAAAACTCTTATGAAGAAACTTTTGAAATAGCTTATTAATAAGCTATGTGCACCCCCTTGTGCTTAACAGTTGATTTATTATAGCTTATTAGGATTTGTGATTTTTGGAAAAGCTAAGAAATGAACAAATAAGCCACAACAGATGTATATTAACTTGAAATAAGGCCAAAGGAACAAATAAGCACTCTGGATAAGCTGTTATGAACCAAATAAGCACTTATCACACTGCTAGGCCAAGACAGGCCAAACAAAGGGGTTTTGGACCTCTGTGGGGTCCACAGAAGTCAAGGGGAGTCCAAAATAAGGATTGACCTACCAAGGTGAACTGGTCAACTTTCAAATAAGCCAATAAGCTGGGCTTATTGCTTATTTTTTAGCACTGGGTGAAGCTTGGATCATGGGCTCAAACACTGAGTCACTCAGTGTACTCAGAGAAATGGACAACCTAAAAGCTACTTGCAGCCCTATCAAATAAGCTTGAAATGGTGAAATAAACCCTGAACTATCAAGATTGGTTTCTTGGCTTTCCAAAAAGCCAATAAGCTAAGGGTGGGGCCCACAAATGAACTGGCTATGGTCTTGGGAATATTGGTCACTTATACTGGTGACTCAGTGTATGATTGTGAAATAAGCAAACTTAAAGACCAAAATAAGCTATGCTACAGTGAACTGAGATCCAATATTATTGATGATCTAAAAAGATAAGCTGTAGAGCTTTTCAAAAAACTAAAAATCAAGTTCTTATGTTTTGGTTTGCACCCTGGAGGGGGGTTTGAAAACTTGACCAAATGCTACAAAGTGCCCTGGTGCAAAAAGGAAAGTTGCCCTGCAGGCTTAAAGAAGCACTTGCACAAGCTTGTATAAAATTCACTAAAATAAGCTGATGGTAGGTTTTGAAAGATAAGCTGATAAACTAAGATTTGTGAAAAGCTCAGTGATGTGTAGGGATTGCACCAGACTTTACCTCTCGAGGAATCTCGAGAAGCTTACAACCCCCACCAGGCAGTGTACCTGATCGATGTAGTATAGTATAATGACAAGTACCGGGGGATTGATCGTTCAGCTAGGAATAGTGTCGCTAGGATTAGAAAACCTAAAGACTAGGTCTAGAGATAAGAGATGATTCTTTTTGTATTTTTATATTTTTTATAAAAGCAAGTAAAAATCTCGATTTTGAAGGAGTTGGGCGGAATTAGTTGCTAGTCAACTAACCCAATTACTAAGATGCAATCAAAATAAAATACTAAAAGATGAAAATAAACAATATTAAGATAGAGGTGTGAGCAATATATGGGAGAATTGTGTTTACTTAGATTTCATTACTCCCTAGATTTCTTTTACAGGTTAATTACTTGTTACAGTTGCGTGGATGACGGATTGTATTCCTTAATACCATTCATGGGGTGGCGTACTTACTTTCCCAATCCTATAAGCGCCTACTTCACTCCTATGTCGAGCCGGCTAAGAAGCTCCTAACATGGGATCATTAGAATTTGCTCATGCATTAAATACAACCAACAAAACCTAGTACACATCGGTTCATGTTTCCTAAGACGTTCAAGCATGTTACACAATGGAGATCTGCCAGTTTTCTTAAGCCTAACATTGAAATCATTCATCCATTACAACTATAAACAAGTAATCAACATATAATTAACATCTAGGTTTCGTTACATCTAAGCAAACACATGAAAGATCTAGCCTAGCATGTTGAAATCAAGACAAGCATAAGATATATATTCAAACAACACATAGACATATTGAATGAATTGAAAGAGGACTTATCTTAATTGAACATGAAAGGTTTCAAGGGGTAAAAACCCTTGAAAATACTGTAAAATACGACCTAGGGTTTCTCAAGTTCGGCCCTAGTATTCTCCACACAAGTTCCTCTCTAATGAATGAAAAATAGAAAAGTATATATAGTATTTCTAAGGTGACGGCGTCAAGAACAAATGTTTGATGCCGTCATCTCGCCGCCAAATAATTTCTCGGACTGCCTAGACCTGGGTTTGACGCCGTCATGTGTACTCCTTATGCAGGCCGTCACCAAAAATACTCTTGACGCCCTTCTCTTGACGCCTTCATGTTTTCACTGGGTCGTCACGGATTTTACTCCTGACGCCGTCAGAATTTTCCTCTTGACGCCGTCAGGTGCTGTTCTAAGCATGGAAAATTAAGTCTTTGCCGTTTTCTTCACTTTTATGCTCCAAAAACGCCCAAAATGCTTCCTTTTCCAGAATTCACTCCCAAAGTACCTAAAATCACAAAAGGAACGATTTAGGGCAATATTTGATCAAATAAATTCAATTCCGGGCTTAAATGACCCCCTAAAAGTGGTTCATTTTTTGCCTCATCACTCAGGGTCCCAATCCAATCACAAAAATCAAAACAATTCCTCCCATTTTTGGTTTTCTAAGACAAGAGTATTTTTGACTTTTTGAAATTATGAACCAAGTTGATTTTTATGAACTTAGACCTTGATTTACTCACTGATTATGACATATTAGGCTATAATAAGACTAAACTAAGCTAGGAATTGTACTAGAGAGATTAAATGAGACTTATGCTACTAGAATTTCAACACAGACAGATTTTAGGCCAAGTATTTGGTAATTTTGACTTTAAAGCTTCTATCTACTAAAACCTTGTTGTTTCTAGTCCCCTTAGGTATTAAGAAAGATGCTGCAATGGGTTTCTACTTTTAAGTCTTACAAATACACAACACAACAGGTTCTTTCAAACAACCTGTCAAACTTAAGTCTTGATTAAAACTTAAGTAAACTGAATCAACAACCTAGTTTATGACTTAAACTTAGTTTATTAAGCAATAATAAGACAAAATAAGCTCAGATAAGCATAGATCAAGCAAGCTACAGTAACAGATGGAAAACGAGATTCTTACAATGTGCACTCCAGCCAAAACCATGAACCAAGGACCAAAGAACCAACCTATAGGCCTTCCACAATACCACTAACCCAGGGCAATCCAAAATTTACCCTGCTCCAACTTGAATCACCATGAAACCTGGAATTTGACTTTTGTTGAGTTTTTTGTATTTTTGATTTTTTTATGGCTAAATTGTTTTTAAGGGTTACTAATAGCTTTTATAAGCTATATGGGAGCTTATGTGAGCTTGTGAGTCTCTAAACAACTACTAATAACCAACAGAAGCTTATATTGTAAATTTAAATTGCAAACTTAAAATTTAGAAAAGAAACTGAGGATTGATTGCTTAATACAGAATTAACATTCACTGAAAATGATATTACAAGCTTTAAAAACGAAGATTACAACTGATTTTAGAAGCTACAATGAAAACGATACTAAATTTAACTAAAATTAACTACTACTCTTCACTACTCCATCTTGTTCCTTTTATAGGCACCAATTAGGGTTTGTAAACACTCTCTGATCATTTCCCATCAATAATATAGGCCGTTGGATGATGGAGGTTTAATATTGGCCGTTTGTAGATTTTGGCGCCAAAACAGAAATAGAGCAATTGGGACTGTTGCGTGTAATATGGGGGGGGGGGGGGCATTAATTGTGGAGGTGATGTTAGGTGAGGGTGGTGGAGTGGTGATGATGTTTATGCAAGTGGTGATGGAGAGGGAAGGTGGTTTTGCTGAGGAAGGAGGCGGTTTTGGGGGGGAAGGGTGGTTTGGTCAAACAGTTTGACCGTTTGATTATTTAAAATAGCTTTCAAAGGGTTTTGGGCTTAGGGGTTGGGTTGGGGTAAGAGATGTTGGGCTGGGTGGTGTTGTGTTTGGATTGGATTTGTTTTTGGGGTGTTTTAATATTAAGGGTCCGGTTTGGTTTAGTAACTAGTAACAAGGACCAATTTTGTAATATTCTAAAATTTGAGGGGCTGAGTTTGACATCATTCCAAACTTATCAAAGGGGCCATTCATGCCAAGGATGAATAGTGTGAGGACCTTTGTTGAATTTTTCCACTTTTGAAATTCCAGGGACCATTTCTGCCAAACTTGAAACTTCAGGGACCAAACATGTAATTACACCAAACTTTCCAACCAAGGACCACTTTTTCCATAGAAGATTAGTACAAGGACCAAAATTGATTTTTCTCAAAGCTTTCATATCCCAGGGACCATTTTTGTCAATTTTGCAAAGTTGAGGGACTAAACTTGTAATTTTGTGAAACTTTACACCAAAGGACTTAATATGTCAATTGTGATTCAAATAGGACCTTTGGTGACTTTTTCATGTTTTTAGAATAACCAGGGACTAGATTTGACAAGTTTGGAAAGTTGAGGGACTGAAACTGCTAATTATGCAAACTTTGTTTATATTTCATCTGTTTTTTTTTTTTTTTTTATCATTTTGCATCTGAAATATATAAATCACACTTCTAGGATATTTTCAGTATTATGATGCATATTTGAGTATTTTTGGATGTTTTGACAGCTCAGATTAGGTAAAAATGATGAGTATTTACACACTCATCAATCCCCGACACTAAAATATTGCTAGTCCCTAGCAATCTTTTGAGAAAACTTAATGGATTTGAAGTCTCTTTACCAAAGCCATTACTTTTAGAGTAGCTAAATGTTTTAGCTCAAGTAAGAACTATGGTACACTGATAACCATATGATTTTGAGCAAATCATCAGCTGTCAACGTATTTGATTTGTCTTTACCAAAAGTCGTTTGCTTCTGGACTAGCCAACTCTTTGATGGAAATTAAGTCATCATCTTGGTTAGCTGATTACCAATTATGGTTTTTCCACTGCCTTTACCACAAGTCATAACCTTGCGGGCTAGCCAACTCTTCATGATTTAAGATATGGTGAGTTGAATCCCATACAATTTTGGGCAAATTGTCGGCCATCAACGGTTTTGAGATATCTTTACCAAGAGCCGTTTGCTCCTGGATTAGCCTGTCTTTTTGTGGTTTAGACAAGGTGGACTAATAACCATAAAATTTTTGAAATAAAGTGAAAAAAAAATAAAATTTTGGCTAAAAATGGGGGTACTAGAAGATATAATGTGATAAAATTCGCTAGAATTCCCCCCCCCCCCCCCCCCCCACACTTAGAGTTGAATATTGTCCTCAATATTCAAAGTCCCGGCTATTATGCCGACTCTTTGACCGGAAAGGGAAAATATTACAAGCTAAATATGGAAATAACTTTTTTCACTTTATTTATATAGATATATACACATTTTTTTTATAAGATATATACATGGTGGACCATAGCAGGGGTAACTTCCCCCACACTTAGAGTGAAAACCCCTTATACATGCTACTGTTTTTGTTTATCGAGTCGCTAGCTTGACTCGATCCCCGAATTCATTGGTTAGTGGGGAAAGTTTGGATATCCAGGACAACCATTGGTGGTAAGTCCCCTCCAAAGTAGTGTTTTAACCGATGGCCATTCACTAAGTTGGAACCGTCAGATTGAGATAACTCAACAGTTCCATATGGAAATACTTTTGTTACAGTGAATGGCCCAGACCAGCGGGTTTTAAGCTTTCCTGAGAGTATCTTCAATCATGAATTGAAGAGAAGGTCTCTGTCACCGATGTTGAAAGCACGGTTCTTAATTTTGGAGTCGTGTATCTTCTTGGTTTTTTCCTTGTAAATCAAAGAATTCTCATAAGCTTGATCACGAAGTTCGTTTAATTCGTTTAGTTGAACCTTGCGGTGATCACCCGCTGTGTGAAGGTTGAAATTTGCATGTTTTAAGGCCCAATAGGCTTTATGTTCTAATTCGATCGGAAGATGACATGCTTTCCCATACACTAGCTTATATGGAGTACACTCGATGGGTGTTTTGTAAGCAGTGCGGAAAGCCCATAATGCATCATCCAGCTTATCCGACCAAGAGGCACGGTTTTCTCCCACCGTCCTCTCCAGAATTCTCTTAATACCCCGATTTGAGACCTCCACCTGCCCACTTGTTTGTGGGTGGTATGCGGTTGAAAGACGGTGAGTTACACCATATTTCAACATCACTCTTGCAAATTGTTCATTGCAAAAGTGTGTGCCACGATCACTAATAATGGCACGAGGAGTCCCGAATCTGACAAAGAGAGACTTTAAAAATTTAACGACTACTCGGGCATCGTTGGTGGGTAAAGCTTTTGCTTCAACCCATTTTGATAGATAGTTGACAGCCACGAGTATGTATTTATTCCCTCGTGAAGACGGGAACGGCCCCATAAAATCAATGCCCCACATATCAAATATTTCACAGACTTGGAAGGCATTTTGCAGCATCTCATTCTTTTTGGAAATATTCCCGTGACGCTGGCAAGCCTCACAGGTTTTGATAAGTTCATGGGCGTCTTTGTAGATTGTGGGCCAAAAGAATCCCGAATCAAACACCTTTTTGGCGGTGTAGTTTGGGTTATGATGTCCCCCCATGGGTCCATCATGACAAGCTTTAAGAATTTCCATGGCTTCTTGGCCATGGACACACCGTCGGATGACTTGATCCGCACATATTTTGAACAAGTAGGGGTCGTCCCATAAGTAATGTTTTACATCTTTAAAGAATTTTCTTTTCTGTTGGGATGACAACCCTTTCACAACGAAATTACCCGCATGGTAGTTTGCAAAATCGGCAAACCATGGGTAGTGGTTTCATCCCAGGTAGAGATTAGATTGAGAGTCTCCTGAGGAAAAGTTTCATTAATCTCTTTTCTCTCGAGAATATCCTGATGAGGATTCTTTAACCGGGATAAGTGATCAGCTGCAAGGTTCTCTGCTCCTTTTTTGTCTCGTATGATTATATCGAATTCCTGAAGGAGCAGGACCCAACGGAGCAGTCTTGGCTTTGCGTCCTATTTAGCAAACAGGTATTTCAAAGCCGAGTGGTCCGTATACACCACGCATTTGGTTAGGATTAAGTAAGGCCTAAATTTCTCAAAGGCATATACCACAACTAATAATTCTTTTTCTGTGGTGGTATAGTGCGTTTGAGCTTCAGTCATGGTCTTACTTGCGTAGTGTATTGGCTGAAAATGTTTTGTTTTGCGTTGCCCCAGAACTGCACCAATAGTGAAGTCGCTAGCATCGCACATAAATTCGAAGGGTAGGTCCCAGTCGGGGGCAACATGGATCGGTGCCTCGGTGAGCCTTTTCTTTAAAGTAAAAAAAAGCTTCGACGCACTCGGGGGGAAAGATGAAAGGAGCTTCCTTTTCAAGAAGATGAGTCATGGGCCGGGCTATTTTGGAGAAATCCTGAATGAATCTCCGATAGAACCTGGCATGGCCGAGGAAACTCCTTATGCCTTTAATAGTGGTGGGATGAGGTAGCTTAGCAATAACATCAATTTTGGCCTTACCGACCTCAATCCCACTTTTTGAAATTTTATGGCCGAGGACAATGCCCTCCTTGACCATAAAATGGCTCTTCTCCCAGTTTAGACAAAGATTAGTGTCTTCACAACGTTGAAGCATCTTTTCTAAATGGGAGAGGCATGAGTCAAAAGAATTCCCGATGACTGAGAAGTCATCTATGAATACCTCCATGGTTTTCCCGATCATGTCGTGGAAAATAGCCATCATGCACCTCTGGAAAGTGCCCGGAGCATTGCATAACCCAAAAGGCATGCGACGATAGGCAAATGTCCCGTAAGGCATGTGAAGGTAGTCTTCTCTTGATCCTATGGATCAATGGGAATCTGGAAGTAACCTGAGAAGCCGTCGAGGAAGCAATAATACTCATTCCCCGCTAGTCTCTCTAGCATTTGATCCATAATGGGCAGAGGAAAATGGTCCTTGCGGGTGGCTTCATTTAGTTTTCTGTAATCGATACATACTCGCCACCCTGTAACCAACCGAGTTGGAATCAACTCGTTATCCTCATTTGTGACAACCGTAATGCCACCCTTTTTTGGAACACAATGTATGGGGCTAACCCAAGGACTGTCTGATCATGGGTAAATCAATCCCGCATCGAGATGTTTTAGAAGTTCTTGCTTGATAACTTCATGGATTTTTGGATTTACCCGTCTTTGATGCTGCACGGCAGGCTTAAAGTCATCCTCCATTAGGATTTTGTGTGTAAAAATCCGGGTTAATACCCTTTTTGTCTGAGAGCTTCCAAGCAATTGCTTGTTTGTGGGACTTTAAAACCTTAAGCAGTGCAATTTTCTCCTCATCCTTTAAATCTTTCGCAATAATGACTGGTAATTTATCGTTACCTTCCAAGAATGCATATTCTAGATGAGGAGGCAGGTCCTTAAGTTTGACCTCAGGGAAATCATCATTTTTCTCAACATATTTGATTTCCGCGTTATGAAGTTGTTGAGGTAGAACAGGAAGAGGAGAGGGATCTTTGTTCAATAATTTCTCATGGAGAAAGATATCCCCCTCCGGGTCAATCTCTTGGTTATCAATTCCTTCAGGAACCGATTCACTTTTGAGAAAGGCCTCTATTTCCTCAAGGACGAAATCACTTCCCTCAAACGGAGTGAGGGAAGGAGAAGAATTAGCGATTATGGGGTGAGAAGAGGAAGTGGGATTGCCACTCGGAGAACTATCAGCAAATCCAAGGATTTCCTGAGCATACTCCTCAAATGCAATGTCAATGACATCAATTCGGTTGACCGATTCAGCATCATAATTCAAGGAGTATCTCGAGGTTTGATCAAGGTTGAACGTTATCGCTTCAGAGCCAACTCGTAACGTGATTTCCTCATCGAAAACATCGATCAATGCACGACCCGTCCTTAAGAATCCTCTCCCAAGAATGAGAGGAACTCTTGGATCCGCATCGAAATTAACTACGACAAAGTCTGCCGAAAAATGGAACTTTCCCACTCTTACAAATACGTCCTCGGCAATACCAAGGGGACGTGAAATTGAACGGTCTGCAAGCTCGAAAGTCATGCATGTGGGACTAAGTTCCTGAAGAGAGAGCTTTTTCCAAACTGAGTAGGGCATTAAGTTGATGCTCGCACCAAGATCGGCCAAGGCAAAGCACTCAACCATCCCCGAGAAAATACATGGTATTAGAAATTTCCCGGGGTCTCCTAGCTTCTCGGGAAGTTGTTTCAACAGAACTGCAGAGCAGTTTTCATTGAGTAGAGTTCGTGCCATCTCAAACAGTTTCTCTTTATTGCTCAATAGGTTTTTGATTGTCGATGCCAATTTGGGCATTAAAAGGAGAGCATCCGCAAAACTAATATCAAAGTGTAGATCTTGGAAAATTTGGAAAAACTTTTCCATCTGATGATTAGCTTTTTCACGGAGCTTCCGGTCTTGCAATCGTGAGGGATATGGAATCAATGGTTTTGGGTTGGCTTTTGGATTTTCAACAGGACCTTCGGGAGTTTCAAACACGACTCTTTTAGGGGGAGTCGGGATCGGGACAACTGGAGGAGGGATGTCATTGGTACCTCCGTTATTAGTAGGAAGTACCGTATCCGTAGTATCCTCAGTGTCACATTCCTCTACCTGAATAGGAGCAGAGGTAGCCGGAGCTGTGGGTCCTTTATAAGAAACTCCACTTCTTGTGGTGATCGCCTTTACATCGCCCCTCGGATTAGCGATCGTATTGCTAGGTAAAGTACCTGAGCCCGACGGTCGATCATTTAAAGACTTCTTAAATTCAGAGATCTGACTGACCAGCATTTTGTTCAATTCGTCTTGGGATTTCATAAACTGTTTTAATAACTCATCAGATGATGGTCCAGTTGGAACAATGGCTTGATTTTGATTAGGAAAATTTTGAGCCCGGTTGTTATGGAAATCCCATGTTGCTGGTTGTTATTACCCTGGAAGTGGTTTTGTTGTTGAAAATTACCCTGATGGTAATTGTTCTGACCTTGATTACGGTTATAATTTCCTTGGTTTTGATTTTGTTGAACCTGGTGTTGACCAGAGTTGAAATTCCCTTGGTTGTTAAAACCTTGGTTCATTCGGTTATGGTTCTGATTCTGGTTAAAGTTCTGGTTTCTGTCTTGACCATTTTGGTTCTGGGACTGATTAAATCCTGGTGGTCCAATGTAGTTATTGGAACGATAACTCAACAGATTTTGGTCCCCTTGCGGTTGGTAAGAATTACCTCCCGTATTGTAGGAACCTTGGGCTGCGAATACGTTCTCTTGAGTGAAGCCACCAGAGGCTGGGCACTCATGGTACGGGTGTGGACCGCCACAGGTTTCACAACTAACAGTTTTAATCTGCTGATTGTGATTTGTCTGGTGAATTCGGAGAACAGCAGCAGACAAATCATCAAACTTTTTGGTAAGAGCAGCTATTTCATTATTTGCCGGAGTGACTGACTTACATGAGTCATTCCTCTCTGCAGAGGAGTCCCAAAAATTGTGATGGGCAGTCATGTTTTCAATTAAGTCATAACACTCTTCAGGGGTCCTTTTCATAAAGGTGCCCCCAGCAGCAGCATTGATGGTGTCACGATGACGAAGAGTCAAACCATTATAAAAGGTATCAATAATGGTGACAAGAAGCATGTTATGATTGGGACACCGATCAATAGCAAGTTTGTAGCGTTCTCATGCCTCAAATAAGGACTCTTCGGGAAGCTGTCTGAAGTTACTAATATCGTTTCTCAGCTTTGTAACCATGGATGGTGGAAAGTATTTAGCCAAGAACTTAGTAACCATCTCATCAAAGGTATGGATCGAATTCTTAGGAAGTCGATCGAACCAAGCAGTCGCATGATGAGTGAGAGAATATGGGAACAGGTATAAACGCAGGCCGTCTTCGGTGACGCCATTTTGTTTCATGCTCTGGGTGACGGTTAAATATTTATCGAGATGCTTGTTAGCATCGTCACCCGGAAAACCGTGGAACTAACACGAATTCTGGACCTGTTGTATCATGTTGTGTTTTAGTCCAAAATCCGAGGCTCCAATTGTAAGTGGTGCAATGGGTCCACCTCTCTCGTGCATGGTAGGTTGACATAGTTCCTCCATTGTTCGAGTGTCAGGAACTATCTCCTCCTTGGGAGGGTTTGGGGGCTCGTCGTCCATTTTTAAAGTGTGTTCTTCTTCAACAGTATGTTACTCGATTACGTTTCTATGACGATTACATCGTGATTGTGAACGAGTGCGCATGCACTAAAAACAATTTTTCAAAACAAGATCGAGGCAAAACCACAGTGAACTTAAACCAATAATCACAAGTGAATGACTTCTTTATAAAAGATACACCACTCACAGGGATACAATGACAAGTTTTTATCTTATGTTTGAGAACTTATTATGTTCACACCTTCAGTTGGTAGGTGTTCTGCCTTGGTTTGCGGTGGTAATCTTTTATGTAATTTATTCACAGTAAAATGTTTTTGGCTATTCGTGTATAGGTGAAAAAACTTGGACAATATTTTTAGAACTGATTCGTTAACCGAAATCGTTCTTTTAAAATTACTCGTAGGGTGGCGGGAGAGAATAAATGGATCTCTTTTCAGTTCGCAATTTAATGTCAGAACTTCCGTATTCTACCTGTGTAGGTTGTAATCTTAAAGCAAACGAAGTAATTTAACTTCACAGTTGGTTTTTTTGTTTATGATTTTTTTGGTGTTTTTAACACTTCAGAAAAAGTGTTAATGAACTTTTTTCAGTTATGATTTTGATTTTCACAAAAATTTACAAAGTGATGGTATTTGTACAGGAGGGGTTTTGAAAACCACTCAAACCTAAAATGTTTTGAAATACGCAACAACCTCCCCGGCAGCGGCGGTAAATTTTGACTCCTCCCAAACCAACCAGTCATCCGGGTGCAGTTGATAGGCCCACCTGGGAGAGGAAATTGTAGTTTAAACGTTTATGGGAACGAGTGGCGCTGAGGACAGTAACCAAAGATGATTTGGGTTTGATTTACACTACTGATGTTATTTGGAAAACAGTATATAACAAGCACAGTAAAGAGAGATGTATACAAACACAAATCAGAAATCAGAATTGATTACGGACTGAAGAAAAGGTGAGTTTTAGACAATTTAAAACTACAGGGGGTGCAAATGAAAATTTTACAAACTTAATTATAAACGAAAATGGAAATTAAAAAGAAAATTATTTTTTTGATTATTTTATTATTTAATAATAATTATTTAGATAAAAATAAAAACTACTTAACTATTTAATTTAAAAACTTAATAATACAAATTTAAACTAGGAAATTGCAAAATTTATTTCTAAAATTCTAAAATGACATAAAATAAAATTAAAATTAAAAATATATATATTTTTGTCTTTTTGTGGATTTTTTATTAATTAAATTCTAGTTATATTAATTAAACTATTTAGGCTATTTTAAATTACTAATAATACTAAAAATGACTTAGAAAATTAAAGAAAAATTTGTAAATCTAATTAACCATCTCAAGAATCCTAAAAAACTTATAAAATTATTTTTAGACTATTTTACTAATTATTTACTTATTAATTAATAAAGATCTAATTTAACTAAATTAATTAAGAAAATTAGAAAATGAATAGTATAATTTAAGTGACTATTTTCTAAAAATACTAAATGATTTATAAAACCTAGAAAAAATATAAAAAAGGTACTGTTGTTAATTAAAATTGATAAAATATTTAATTACTAATATTACTTAATTATTTATTTAAACTAATATTAATTCTAATAATTACTAAATGAAAAGAGAAAAATCTAGGAAAATTACTGAAAATACTTTAAGATAAAAGAAAATTAAGAAAAATATAAAAATGATGAAGTCCTTATTAATAAGCTGAAAAGCAAAATAAAAAAGTTAAATTCTATTAAATATAAGCTATCACTATTGTTAAAGTTGGGTTTGTTTGTTTTTCTTATTGACAAATGATTATAAGCTAAAAATAGAAAACTTTTATGTAGACACTTTTGAAATAGCTTATTAATAAGCTATGTGCACCCCCTTGTGCTTAACAGTTGACTTATTATAGCTTATTAGGATTTGTGATTTTTAGAAAAGCTAAGAAATGAACAAATAAGCCACAACAGATGTATATTAACTTGAAATAAGGCAAAAGGAACAAATAAGCACTCTTGATAAGCTATTATGAACCAAATAAGCACTTATCACACTACTAGGCCAAGACAGACCAAACAAAAGGGTTTTGGACCTCTGTGGGGTCCACAGAAGTCAAGGGGAGTCCAAAATAAGGATTGACCTACCAAGGTGAACTGGTCAACTTTCAAATAAGCCAGTAAGCTGGGCTTATTGCTTATTTTTTAGCACTGGGTGAAGCTTGGATTATGGGCTCAAACACTGAGTCACTCAGTGTACTCAGAGAAATGGACAACCTAAAAGCTACTTGCAGCCCTATCAAATAAGCTTGAAATGGTGAAACAAGCCCTGAACTATCGAGATGGGTTGCTTAGCTTTCCAAAAAGCCAATAAGCTAAGGGTGGGGCCCAATAATGAACTGGCTATGGTCTTAGGAATATTGGTCACTTATACTGATGACTCAGTATATGATTGTGAAATAAGCAAACTTAAAGACCAAAATAAGCTATGCTACAGTGAACTGAGATCCAATATTATTGATGATCTAAAAAGATAAGCTATAGAGCTTTTCAAAAAACTAAAAATCAAGTTCTAATGTTTTTGTTTGCACCCTGGAGGGGGGTTTGAAAACTTGACCAAATGCATAAAGTGCCCTGGTGCAAAAAGGAAAGTTGCCCTGCAGGCTTAAAGAAGCACTTGCACAAGCTTGTATAAAATTCACAAAAATAAACTGATGGTAGGTTTTGAAAGAGAAGCTGATAAACTAAGATTTGTGAAAAGCTCAGGGTCTCAATCCAATCACAAAAATCAAAACAATTCCTCCCATTTTTGGTTTTCTGAGACAAGAGTATTTTTGACTTTTTGAAATTATGAACTAAGTTGACTTTTATGAACTTAGACCTTGATTTACTCACTGATTATGATATATTAGGCTATAATAAGACTAAAATAAGCTAGGAATTGTACTAGTGAGATTAAATGAGCATTATGTGTTGATATAAATAATGCGTAAAAACGTTATTAATATTTTTCGATATCCTTATGTTTTGACGATCACAAAATATAAACTCATTAAACGTAAAATCATTACGTAAATAAGTATTTAGTGATAAAATATCATTATATCCATCTAATTCACTTAAGGTATGAATAAACAAGTGTCTAATACATTTTATGATCAAAGGAAGATTTATTTACTAATTACAATTTATATAAAATGGTATAAACATTTTAAATATTTAAGAAAAACACTTTTGGTAATTAAAGGAAAATGTTTATTTCATAATAAATATATGAATTCAAATTTTTAACCAAATTCAGTTAAATTTTCACCAAATAAACTTTTCCCAGAAAAAGACAAAGATTTTGGCCGTTTCACATGGACAATTAAGGGGGCCGGCACACAATTAAGGGGGCCGGCATACTCTCCTCTGTCAGAATCTTTTGCCTATAAATACTGGTTCAAATCTGAAATTTTTCCTCACCTTTTGCACTAAAACTTTCTGTTCTAATTCTCTCAAATCATCTTCCTAATTCATTTGATCATAAACATATTAGTTCTTGTTTCAAGTGATCCAATCCTTCATCATTCAAAGTGCAAGAGAAGAATACTCCTCCAACATCTTGTTTAGAAGTATTGTAGGCTTGTGTATATTGTAAAGGTGTAGAAGTTGTGTAATAGATAGATCTAGGTGTGTTAGTAGTTGTGAATAGAAGTAGTTGTGTTGGGTAGAAGTAGAAGTTGTGTTGTGAAAGAGAAGTAGTGAAGTTGTGTAGTAGTAGTGGTGTGCATAAGTTGTGAAGAAGGTGTGTAGTGGTGTGAGATTGGTTCTAGCTACTATTAGGACTCGACATTTAGCTTAGTGTCGTAAATTGGTGTAAGCAAAAGTTGTGTAAGGTTTTCTCCGCCATAAGGGAGCTTGTTGACGTAGTGAAGAAAACTAGCGAGTTAGGTGCTCGGGGAGTGGAGTAGGGTGAAGAGGTGCTTCGTAGTCGAACCACTATAAATCCTTTGTCTTGTGGTGCGATCTTTCCATCTCTATCTCTTTACTTATTTACTTATATTGTTGTCATTTTAGTTCGTAGATATTAGTTTATATAAGTGTTGGTTATTGATCTCACATAAAACTAGAATCGATTATTTTGCAAACAAAGTTTTTATAAAATAAAATTGACGTAAAACTATTCAACCCCCCCCCCTTCTAGTTTTCCACATTATGCTACTAGAATTTCAACACAGACAGATTCTAGGCCAAGTATTTGGTAATTTTGACTTTAAAGCTTCTATCCACTAAAACCTTGTTGTTTCTAGTCCCCTTAGGTATTAAGAAAGATGCTGCAATGGGTTTCTACCTTTAAGTCTTACAAATACACAACACAACAGGTTCTTCCAAACAACTTGTCAAACTTAAGTCTTGATTAAAACTTAAGTAAACTGAATCAACAACCTAGTTTATGACTTAAACTTAGTTTATTAAGCAATAATAAGACAAAATAAGCTCAGATAAGCATAGATCAAGCAATAACAAGCAAGCTACAGCAACAGATGGAAAATGAGATTCTTACAATGTGCACTCCAGCCAAAACCATGAACCAAGGACCAAAGAACCAACCTATAGGCCTTCCACAAGACCACTAACCCAGGGCAATCCAAAATTCACCATGAAACCTGAAATTTGACTTTTGTTGACTTTTTTGTATTTTTTATTTTTGTTATGGCTAAACTATTTTTAAGGGTTACTAATAGCTTTATAAGCTATATGGGAGCTTATGTGAGCTTGTGAGTCTCTAAACAACTAATCAATAGAAGCTTATATTGTAAATTTAAATTGCAAACTTAAAATTTAGAAAAGAAACTGAGGATTGATTGCTTAATACTGAATTAACATTCACTAAAAATGATATTACAAGCTTTAAAAACGAAGATTATAACTGATTTTAAAAGCTACAATGAAAACGATACTAAATTTAACTAAAATTAACTACTACTCTTCACTACTCCATCTTGTTCCTTTTATAGGCACCAATTAGGGTTTGTAAACACTCTCTGATCATTTCCCATCAATAATATAGGTCGTTGGATGATGGAGGTTTAATCTTGGCCGTTTGTGGATTTTGGCGCCAAAACAGAAACAGAGCAATTGGGACTGTTGCGTGTAATATGGGGGGGGGGGGGGGCATTAATTGTGGAGGTGATGTTAGATGAAGGTGGTGGAGTGGTGATGATGTTTATGCAAGTGGTGATGGAGAAGGGAGGTGGTTTTGCAGAGGAAGGAGGCGGTTTTGGGGGGAAGGGTGGTTTGGTCAAACGGTTTGACCGTGTGATTATTTAAAACGGTTTTCAAAGGGTTTTGGGCTTAGGGGTTGAGCTGGGGTAAGGGATGTTGGGCTGGGTGGTGTTGTGTTTGGATTGGATTTGTTTTTGGGGTGTTTTAATATTAAGGGTCCAGTTTGGTTTAGTAACTAGTAACAAGGACCAATTTTGTAATTTTCTGAAATTTGAGGTGCTGAGTTTGACATCATTCCAAACTTATCAAAGGGGCCATTCTTGCCAAGGATGAATAGTTTGAGGACCTTTGTTGACTTTTTCCACTTTTGAAATTCCAGGGACCATTTCTGCCAAACTTGAAACTTCAGGGACCAAACATGTAATTACACCAAACTTTCCCACCAAGGACCACTTTTGCCATAGAAGATTAGTATAAGGACCAAAATTGATTTTTCTCAAAGTTTTCATATCCCAGGGACCATTTTTGTCAATTTTGCAAAGTTGAGGGTCTAAACTTGTAATTTTGTGAAACTTTACACCAAAGGACTTAATATGTAATTTGTGATTCAAAAAGGACCTTTGGTGACTTTTTCATGTTTTTAGAATAACCAGGGACTAGATTTGACAAGTTTTAAAAGTTGAGGGACTGAAACTGCCAATTATGCAAACTTTGTTTATATTTCATCTGTTTTTTTTTATCATTTTGCATCTGAAACACTTCTGGGATATATTCAGTATTATGGTGCTTATTTGAGTATTTTTGGATATTTTGGCAGCTCAGATTAGGTAAAAATGATGAGTATTTACACACTCATCATATATTATCAACAACTTCATATTTGCAACTCAGTGATGTATTTCATAAATCTAAAGTTATGATTGGAAAACTTGTTTGTGTTAATTTGGGTATTCATTCTTTGAATTTTCTAACTTGTGTCATGGTGGCATAAGCTTTAAATCATTAAACAAAATGAATTTACCATATTTACATATTGTTAATATTAATAGTTTCTTAAATTGACGGTGTTTATCAAATTTATCATTGTTTTATATAGAAATAAAGGTTTTTAGGGAATAAATTTGTTTATTTAATGCTTTAAACTTGTGTCATCCTGGCACAAGTTAGAAAAACAATTCTTTTAAAGAAACTATTTGACCTTTAATGAGTTAACGTGAATCCATTAAGCATTGAAGAGTTATAGAAACTAGACGAATACTCGCGCAAATCGACGGTTTTTAGTGGCAAATAATTATACTTGCGAAATCGTGATTCTGGTTCGACCCTTGATGCAAAGCACGCGTTTTTTGAAATACAAAGCGTGTGTTTTTTAAACTTAATATAATGTGTGTTTTTGCAAATTTTCAAGTTTAAAATTGATCAATTTTAAGGTGTATTAAGGGATTCTTTGAGTAATTTTGGCA
This sequence comes from Artemisia argyi, assembly GCA_030686995.1. Lineage (NCBI taxonomy): Eukaryota > Viridiplantae > Streptophyta > Magnoliopsida > Asterales > Asteraceae > Artemisia > Artemisia argyi. The sequence goes on from CM060696.1 coordinate 90,551,462, forward strand.
AATTATCTTTTTTTAAGTTTTAAGATTCAAGATTTCAAGAATGCATATACACTATTTATAAGTAGTAGAGATAAGTTTCAATTGGTTATTTCACTAATTTGGCATATTCCTGCTTTGTAGTTTCAAATTTCAAAACGTTGTTTTCTTAAAAGGGTTCAAAAATGTAAATGTAGGTTTCTAAAAACAAATATGAAGTGTAGTTCGTTTTTTCGCATTAAGCTGGACTCAGTAAGGGAGGCGATTGACCTCCATTTTATCCGCCACGTTAGCTCTCTCTCTCTCTAACGACCTACAGGCGATTTTTTACCACACCAAGGCGACCTACACTACAAAAAACATACCCCACAAAAATACCTATTTTTAATTAAATACACACAAACACACACAAAACTAAAGACGATCTAAATCGCTCGGACGACCCAAACCTCCCAACAAGTGGGGATCGATCTATTCCAATAATTAACCACAATAGAGACGATCGATCAAGACCACCAAATGGATCGATAGTTTGGTCCTTACTGCTAGTAGCCTTAGTAGTGGTGTTTTCCTTTTTTTTTTTTTTTTTTTTTTTTTTTTTTATTATTATTATTTATACAGAGCTATATGGATTTATTTATTTATTTATTTATTTTTATTTTTTATGCGTGAAGTTTTATTTTAAGCTTTGATTCACCGCCCTCAATAAATATAGTGAAGTTCCATCATTGTTCTCATCATGTGACGAATTTTGGAGTCCAATTATTGTTCATGTAAGGATTACGTGTGTAATAACCCATAAAATTTCATCAATATCATTTTCACCACAAGGTATTTTCACAGGTATATTTTTGCTTTTATTTCATACTCATTACATGCATGACTCTCTAGACCTGCTCACGTATCCATCTATGCCCAACACCACTATATTTAAATCATGTAAACATCCCGATATGTCAAGTATAGGTTCTAAACATCATTACACTAAGTAATCTATCACTATAGTATACTATATCTATCAGAAACCCTAATCAAACCCTAATTGAACCCTATGTATTTAGGGTTATCTTTAAAACCCTAATTGCTTATCTAAACTTGTTTGAAAGTGTTCAAGGCATATGTATGAGTTACCTTAGCAACAATAGGACACCTTAGCACCCCTAAACCCTAGTATAACCCCTTAGAGCTTAGGTACAAGTCCCTTATTGATACATGGGAATTGCGCCCTCGCAACAGCTTTTATCTCTCAAGGCATCTTGAGAAGCTTACAACCCCCACCAGGCAGTGTACCTGATCTTGTAGTATAGTATAGTGACAAGTATCGGGGGATTGATCGTTCAACTCAGGAATAGTGTCGTTTGGATTGAAATTAATCTAACTAGGTGTAAAGGTGAAGGATGATTCTTTTTGTGTTTTTATATTTTATTAAAAGCAAGTAAAAATCTAGGGTATTGGAAGAGTGGGCGGAATTAGTTGCTAATCAACTAACCCAAAAGCTACTAACTAAACTAATGTGCAAGAAAAGTAAATTAAGATTCTACAAGGGAAGTGAAGCATGTCTACCTATGATGTATTACTCCTTGCTAGCTATCCAATTCTACCTATTGAATTGTCATATCTTGTTTTAATTGATGGGTTATATTCCTTAGTACCATTCGTAGGGCCGTGTACGATCTTCCCTAACTCTATAAGCTCCTACTTCACTATTATGTCGAGCCGTTAAAAGCTCCTAACATGGGATCACTAGAATTTGCTTATGCATTAAATACAACCATATAATCGTAGTACACCTCCGATCATGTTTCTTAAGACATTCAAACAAGTTACCAATTGGAAGTCTGCCAGTTTTCTTAAGCCTAACATCGAATTCAATCAACCAAACAAGAGACAATAGGAATCAAGAATTATAAGCTAAATCGACTAGACCTATTGAAGTTGTTACACCTTAATTGATGAAGATAGACACAAACATCAACAAAGACATCAATAAAATCTAATCAATTATATACAAGTTTCACACAATCATAAGTAGACATAAGATGAATTAGCCAAGCATAATTAATGAAGAACAAGCAACAATAATGATAATTGAAGACATGAATTAAGATAGAATCAACAAACCATTACAAGATGTTTATGGAGTGATTGAAACCCTCTAAGTTGCTGGAAAAACACCTACTTAAACCCAGGAATCGACTTTAGGGTTTAGGGCTTAACAAAAGTGAAGTTATGATGTTATATTTATAGGTTCTTTACTGCCCGGCCCATATTGACGGTGTCAGCCCATAAGGAATGACGGCGTCATGACCATTTTTTCACCAAATCTAATATTTTTTCATCCCGATCATTTCCTTTTTTGAATCGCTCAAATCCGAGTACGTATGCAAAAGTTATGGCCAAAACAGTGTCCGCCACTCCTCGCGCAAGTTGTGATTTTCTCGATCATCTTGTGACGGTTTTACTAAGGTTTCTTCTTGTGTAAGCCTTCTTCCTGACGTCGTCACTCCATATCATCTGACGTCGTCAGGTTGAATCCTGACGCCGTCATGTGTAAACTTACTCTCGGCCGTCACGTGTAATCTGACCCTGACGGCCTTGGTGACGCCGTCAAGTCAAATTACCTTGAAATAGTTCTGGGCCGTCATGTATATTTGCCATATCCACCTATTTTGCCAAGCTTGACGCTATCACTTGTAGAGCCTTGACGCCGTCAGGTACTGTTCCAAGCAATGATTTTGAGACTTTGTCGTTTTCTTCACTTTTATGCTCCAAAAACGTCCAAAATACTTTATTTTTCAGATTTATCTCCAAAAGTACCTAAAATGACAAAAGGAACGATTTAGGGCAATATTTATCAAATAATCTCGAATTAGGGCTTAAATGACCCCTAAAAGCGATACACTTTTCGCTTCATCAAATATCCATACACTTGGGATTTGCTTGTCCTCAAGCAAATGAGCTTTTCCACTAATAAAAATACAAGTTAGGGGTCATTTAACACTAATATAAAAGTAATTACAACAAATGATCGTTCCATCTTAATCAAAACAAGCACCTCACATTAAGTATTTAGATACTCTCATCTCTCCGGTGTTGTAAATTTATATGTCATAATTGGAAATGAAAAAATATCACTCACTACCTGTCATAGCAAATAGATTACCATAGGCTTGGGAAAGTGATGAGGCGAAAAATGAATCGTTTTTAGGGGGTCATTTAAGCCCGGAATTGAATTTATTTGATCAAATATTGCCCTAAATCGTTCCTTTTGTGATTTTAGGTACTTTGGGAGTGAATTCTGGAAGTTTTTGGTGCATAAAAGTGAAGAAAACGACAAAGAATTAATTTTCCATGCTGAGAACGGTACCTGACGGCGTCAAGAAGGAAAATATGACGACGTCAAGAGCAAAATCCATGATGACCCAGAGAAAACCTGAAGGCGTCAGAAGAAGGGCGTCAAGAGTTATTTTGGTGACGGCCTGAAGAAGGATTACACGTGACGGCGTCAAACCCAGATCTAGGCAGTCCGAGAACTTTATTGGCGGCGAGATGACGGTGTCAGAAATTTACTCTTGACGCCGTCACCTCAAAAAATCTATATATACTTTTCTATTTTTCATTCATAAATGGAGGAACTTGTGTGGAGAATACTAGGGCCGAACCTAATAAACCCTAGGTCGTTTGTAACAGTATTTTCAAGGGTTTTCACCCCTTGAAACCTTTCATGTTCAATTAAGATAAGTCTTCTTTCAATTCATTCAATATGTCTATGTGTTGTTTGAATATATCTTATGCTTGTCTTGATTATAACATTCTAGGCTAGATCTTTCATGTGTTTGCTTAGATGTAATGAAACCTAGATGTTGATTATAGGTTGATTGCTTGTTTATAGTTGTAATGGATGAATGATTTCAATGTTAGGCTTAAGAAAACTGGCAGATCTCCATTGTGTAACTTGCTTGAACGTCTTAAGAAACATGAACCGATGTGTACTAGGTTTTTATGATTGTATTTAATGCATGAGCAAATTCTAGTGATCCCATGTTAGGAGCTTCTTAGCCGGCTCGACATAGGAGTGAAGTAGGAGCTTATAGGATTGGGGAAGTAAGTACGCCACCCCATGAATGGTATTAAGGAATACAATCCGTCATCCACGCAACTGTAACAAGTAATTAACCTGTAAAAGATATCTAGGGAGTAGTGAAATCTAAGTAAACACAATTCTCCCATATATTGCTCACACCACTATCTTAATTTAGTTTATTTTCATTTTTGTTATTTTATTTTGATTGCATTTTAGTCATTGGGTTAGTTGATTAGCAACTAATTCCGCCCACTCTTCCAATACCCGAGATTTTTATTTGCTTTTCTAAAATATAAAAAATACAAAAAGAATCATCCCTCACCTCTAGACCTAGTCTTTAGGCTTTCTAATCCTAGCGACACCATTCCTAAGTTGAACGATCAATCCCCCGGTACTTGTCACTATACTATACTACAACGATCAGGTACACTGCTTGGTGGGGGTTGTAAGCTTCTCGAGATCCCTCGAGAGGTAAAGCTTGGTGCAATTCCCACGCATCAGAAAGGATCAAAAACCTCCACCACTTGGCGTAAGCACCTAGGATAGACTATCAAAGAGGTCTTTTAAAGGGTTATAACGTTAGTTGTAGGGGATATGGAAAACACGGTTTTGTTGGATAAACGGATATTTTACTGGTGGCAAGTCAATTGCCTTAGTTAACTACATGTACAATGAGGCATTGCTAAGCCAAGACTCGACTCAACTTGAACTAACTACGACTCTTTTTTGATTTTTTTCAAGACACTATTTGACTTAAACATAAATAAAAGAAACGGATGGTATCCCGTATGTTATTCTCTTTTCTTTTTCTATTTTCTTTTATTATTATTATTTTTTCGATTTTTTTTTTTTTTTTTTTTTTTTTTGCATACACTTTTACTCTACCATCCAAAATAATACATCAAAGGGAGCTCGTTTCCTCCCTACACTTGAGCTTTTACATACTTCACAATCAAATATTCTAATGACTCGAATCAAGATAATCAAAACACTTGGAGTACTTTTAAATATTAACGCACATATGGGGGTAATAATTGACGTCATCCCCATTACTCCATTACAATAGTACTTTACCCATGAATCTCAATAGTCCCAAAACAATATGTACAAGATATGACTCGACTTAGTAACCATGTAATCAATTAGACAACTAACTAAGGGTTTAAACAAATAACAATAATGCACTAAAGATGAGTGCATACACGGAAGGCTAAGACGATTTGGTTGCACATTTGGGGTGGATTGTAAACAAATTCTATCTTTAAGTAAGATGCGTAAAGTTAGAAACGAAAAAGATAGGCTTGGAGGGGTGTACTAGGGGTATCGTGTACTAAAAATGAGTACAACGCTAAGGTGTGGGAGAATGACTTGACTAATGAAGTCAATGCAATTATATAAAACACAAGTGTAAAAACATGGGTTATCCTAATACCTCTTATCATGTAGTAAATCCTAACTACACGAATGTAGTCTCACTAGCGGTCTCGGGATGCATCGCTATCACAAGTTCTAGAATCTAAATACTACCGGTACACTCCAAGCATTAAGAATGAATGCTTTTTCCTAAAGATCTAAAGGCGAACCTCACATTTTTGGGTAGAAATTTTTGAGTGGTATGGTTTTTGTGCTAGTCATACAATTCCTATCCATGAGACGCTTATTAAGACTAAAGTTTCACTCCTATATGTTGCAAAAAAAATTAAATTTGGTGCTAAAATTGCCCTAACAAATATTTCTCTCAGTTTTATTACACATTCACTATCAAACAAAACAAAAATCAAGTGGAGTTATAGTTTCTAATATACCCTCCCTACACTTAAACCGAACATTGTCCCCAATGTTCTAGATAAAAGATGTAAAAGTAAAAATAAATAAGAATGAAATAAACTAATACTCCCCTGATTCGTTCAGTGTGGATAATGTGACAACATGGTTAAATCTTCCTCAAAGAGAATGAACATGATAAGCTCCACTCCAGAAATGTAATCATCTTCTTGTCCAAATATAACCTGTAATCAACAAACACAAAAACCAAAGCATCAAACCGAACAAAGAAAAACCACAACTAGATGTAATTCCAAACATAGAAATAGAAACAAAACAAAACAATAAAAGGATATGATACTTGTGGAATAAATTACAAATAGGAACTCATTAAACATATCCACAAGTATTGACACACAAACAAGATAGAATATATGCTAATCATGAATTGTGAATTTTTCATGTTCGAATTTTGTTCTTTTTAACAAAATATAAACTTCCCTACACTTATCTTTTTGTAAAATACCTTTATATGCGATTAAGACGAGGTTAAAAACAAAATAAAGCATTTTCACAAATTGTTCGAAACATGAAAATTAAATAACTATTATTAAGCATATATGACACAAACAAACAAATAAAATAAAAATATCAAACAATTAAAAACATCGGTTGCCTCCCAAGAAGCGCTTGTTTTTGTTCGAGTCATGAGCCTGACTCTACCCTTATTTAACGGAAATAGGGGACATTTCCCTACACTTAGGATTAAGTGCGGGTGGAAGTAGTGATACACACCGTTAGGGTGGAAATACGCCACGTGAGGTGAAGGGGGTGAGTGAATGGCTTCCTTCATCCTAAAACTACCCGGATAATATTGATTGATGGGTGGTCGGTTCCTTTTTTGTCTCCTAGATGTATATCTAAGGATGGAAAGTTGTGTAAACATTGAGGTTCCGGTTCATCAACACTAGGAAATTCCCTAGACTTAGGAGTAAGGTTATCATTACAAGTATTCAAACCTATATCCTCAAGTGGTGCTTGGTCTAAGGGCTCTACCTCTATTGGGGTTCCTATAGTCTCTTCTACTTCTTCCGGGTAAGTCACGGGTGGTGTGTATGCCTCAAATGATGGTAGGACTTGTGAGATACTTAGTGGGCTTGGGTTTTCTACTATCTCTTCCATCACATCAAGATCACCTATGTGTTCATCTTGTATTGTGGTAGTGCCTAACCAGGACATGCAACTAGGTGGCTCAACTCTAACCTCATGTGTGTCTTATGTTTTGGTGAAATCTACCCCGCTCATGCAACTAGGTAGTTCAACACTAACCATCTCATAATCTTGGTTTGATTCTAAGTTCATGTTCTTAGAAACTAGGTATTCTTGCTCATACGAATCTACCAATTCGTTATACTTATGGCCCATAGCTGCGGTGCTTTCCTCAAAATTCATCCAAAGGGTCTCACTAAAAGGAATTGATCCTGATAATGATCGTCTAATAGAAATCACACATGCATAAAATTCATCAAACCCATCTAACTTTACCCCCAAATCCTCTTGGATATTTCTAAGATCACGCAAAAATACATTGGAATGATAGGAAGCAAATCTATTAGCGAAATATAATTGTTCCTCCATTGTCAATGATTTAAATGGAATTTCATCCGCAATAGTGACAAATGAAAATGGTTTTACAAACAAAGGGTACAAAGAAAAAGATAGACTACAAGAAAGCTAATAAAAAGAAAATAAAAATCTCACTTGATATGAATCTAATGAGTAGACCTAATTAAAAATAAATTCCAACCTAAGCAATAACTATTCCCCAGGCTGCGGCGCCAAAAACTTGATACGTGAGAACTGCGCCCTCGCAACAGGTTTTACCTCTCAAGGGATCTTGAGAAGCTTACAACCCCCACCAGGTAGTGTACCTGATCGTTGTAGTATAGTATAGTGACAAGTATCGGGGTATTGATAGTTCAACTCAGGAATAGTGTCGTTAGGATTGAAATTAATCTAACTAGGTCTAAAGGCGAAGGATGATTCTTTTTGTGTTTTTATATTTTATGAAAAGCAAGTAAAAATCTAGGGTATTGGAAGAGTGGGCGGAATTAGTTGCTAATCAACTAACCCAAAAGCTACTAACTAAACTAATGTGCAAGAAAAGTAAATTAAGATTCTACAAGGGAAGTGAAGCATGTCTACCTATGATGTATTACTCCTTGCTAGCTATCCAATTCTACCTATTGAATTGTCACACCTTGTTTTAATTGATGGGATATATTCCTTAATACCATTCGTAGGGTCGTGTACGATCTTCCCTAACTCTATAAGCTCCTACTTCACTCCTATGTCGAGCCGTTAAAAGCTCCTAACATGGGATCACTAGAATTCACTTATGCATTAAATACAACCATATAATCGTAGTACACCTCCGATCATGTTTCTTAAGACATTCAAGCAAGTTACCAATTGGAAGTCTGCCAGTTTTCTTAAGCCTAACATCGAATTTAATTAACCAAACAAGAGACAATAGGAATCAAGAATTATAAGCTAAATCAACTAGACCTATTGAAGTTGTCACACCTTAATTGATGAAGATAGACACAAACATCAACAAAGACATCAATAAGATCTAATCAATTATATACCAGTTTCACACAATCATAAGTAGACACAAGATGAATTAGCCAAGCATAATTAATGAAGAACAAGCAACAATAATGATAATTGAAGACATGAATTAAGATAGAATCAACAAACCATTACAAGATGTTTATGGAGTGATTGAAACCCGCTAGGTTGTTGGAAAAACACCTACCTAAACCCAGGAATCGACTTTAGGGTTTAGGGCTTAACAAAAGTGAAGTTATGATGTTATATTTATAGGCTCTTTACTGCCAGGCCCATCTTGATGGCGTCAGCCCATAAGTAATGATGGCATCACGACCATTTTTTCACCAAATCTAAGATTTTTTCATCCCGATCGTTTCCTTTTTTGAATCGCTCAAATCCGAGTACGTATGCAAAAGTTATGGCCAAAACAGTGTTAGCTACTCCTCGCGCAAGTTGTTGTCTCGATCATCTTGTGACGGTTTTACTAAGGTTTCTTCTTGTGCAAGCCTTCTTCCTGACGTCATCACTCTATATCATCTGATGTCGTCAGGCTGAATCCTGACGTCGTCATGTGTAAACTTACTCTGGGCCGTCACGTGTAATCTAACCCTGACGGCCTTGGTGACGCCGTCAGGTGAAATTGCCTTGAAATAGTTCTGGGCCGTCATGTGTATTTGCCATATCCACCTCTTTTTCCAAGCTTGACGCTGTCACTTGTAGAGCCTTGACGCCGTAAGGTACTGTTCCCAGCAAGGATTTTGAGACTTTGTCATTTTCTTCACTTTTATGCTCCAAAAACGTCCAAAATGCTTCATTTTCCAGATTTCTCTCCAAAAGTACCTAAAAAATGACAAAAGAAATGATTTAGGACAATATTTGATCAAATAATCTCGAATTAGGGCTTAAATGACCCCCTAAAAGCGGTACACTTTTCGCTTCATCACTTATGCACAAAACCCTAACTAGGTTTTATAAGCCCCAAATCTTTACCATAAGTTACCACCACTTAATATAAGTCTCCAAAGTCCTAATCCTAGTCACTAAGCACCCCTGGGACCCTAATCTAGGCACTAAACCCTAGGCTAAGCCCTAATCTCTTACCAAACAAAACTAGGTCTAAATTAAACCTAAACTAGTACAAAACTAAACCTAAGCACCTCATGCACCTCAACCTAGCTACCTAGCAGCTTATCCACCTATTTTCACCTCTAAGCAGCCTAGCACACACCACCATAGCACCTTACAAGTAGGTTCATCACCTACTTGTGTACACTTCCCATTTGTGGCCTCACCTAGGGGTGTAATCGAGTCGAGCCGAGCTCGAGCTTAACAGGGCTTGAGCTTGTCTTGAAATTTATAAGTTAGGCTTGAGCTTGGCTTGATAGCTTGACGAGCTTTAATCATCTAGGCTTGAGCTTGGCTTGAAAAATTCAATTAAAGCTTGAGCTCGGCTTGAAAAGCTTGAGCTTGGCTTGAAATTTTTGATTAAAGCTCGGCACAAGTAAAAACAAGAGCATGTCTACTTGCAGAAGAAAAAAAATATTAACTCGTGCGTTCATATATAATCCAATGTAAGATTTTCACAAAACCAAGAGCAACCGAGGTAGGACACGCATGGATATGTATATTAAAATCTGACAATAAAAACAATGAAGGCAAGTAAAATGATCAATGGGCCAAATACAAAAAAGCTACACATATCAATGGCTAGTAAACAAGGAAACAAAAACTACATAGCTTTTATAGAGTAGTTATCTAACAATACAATGAAGACAAGTAAAATGCGGCGAAGAAGTGTGAATAATACAAAATGTTTGGATTAATTAGGTTTAAATGACCTTTTATAATAAATTTTCAATTATTTACAAAGTTAGTCCTTATAATTATGTTAATACTCAAATTATTGATTCCTCCCGAACCGTCACTTATTTATCACACAAGCTAACCACTTGTGAATGGTTAACCGTAACATCTAAATGGAGCCCGGGAGGAACTAGCAATATTACCAAGGGTTAAAATATCCTTGAATCGTTTATGTCCTGGCGAGGCGTGATATCCTGAATACAACGACTTATGAATAGTTGAAATAATATAGTATAGGAAAAACAGTAATCTGATTGACTAACACTGGAATGTGAATAGTAATAGCTCTGTCACAGCTAGTTCAATTAAGAAACGTACAATCAGAAACCTTAAAATGATAAAGTATTTACAAACGTACGTTTAGGTTTAAATAAACGTAAACGTAACGTATAAAACAAAACATTCCCAAAGAGGGAATTTGCATGCCCTAACGGCTTAAATGCAAATTAAAATAAAATAAAATAACTAACTATATTTATAATATTATTATTATATTAATAAGAAAACCTAGAAACCTAAAACGCTTACGATTACGTAACACTTACGTAATCGTAACAAAATAAAAAGTGAATACCATCAAATATAACTCCCACAAATGTGAAAATTCTATTTTTGGAATCATAAAAGAATAAGAAAATTATTAGAAAATTAAAAATATTTATTATACACTTATATTAATTATTATTAATTAAAACCTATTATTTACTATTTAGTAATTACCTAAAAATAAGAAAATGAAAAATAAAGCCTAAATAAATAAAGTAAAAACTTAGAAAAGTTTAAAATAATATAAAAGAAATTTTGAAACTAAAAATATATTTATTATACAAATATTCTATTTATTATTAATTATTTACTATTATTTAATTGCTAATATTATTATTTATTATATATACTAAATTAGCAAACAAAAATCTAAAACTTTTTACATAATTCTAAAATAAGTATAAGAAGCTAAGAAAAATATAAAAACTATATGCTATGTACAAAAATAAGAAAACTTAATTAAAAACTATTATTTATTAATTTAAACTAAATTAATTATTATACATACTAAACTAATTTATAAAATTATAAAACTTTTTATAAAACTTCTTAATCATCACAGGAAATCATAAAAAATATAAAAAGTTTATAATAATTATAAATAAGCAATTTTAAAAATTAAACACTTATTATTTACTAAAAGGTATGTAAATTATATTAATTATAAAAAATAGTATATGAACAGTAAAAAATCTAAAAAAATTACAGAAAGTGTATTATAGTATGAAGATGCTAGGAAAAATAAATTTGGGCCAACAGCTTATTCCAATAAGCTGGAATAAGCTGCACAGTCCAAATAAGCCAAAGGGACAAGAGTGGGTTAAGTACTAAATTTGGTAGAGTCTAACTGAAAAAAGACCCTAGGGCGACTGGCATACAGGTACTCACTATCACTCTCATAAAGGGGGAGGTCTCAGGTTCGACCCTGCCTCACCCCTTTTTGCTTTTTATTTTATTTTTGAAATTTTCTTTTTGCAAATCTAATAATAAGCTATATATAAGAAACTTTAACAAAGGAAAACTTTTTATAATTCACAAATAAGCTCTGTGTGAGTTTATTTGTGGCTCAGTTTCATTAAAAGAGGCAAATAAGCCATAAGCCCTCTAAATAGAGGCTATCACTTAGCCTTAAAGCTTTGGTTTTTGGTTTTTCTTATTTATGGAACTTATATATATATATATATATATATATATATATATATATATATATATATAATACATGGAAATAAGCTGTTTCAAACCTATGAGCTTATTCAGTGAGCTTAAGGGTTTACAGTTTGCTCATAAGCACAAAATAAGCTTCCAAAAGCTGTACAAAAGAAGAAAAGGAAAAAGAAACATGCAAACTGGTCCAAGTGATATTTATTAACAAGAAAATGCACTGGAAGAGTTCACAAAGTGTGAGCTTAAGGTTTAGACAGATAAGCTATTTATAGCTTATCTTGGATGGAGTTGAAGCTCAAGTGAGCTTGATATAAGCTCACACAGGAAACAGAAAGTAAAAATATATGTATTTACATCATATGAACAAGTTTAAACAGGTATGTATCCAAGATTCAACACATAAGCTCATAAAAGCTTATAAGCTGTTTCTCAGATACATGCTTTTCCAAACACCCCTGCAACCTATTTGTGTGGCTGATTAAGTTCATCAAATGAGCTTAAAAGACCATAATGTGAATGGAGGTTGCAAGTAGGTTTGGTAAGCTTTCCAAAAAGCCCAAGCTCACCTAGTGGGGTCCACTAGTGAGCTTATGGGAAGCTTATGAAAAGTCATCCATTTGACTGGGTATACTAGGTATCAGTATACACTATCAACATGGGACAAGCAAAAAGCCCATTGCAGCCCTATTGAATGAGCTGCAATGTGGGATTTAAGAATTGGGACATACAAATTGGTTGATTAGCTTATGAAAGAAACAAACCACACAACCTAAGTCCAAGAGAATAGCTTTTGGCAAGCTTATGAAGTTGGGCTGAGTATATCTGAATGACCAGCTTACTCATTGAAATGGTGATAGGTTCAAATCACTTGCAGCCTAATCAAATGAGCTGCAAGTGTGTAATAAGGCACATGATCATGAGATTGGGTGGATTGGCTTTAAGAAAAGCCAATTCACCCAAGCTCATGATCACTAGAGAGCTTTATAGGAGCTGTTGGTAGTAGTATAAGATGACTGAGTGATCAGTCATCTGTTGTGAATGAGCAACAACAAGCTCAATGAATCCCTATCAAATAAGCTTCCAAAAGCTACACAAGCACATAATCATTGATTTTGGTGGGTTAGCTTCTAAAAGAAACTAATATACACAAGTTCAAGCTTATGTGAGGGCTTTTGATAGCTTAGGAAAACAACTCCACCCATACAGTTTGCTTACTGTATGGGGAGTTAGGTGGAACAAAGAGTGGGTAAATTAAGGTGTTCATTAAGCTACAAATTATAAATAAAACACAGAAATGAACATTAAGCTACAAAAACTAAACAAATAAGCCAAGTACAAAAGCTAGGTCAAAGTTCACAAGCTTCTGCAAGCTTGTGACATTGACAATCTAGCCTTGGTACAGGGCAAAAACAGGCCTAAACAAATAAGCACTTAAATGAGCAAAAGAAAAATCAACAAAATTACACAAGCTAGATTAGCAACACACCTAAAAGATACCAAAAGATCTAAAACAGAAACTGCATAACAAAGATACAACAAAAATCAACAGATTATTCAAAAAATGACAAAAAGGAAAATTTGACTATTTTACAAAAACTAAAAGTTTGACTAATCTGAATTAAGACCTTAATCTATGGATTTATTATGTTATATAAAGCAACAAAAACATGAAATAAACAAGGATAAACAAGAATTAAACAGATTAGTAGGATTCTAGGTCTTGACAACCTTGCAATGCTTATTTTAGAGATTTATCAAATGTCACTTTGACTTTCTCAAATACTACACCACTTAGTTAATATTTCACTGAGTTATTATTGTCATATACAACATTTATCAAACAAAAACAACACAATATATAACCTATAACACAGATTCATTATCAAATCCAAACAACCCTTAAATGGACTCAATTTATGATTTTTCAAACCAAGTGACTGTATAAACTTCATTCCTCAAATCCAGAGGATCTAATGTGTCAAGTTAGACCTTTTTTAGTGCAAACATGCTGTCAAACATGATTGGACCTATGATTTTCAAAAAGGAGCTTAGTGACTGTCAAATTGGCTTTTCATAGCAAAACTCAAATCCAAAACATAAGTACCAAATTTTATACTATCTAATCACTAATAAACAAGAAATAAACATAGAAACAACAAATCAAAACAAAACAACAACATGAACAGTAAAATGGAAAATTGGAGAATAAAGCTTACAAGGTGCACAAGGCTGAGAACCCAAGAACCCAAGATCACTATCTACCCTACAGCTTCCCATGAAGCTCCTAAACCCAAGCAATCCAAATTCTACCTTGCTCCTTGCATTCACCATCAAGAACACATCTTTTTTTTATTTATTTTCTATTTTATCTATTTTTTTATGATTTTTGAATTTAAAAGATCAAAGCTGTTTATATGTATCTAAAAGCTAATTTAGCTTTGTCAGGAGCTTAATTGAGCTTCTTGAGTCCAAATGATCAACTACAATCCACTAAGAACAGGAACTGACTTGAAAATTAAATGAGATTAAACTAAAACATGAATTTTAAAGAAACTTGCATTAAACTGGAATTAAAGAGTTTCATTACACTATTTGAAAGTTGAAAACAACATTTAGACTAGAAAAGCTGTAAATGGTTTACTCTACGAAAGCATTTAAATGTTAAGTTATACTATGACTATTGGCTAGCCCAGAAGTAAGTTTCTTCCTTGCTTCTTCTTTTTCTTTTATAGATGTCCAAAAATGATCCAGGTGTCCTCTGGATTAATTCCCACTTCTTTGCAGCCATTGGATATGTTTAATTCATCTCAACCGTTTAAACAGCTTTTTGGCGCCAAAAGTATTAAAGGGTAACTTGCAGGGTTTTTGTGCATTTAATGCATCTTGGTAGCTTGTGGAGGTGTAGGGGGACATTTTGGAGTGTAGAAGTGGGCAAAGGGTGGTGGATGTGATGGTTGCAGGGTGTAGGGGTGGTGGCAGGTTATAGGGATTATAGGTGTAGTTCCCTAGGACTAACCTAGGGAATGGGTTTTGTTGTGGGAGTGACAGAGGGGTGTGTAAGGTGGAGTAGAAGGCAAGTGGTGGATTGGGAGGTATCAAGTTGCAGGGGTGTGAGGTGGAAGAAGGAACGGGTCAACCAAAGTCAACTCATTCCCCTGGTTTATTATTCAAAGGGAAAGTTGGGCTTGGGGTGGATGTTTGTTTGGGCCCAAAGGATAAAGCTGGACCAGGCTTGTGGTTTATTGGATTTGGAATAGGATTTTAGTTTTGTAAATAAAATGGCATCCGATTGTATTTTAGCCCAAATATCACAAGGACCAAAATTGTAACTTTCTGATTTTCAAGGATCTCATGTGACAAGCTTCCAAAAGTTATCATAGGGACCATACCTGCAATATTAGATAATACAAGGACCATTGTTGCACATTTTTACAAAACCAAGGACCTTTTATGTAATTTTTGGATTCTAGGGGGACTAAAAGTGTAATTTCCCAAAAGTTATCAAAATTGTTCCATTTTGTATTTCATGCATAATACAAGGGTATTATTTGTAAAATTCCAAGTTTTGAATACCCAGGGACCATTTTTGCCAATTTTGTAACTTGAGGGGTAAAAGTTGCCAGATTGTGTAAACTTTCATCCAGGGATCATTTGTGAACATTTTTGGTTTCCCAAGGACATAAGTTGACTTTTTGTTCATTTTAAACCTTCAGGGACTAGTTTTGACAAATTGTGAAAGTTGAGGGACTGAAACTGCCAATTATGCAAACTTTGTACGTTTTTCATCTGTTTTTGCATATTTTGCATTTTGTACATATAAAACACACTTCTAAGATATTTTAAGTATTATAATGTATATTTGAGTGTTTTTGTATGTTTTGGCAGCTCAGATTGGTATAAAATGATGAGTATTTAGACATTCATCAATTATCCTTAGTTATTTATTTGAATTTACAATAGGAATATATTTATATTTAAAGCTTGAAAAATCTTGATACGAGCTCGAGCCGAGCTATCAAAAGCTTGAGCTTGGCTTGTTATATGTTTCGAGCTAATTTTTGTGCTTGAGCTTGGGCTTGATCTTGATAAAAGCTTGACTCGATCGAGTTGATAAAAGCTTGATTTGATTGCAGCCCTAGCCTCACCATCACTATAAGCCCCCTACCTATGAAAATAGCTCACCTTAGTCAGCCCCTAGCTCACCTTAGTCACCTCCCTCCCCCTCATGACACCACACCCTTCTTTTCTTCCTCCCCAAGGATAATGAGGGATATAAATACCCTCGTTGCCATATAATTTCCAAATCACATCACCATTTCTTTCTACCTTCAATATTCTGTAAGTAGTAGTAGTCTTTGACCCATAAAAGCCTTAGAAATCGAGTAAGTGATGAGGCGAAAAATGAACCACTTTTAGGGGGTCATTTAAGCCCCGAATTGAATTTATTTGATCAAATATTGCCCTAAATCGTTCCTTTTGTGATTTTAGGTACTTTGGGAGAGAAATCTGGAAAAGGAAGCAATTCGGACGTTTTTGGAGCATAAAAGTGAAAAAAACGCCAAAGACTTAATTTTCCAAGCTGGGAACAGTAGGTGACGGCGTCAAGAGTAACAATTTGACGGCATCAAGAGTAAATTTCATGACGGCCCAGTACAGAAATGAAGGTGTCACAAGGAAGAGCGTCAAGAGTAAAATACATGACGGCCTGAAAAAACTTAATACATGAAGGCATCAGATGTAGATCAAGGCAGTCCGAGAATTCTTTTGGCGGCGAGATGACGGCGTCACCCATTTGTTCTTGACGCCGTCAAACTCAATTTTCTATATATAGTTTTCTAATTTTCATTCAAAAAGGAACAAGTTTGGAGAAACCCTAAGGCTGAACCATATACGATTTTTACAGGTTTTTCAAGGGTTTTCAGCCCTTGAACCCTTACATGTGTAATTGAGATAAGTGTTCTTTTAATTCAATCAATATGTCTATGTGTTGGTTGTCTATATCTTGTGCTTGTCTTGATTCCACCATGCTAGGCTAGATTTATCTTGTGTTTGCTTAGATCTAATGAAACCTAGATGTTGATTATGTGTTGATTACTTGTTTATGGTTGTATTGGATGAATGATTTCGATGTTAGGCTTAAGAAAACTGACAGATCTCCAAATGGTATCATGCTTGAACATCTTAGGAAACATGAACCGATGTGTACTAGGTTTTATTGGTTGTATTTAATGCATAAGTAAATTCTAATGATCCCATGTTTGGAGCTTCTTAGCCGGCTCGACATAGGAGTGAAGTAGGCACTCATAGGATTGGGGAGTTAAGTACGCCACCCCATGAATGGTATTAAGGAATACAATCCGTCATCCACGCAACTATAACAAGTAATTAACGTGTAAAAGATATCTAGGGAGTAGTGAAATCTAAGTAAACACATTTCTCCACTTATTGCTCACAACCTTAGTTTCATTAAGTTTTATTTTCATTTCTAGTATTTTATTTTGATTGCATCTTAGTATTGGGTTAATTGACTAGCAACTAATTCCGCCCAAATCCTTCAAACCCGAGATTTTTACTTGCTTTCTAAAAAATATAAAAATATAAAAATAATCATCCTTCATCTCTAGAACTAGTATTTAGGTTTTCTAATCCTAGCGACACTATTCCTAGCTGAACGATCAATCCCCCGGTACTTATCACTATACTATACTACAACGATCAGGTACACTGCCTGGTGGGGGTTGTAAGCTTCTCAAGATCCCTTGAGAGGTAAAGCCTGGTGCAACCCCTACGCATCAAGTTTTTGGCGCCGCAGCCCGGGGAATAGTTATTGTCTAGGTTAGAATCTCTATTTATTAGGTCTACTTGCTAGATTCCTTTCTAGTAAGATTTTTTATTTTTAGATTTTCGTTAGTCTATCTTATTTCTTTGTGTTTTTGTTCGTAACTTTTCGCCACCCGACATCATGGACGATGGGAACATCTTTGAACCCGTCATACCACCACAACAAAACCCACCACTAGAACCTCTTAGGCCCCGAACCTTAGGAGAGTATTCCCGACCTAGCCACCAAGGCTACTGAAACACCATTGAGCTCACCAGAGCCAATGTGACCCCCTTGCGATCCGACACCATCCGGTTGGTGCAAAGCGGATGTGCATTCCATGGACTTCGTTCCGAAGATCCAAATCAACATCTTAAGGACTTCCTTAAAATCGTAGACTCCATAGACCTAGATGTTGAAACTAGAGAGACAACCCGATTACGCCTATTCCAATTCTCTCTACGGGATCAAGCTAGTCAATGGTTTGAGTGTTTACCCGCGGGATCCATCACCACATGGGATGATCTCACCACTCGTTTTCTTGCTCAATTTTTTCCACCAGGGAGAACTACTAAGCTTAGAAATGACATCTTGATGTTCCAACAACGTCAAAATGAATCTCTTTATGAAGCATGGACTCGTTTCAAGGACTTACTCCAAAAAGTACCTCATCATGGCATAGATCTTTGGCTCCAAGTCCAAATCTTTTATGACCATATCGATCTCTCCACGAGGCGAGCCATTGACCAATCGGCCGGTGGTAAGCGACGTGATCTAAGTGCGGAACAATCATGGGAACTCATAGAAGATCTTGCTCTCTAAGACAACGAAAGTTGGAATGATCCCCATGATTTGAACAAAACGGTCAAGGCAATATCTTTGCCTTCGAACAACTCTAGCACCCCCGACCGTAGGATCATGGAACTTGAAGTTCGAGTCAAGTCTCTCATGGAATCTTACGACGCTTAAAAGCCTTCAAGCCAAGTAAGCAGAATCGCTTCTACATGTAAATTATGTAATGGCCCTCACGAGACTCATAACTGCATGGAGCTTCCAAAACGTGCTTATAACGAATTCACATCGTCACACGAGGGTCGAGGCCCTCGAACTTCTGACGAGGCCTATGAGGCATGGAAGGATAAACCTAATTTCAGAGGGTACCAGACGCGGAGCGTATCCTTCAATGACTCCTCACCACTCACTTGGTCCGAGCATTTTCCATCACAAAGCATTCCTAGGCAAAGCAGTGAAGATGCTCTGCAAAAATTCATTCTATCTCAAGAATTACAGCTCTCTACGCTCGAGGCTAGATTTAGACAACAGCAGACCGAAATGAATAACAGGATTTGTAATCTGTTAACTGCTATCAAAAAGCATGCTGCTAATAAACCTATTCACGTTGATGAGGTCAAATCTGTTACCATCATGAGTCCGCCAACCTCCCCTGTGAAAATAAAAAGTCCTAGTAACCTATTCAAACATCTCTCACCAAAAGAAAAAGAACCTGTCAACCCCCTAGGACCAATACATTTCGTAAACACCATCACCACGATATCAACTTCTACACTTAACCTAAACCAACAACAAACTGAAAAAATTGGTCATACAACTAAAGATGAGACCTCAAGGGTGAACCACGATTTGGCCAGAAGCCCTACCAGCTCGTCCGAGCAGTGCGTCGCGCAAGAATCTGGCAAATCGGATGAAGGGAAAGAGAGATCGGAAGTGCATACGAGAAATCCAGCCATTTTGGGTAAATCTATTCTAGAGGAGCCCGAGAGAAAAATGGAGGATGTTACCAGTGGGAGTAGCGATAGGACTAATGAAAGCAACCCTAAAGTTTTTAAGATTTCCTGCACCATTAAGGAAAAGCTCTTAACCGATAGTCATATAGATCCTAGTTTCCCAGACAACATAATACCCCTTTCCTTATACCAAGAAGCCTTTCCAGAACGCATAGTGTGCGAGAGAGTCGATGATGCAAGGGTAATAAGAAATCTATCAATCATGATTGGAGAACTTGTTTACAATATTGCCCTCACTGTGGTCGATGATGTGGACCCTCTCACCAATCGAACATTAACCAACCTTATTCTTGGGAAACCATTTATCAATGAATTGGGAGTAATCCTTGATGAGAAGGATGGAAGTGCATTGTTCACCAATGGTGTTAAGAAGGTAATTTTTCGTAGGGGTAATGAGGAGGTATACGAGTATCGTCCTTCCCTTGAGGGGAATCTATATGGATCAAGGGATGGAGAATCGGGGAAGATAAGACGGAGTGACCCGAATAATCTCAAAATTCTCTGCATGATCGGTCATAAGTACTTCGATAACGTCTACATTAACGTATTCCTGCCGAAGAATTTTATGTCCCTATTCCATTATAACAATATCTGCAGATGGGGAATGATTTACAAGGGAGAGAAAGTGGTTGGTAAAGATCATGAAATCCAGGTGTTCGTAGGAAATATGGCATTTACTATGGAATTCACGATTGTGGACAACATCGAAGACTATGTCGACCCTAGGTTATCACAAGTCATTTTTGGAGCACCCTTTTGTGAAATCACAAATTTGATAATTGATGACCGGAACGGGATCATGACTTTCGCTGATGGAATTAGGAGGGTTTCATACCAAACGCCATACAAGAGAAAAGATCTTAAGGAAATCGATTGTGACGGGCTTGATAGGATAAGTTCCCAACTTATTTTGTGTGATGAAGATGTTTGGAGAGGGTGTAAGAACACTTCTGATTTATCATGTGGATTCTTTAACGATGTTAGTAAGCTTGATTCTAAGTATCGAGAAGATGTCTTCGAGTTCGAAGACCCGAAGTACTTACACTATAAAAGCGATACTAGTTTAGAAGACGACCTAGAGAATGAAACCAATGATGAGGTCACGTAGTAACCCATGACTTTAAGTCTAGCTGCAAGACTCGTAAATAAAGAAAAGCGCTTCTTGGGAGGCAACCCATGCTTTGTGTGATTTTATTTTGTTTGTTTGTTATTTGTTTCCGTATGCATGCTTTATTTTTATTGTTGGTAGATCATGTTTCTAAACTAAAAAGTGGAAATACTTTACTTTGTTGTTTTGGCCTAGTCTTAACTCCACCTAAAGGTATTTTTGCAAAAGATAAGTGTAAGGGGAAACCCCAAATATGTTTTTAAGAAACAAACCGATCATGATTCTCCACAATATTAAATGGACATGTATATTCGTATTTGTTAGAGTCAAATGCTTGTATCGAGTCATAATGAAGTTTTGCAGGGTTTTCCAGGAAGTAGGAACAAGTTTTTCCAGAAATTTTTTGGAAACTTAACATAAGAATTTCTGCAGGTCACTTCTGACGGCGTCACGAGATTACTCTTGACGGCGTCACGTGTAAAAATCTGGAAATTTTACCAGTTTTGTTTTTCTAACGGAGTTTTAAAGTTTTTGTTGAATTATTAAGTTTTATAATCTCCAGGAAATCTGCAAACTTCATTCCACAAGCATTACATCTTATTTTGTTTTCTAGGATTTAGTAACTTATATAGATTGCCGCCGATTTTATGCGAGGTTGCTTTGTTTGTTTTCTCAGGATTTACAGGTTATGTATGACAAGAAGATGATTTATATTCTGGAAGGGAAGCTTTGATTGTTCATTTTCTTGGAGGAAGATCTAACCTGGCCACCTTATTATCCATACCGAGCGAATCAGGGGAGCATTTGATTTCATTCTTTTTACTTTTTCACTTTTACATTCTTTACTTGAACATTGGGGACAATGTTCATCTTAAGTGTAAGGGGAGGGTAAAATGATGTGTCACAACTCACCATTTCAGGTCATTTCCCGAACTTTGGAAAAACACTATTCATCAAAACACTATTCATCAGTTTACTATTCATCATTTTTGGTTTCAGTTTGACATTCCGAGAAGCATTCAGAAATTTTACTATTCACAGAACACTATTCATTGCGGGAAAAGATTTCATCATTCACGTGCATTACACATTTCATCGTAAATTTAGTTTACGGGTATTCAAATTCGCGTAACCGTATTGGTTCAGGTGCGAATTCATGCATTATCAGTAATGACATTTCATACGGACTGGAGATAGTCTGCATATCATCAGTAGGTCATTTACATGTTATACCACTCTTAGGATTTTCAAATTTATATATATATTTGATACATTTAACGTTTTTCTTATAATTATTTATAAATAAACGTTAACACACGGTTTATACGCGACGAATATATCTAAATTTTCCCACAATGGTCCCGACATATTTTTATATCTATTTTATTATCATAAAAGTTATAACATTCAGTTACCCAGTATTTTGGAAATTTATTTTATTTATAACGTGAGCTTATGAATATTACGACGGTTTTCGTGAAAACTAAACAATAATCACCCGAACACTCAGTAATTGTACCCAACATATTTTTAACATTTTTATGACTTTATTAAGTCCCGGTCAACTTTGTTAACATTTATTTCTAGCAAACCCGGTACCCGGTTATAACTAATACTTACACTAAACTACAATTATTATTACACTACATTTCCTAAGTGATCAAAACCGACTTTGCTACTCTTTTTAACATTAAAAACCGGCCTCATGCCCCCTCCTAGACACCATGTGCTTTCTTTACTACATATTGACTTAAGTATCTTATTATATCATATATAATCTATACAAATATCTACCAAAAACCTCAAAAACATAATCTTACATATTTCTTGAAATCATAAACTCAAAATCTTCATCCTTTCCATTTCTTTCACCATAAACCACGACCAAACCATGAATCCTAGATCAAGTGACCATTTTTGAAAAGTTAAAGCATCAAAGTTGTTCATTTTGTTGTTCTAATCAAGAATCATCCAACAAAAACACAAGTAATCCAAGATTTCTCATCATCTAATCACCTATTATTTCAAAGTGAGTATTCAAATTTATTTTTATGTTTTCATCTAATTAACACATGTATCTTATAGTATTCATGATTAATTTCATGCACAAACTAGTTATACCACTTTATTTTTGTATACTTTTTGAACATACAAACCCTAGATTGTGATTTAGGTGTTTCTTTGTTAAATTAACTTGATTACTAGTCATTAGGAACCCATGGCACCCTAAGAAGGTGTATGGTAAGATTAGTATAGTTTTGTGAAGTTTGCAAGAGATTTGGTTGAAGTAGAAACTAGTTTTGAACCTTGGAAATGGATTTGTAACAAGTTTATAAACATGCTGTCCCATTTTGGTAAAATCTGGAAAATCAGTAAACACAAATGAAACTTTCAAAAACGAATCCGTAGGCGAAAGAACGGATTAAAAAGAGTTTATAACGAAGAAGTTATGATTTTTGCAAGTTTATTGACGAAAACTATTTTCCGGAAAAATACATGCTGTTGGACGATTTTCGTCGGACAAAAAGAGACTTTAGACGTAACCCGGAGGGGTCAAGCTTTCTAAAATATATTACTACATGTTAAGACGTAACCGTGGATATAAAGAACAAGTAAAACGGGCTTATAACGACAAAGATATTCACGTTTCAATATCGGCAAAAATCCTCTATAATTGGCAGCTTTTAGAAATAATAATAACACTACGTACTAAATTCTAGATTTTCTAGAAATATTAACCAAGTACCCAATTTCATAACTAATGATGTATTAGTGATTACAAGTATATTTTCATTACTACAAGGCGTTATTTCAAGGATTTCAAACCGAGGATTTCAACACAAACATTGGTACATACGATATATATAAGTATATATATTGCAACTAATTTATTTTTCTAATAGCCATATTTTTCCTAAATCTTGGAATATATATTTTTGATAACAACAAGTGTTTTTCAAAGAGTAGAGTGGTATAGGAAACATGTGCATGGACATTCATAACATCATTTCATGATCTAAAGTAGATCGTTCATCATTCACATTAGGTTGCGGCTAGTGTGCGCGCCTTGTTTTTCAGCTCATTACATGTTCATGGTACCATCATATTGGGTTGCGGCAGCAAATTGTTCATTGTTGTTCATTTCACTTCATCACAGTTTCATCAGTTAAGGTGAGTTTTCATAGCCCCGTTTTCAATTCAACATTTTTGATTGTTTTCAAATCCCACGGGGGGAATACATTGCATCAATCATTTTAGTACGAGCCCAAGTATTCAAACACATGTACATAGCTTAAGTTACCTTGCCATGTGATAAGTCCCCTGTAACATCATGAACCGTTAATTTACCGTTAAGCGAGAGTGAGTGGATAGATCTATCGAGGGTGACGCCTCCATCCGTGGTAGTGATTACCAACAGTAAGCGGATGCATGTCATGTCTTTTACATTTGAGTGTTTCGGCAGAACATTCAGGAGGGGCATAGTTTCATCAGTCATAGCTTCGGTGTCATGAGCTTAAGGTTTATTGTACAATTTTCATGAGATTTTTATCTTGCACTTTTACTTGTGGTGGCCGTACATCATTACATTTTACAAACCTATGGAATTCACCAACATTCGTGTTGACGTTTTAGCAATGTATTTCAGGTTATTAAGGTAGCTCATGTGACATGCATTTGGACCTTCATGGAGTCGCGGAGTCGACGCGTCTCATCATTATTTCATGCACTTATGTAAACGTTTGATCTAGTATGACTTGTTTTTCATAAACATGCAACACATTTTGGGGACCTCATTTTGTAAACTCTGGATTATTTCAATGATCAAATGCAGTATTTTCCAAACGACACTTTAGGTCGTTCAATGTAACTGTAACTGTGGTGCTATGACAGACACCCCCAGGTATTCCATTCCGCTGCAATTCAGGTAAATTGGGGGTGTGACATGATGATACCTTACAAATACACTTTCGCTTGAGTTTGTTTGTTTAATGGTAGATGTGTAATAAAACTATGAGAAACACTTGTTAGTGCAATTTTAGCGCCAAATTTAAAATTTTTTACAACATTTAGGAGTGAGACTTTAGCCATAGCAAGCGTCTCATGGATAGGAGATTGTATGACTAGCACAAAACCGTACTTTCAGAAAAATTTTCCACCCAAATATGTGAGGTTCGCCTTTAGATTTGATAGGAAAAGCATTTACTATTAGTGCTTATGAGTGTACCGGTAGCATTTAGATTCTAGAACTTGCGTTAGTGATGCATCCCGAGACCGCTAGTGAGACTACATTCGTGTAGTAGGATTTACTACATGATAAGAGGCATTAGGATCACCCTTGTGTTAAACCCGTATCATAATTACTTGACCATTTAAGTCATATTACTTGGCTAGTTAAGTCAACTAATTTTTCCCACACCCTTAGCGTTGTACTCATTTTGAGTACACGAAACCCCTAGTACACCCCTCCGAGCCTATCTTTTCGTTTCTAACTTTAAGCATTTTACTTAAAGGAAGAATTTGTTACACCCCACTTAAATGTACACCCAAATCGCCTTAGCCTTCCATGTATATGCTCATCTTTAGTGCATTATTGTTATTTGTTAAACCCTAAGTTAACTATCTAATTGATTACATGGTTGCTAAGTCGAGTCATATCCTTGTACATATTGTTTTGGGACGATTGGGACTCATGGGTAAAGTACTTATTTTATGGAGTAATGGGGAAGAACATCATATTATTCCCCCTGTATGTACGTTAATCTTGAAAGTACTCCAAGTGTTTTGATTTTCTTAATTCGAGTCATTAGATTAGTTTATTTGTAAAGTATGTAAAAATTCAAGTGCAAGGGAATTTTCATTCCCTATGATGTATTATTTTGGATGGTAGGGTAAGAGTGTATGCAAAAAAAAGAAAAAAAAAAAAAAAAAAAAAAAAAATCAAGAAAACGAAAAGAAAAAAATAGAAAAAAAAAGAGAAAAAACATACGGACTACCATCCCTTTTTATTCTATGTTCATTTTATGTTTTTGTTATTTTTCATTTATTAGCTTAAGTCGAGTCTAGTCTTGGCTTAGCAACGCCACATTGTACATGTAATTAACCAAGATTGTTAACTCGCCACCAGTAAAGACTGCCTATATCCAACAAAACCGTGTATTTCATATCCCTACACCTAACGTTACAACCCTTTAAAAGACCTCTTTGATAGTTTATCCTAGGTGCTTACGCCATGTGGTGAGGTTTGATCATTTCCCAAGCCTATGGTAATCTATTTTGCTATGACGGGTAGTGAGAGATATTTTCCGTTTCCATATTGTGATATTACTTTATTACACCCGAGAGATGTGAGTATCTAAACACTATTTGTGAGGTGCTAGTGTATGACCTCCGTGCTTGTCTTTGGTCTTTAGTGGAACGATTATTTGTTGTAATTACTTTTATATTAGTGTTAAATAACCCTTAACTTGTATTTTGAGTCGAATAAAAGCGCATTTGCTTGAGGACAAGCAAATCTCAAGTGTAAGGGTATATGATGAGGCGAAAAATGAACCACTTTTAGGGGGTCATTTAAGCCCCGAATTGAATTTATTTGATCAAATATTGCCCTCAATCGTTCCTTTTGTGATTTTAGGTACTTTGGGAGAGAAATCTGGAAAAGGAAGCAATCCGGACGTTTTTGGAGCATAAAAGTGAAGAAAACGCCAAAGACTTAATTTTCCAAGCTGGAAACAGTAGGTGACGGCGTCAAGAGTAACAATTTGATGGCGTCAAGAGTAAATTTCATGACGGCCCAGTACAGAAATGAAGGCGTCACAAGGAAGAGCGTCAAGAGTAAAATACGTGACGGCCTGGAAAAACTTAATACATGACGGCGTCAGATGTAGATCAAGGCAGTCCGAGAATTCTTTTGGCGGCGAGATGACGGCGTCACCCATTTGTTCTTGACGCCGTCAGACTCAATTTTCTATATATAGTTTTCTAATTTTCATTCAAAAAGGAACAAGTTTGGAGAAACCCTAAGGCCGAACCATATACGATTTTTACAGGTTTTTCAAGGGTTTTCAGCCCTTGAACCCTTACATGTGTAATTGAGATAAATGTTCTTTTAATTCAATCAATATGTCTATGTGTTGGTTGTCTATATCTTGTGCTTGTCTTGATTCCACCATGCTAGGCTAGATTTATCTTGTGTTTGCTTAGATCTAATGAAACCTAGATGTTGATTATGTGTTGATTACTTGTTTATGGTTGTATTGGATGAATGATTTCGATGTTAGGCTTAAGAAAACTGGCAGATCTCCAAATGGTAACATGCTTGAACGTTTTAGGAAACATGAACCGATGTGTACTAGGTTTTATTGGTTGTATTTAATGCATGAGTAAATTCTAATGATCTCATGTTAGGTGCTTCTTAGCCGGCTCGACATAGGAGTGAAGTAGGCACTCATAGGATTGGGGAGTTAAGTACGCCACCCCATGAATGGTATTAAGGAATACAATCCGTCATCCACGCAACTATAACAAGTAATTAATGTGTAAAAGATATCTAGGGAGTAGTGAAATCTAAGTAAACACATTTCTCCTCTTATTGCTCACAACCTTAGTTTCATTAAGTTTTATTTTCATTTCTAGTATTTTATTTTAATTGCATCTTAGTATTGGGTTAGTTGACTAGCAACTAATTCCGCCCAAATCCTTCAAACCCGAGATTTTTACTTGCTTTCTAAAAAATATAAAAATATAAAAATAATCATCCTTCATCTCTAGAACTAGTATTTAGGTTTTCTAATCCTAGCGACACTATTCCTAGCTGAACGATCAATCCCCCGGTACTTGTCACTATACTATACTACAACGATCAGGTACACTGCCTGGTGGGGGTTGTAAGCTTCTCAAGATCCCTTGAGAGGTAAAGCCTGGTGCAATCCCTACGCATTAGTAAGATAGCCTAGGATCCTTGTCGAGTTCCATTTCTAGCCAAGAAAACCCTAAAACTCACGTTAGCCATCACCTTGACCATGTAAGTCTTTATACTCGTCCTAATTACTTTAGTACTTACCTAAGATAGTATTAAGATGCCTTAGATCATATTAGAACCCTTGTCTAAGCCTTGATCACTAGAACTTGCTTGTTTTCTTTTTAAAACCCTAATATGAGTCGAATTCAAATTTTTATGCTATAATCCCTTTTCATAAGCTATAAGCTGGTCTAGGTCACTTATATAAGATAATATTAATAATGCATAAGCTTAGAAAACTCTTTGTTTCATAAAAATATAATTTGCATGGAAAAATGACTAGTTTTGCAAATATTTTCATGCATAGGGGTATATATGGTAACTTTATGAAAATACTAAGTCTAGGGACTGTTTTTGACATTTCTTATTAGTAATAAGTATAAGGATCTATTTTGCCAAGTTATATGACCTAAGGATAAAAATTAATATTGTTATAAACGTTTAGGGCTAGATTTCTAAAAGTTGTTAAGTTAAGGGTATAAATGGTAATTTTTGAAAACTTATAAGTCTAAGGGTCATTTCTGCCATTTCTATAAGATATATAAGTATAAGGACTAAATTTGAATAATCTATAAAGTTAAAACTTAATATATATAAGTATAGGGTAGATTTTGTAAATATATATACTTAGAGGATAAATAATGTCAACTTATAAACTTAAAGGTTTAAATGAAGTATTTACCTAATAAATAAAAGTACTATCCTTTTTATATGATGTATCACAATACTAGGGAGCTTCATGTGAGGGGTTTCATTTGTGTATTCGTTTTGACGAGTTTGCTGGGTTTACAAATTAAAGTACCCTGGCTCCTCAAACAATTACTACAATATGACCTCTGAATTATGATGGACCGAATGGTGTTACATTATATTTAAATATAGTACTTAATAATATAACATAATAGTAGGGAGCTTCATGTGAGGAGTTATATACTTCTGAATTATGATGGCCCGAACGGTATTATGTTTGCAGCATAATACAATAGTAGGGAGCTTCATGTGAGAAGTTATACTCCTGAATTACGATGGCCCGAACGGTGTTATGTTATAACTAAATCTAGAAACCCTAAGTGTGATTACTTGAAAAACCTAAAAACAATAACTAAGACTTGACATACACACGCACCAACACACTACCCCCAGGGTACGTGAGTCAGAAGTCTAATCCCTGAGTCACTTTTTACATCAATCAGATTTTCCTAAAGCCCAGGTGAGTTCATAGCCTCACTCGTTTTAAATGCTTTATAAACCCTGTGAGGGGGTTACATGCTTACTTTTCTTTAAACCGAATACAAGTCTTTTTCTTTGGTTATTGCACGAGTTTTACTTTCTGCCACTATTACATAACTAAAATTCATGAACCATAATCACTAGTGGGGGTACCCAAGTGAACGCGAGTATAGTTGATAGATCTATTGGAGTTTGACAACTCCCGTTGGTTTGCCCCAGCCGGATACCAATAAGTACTATACTTGAAACCTCTAAAGGATTAACTTTGGCAAGTTATCCTTCTCGTCCCATCATGGTTTGGTCTGCAGTGCCCCATGATCTAGACTGTTAACATGCGGTTTCATGAGATTAGTGCAATAACACTTCTTCCTCGGTATTGTACTGATCATACAATACAGAAACAAACTATTTAAACACGTTTTCTACCTACTTTAAATGGGTGTAAAACAACATATCCCATGGTTTACTAAACTCGTATTCATCTATTTTCAACTAAAACCTATGAATATCACTCAACCTTTTGGTTGAATCTTTAAGCATGTATCCTAGGTAACTGACCAACCTATGGCACTGAGTGGCACTGGACTTGGAAGACTTTCAAACCGTTTATCATTCAAACACAACATTTCACTTAGACTTTGGGACCTCTTCTTAATAAAAACTCTGATATTTTAATGAATGATAACTCATTTTATAAAAACGTCTCTTTTCGAGTCATTTTCTATTATTGTGACTATGATTCCATGAGGTAATACCCCAGACCTAACATCCGCTGCTGTCTGTGAAAATGGGGGTGTTACACATTGGCATCAGAGCCTCAGTTTTAGAGAACAAGGTCAAAACCTAAACTACAACTACTTTTCCTAAACCCAAGAAAGTCCTCAGTGTCACTGCCTTTCCCCTAAACACTTTGTGCAAAAGGTTAGCCTAAGTAGATATCCCATAACTGCTATTTTTATAAGTAACTTTGGTTATTTTCAACCGGGTTGTTATATAGACATGTCCATTCCCCCTATCCTACTATCGTCCCATCCAGTTTACATGCGGAGAATGTTCTTCCCTCTCCAAATGTTCTGGATTATACCCTGAAAGATTCCCCCTTTAATTCTTAGGAAAACTCTTGGAATAGTTTAGATTCACTAGCCTCTCTAAGTTTCTCGCCTTTTCCCAATAATCCATCTTATGCTTAAAAGCATCACGTACTCCCCTACTAGCTCTTTTCCGTCTACTAATTATTTTGCCTTTACCCCAATACTACCCTTACTAACGTTTGATCCCCAAGGATTCTTTATACCCGAAAGATCAATGTTGCCTAGGAGACCCACACATCCTTTATCGCACATACCTAGTAATGAGCCTAGCCTATTTAGGAAGCGATCCTATACTTTAGAACCCCTTATACTTTTTCACTAATCTTCCTACCTCATCTTGGAAATTTGAGGTTGGAGGAGATCCCCTTAGAACACACTTAGAACACTAGGAAGATTAGGTTGAGAATATCCTGAATAGTTTAGGTGAACTCTTTATTGACCTTTTATTGAAGATAGAAAAAGGTCATAGCAATAACTAGGTAGTAACCCAATAGGATTTATACCTTAGAAGAGATAATCAATGATAATTAGATTTTTCACCAATTAGATATAGGAAGCCCTTCCGACTCTAGCCCCTAAGTTTAAGGATTATTATTATGGAATTACCAATTAGTACACCCTTATCGCATATACCTTTAGTTTAGAATTTCATCATAGGATTTATATAATGGTACCTGTTAGGTTTAGGATATATAAGATAGGTTACCTATGATATAAGATAAGTTACGACTAAGTTATACCTTGCCATCCCCTTATGCAAATCCATAGTTATCATTCCCTAGTCACCATTTAAGATAGAAACACCATCACACAATCCTTCCTTTTACTAGATTACCTTAAGACATTCCGAACCCTATTATAGCCCTAGATATTAAGTTAGCCGCTAAGAAACCCAACAAGTTGGATACTTGTTATAGCTTATCTTAGATCCCGTCCAATTCCACAAAGTAATACTAAAGGATATGTATTACCTACGACCCTTTGGCATCCATGCTAGATAGTTTCGATACCTTAAACCTTAGAGAACCCTCCCATAAGAATACTAGCTTCTGAATTTTAAGCATTTTAAGGATAAACCTAGGATACCACCCTTAAATATTTAGTAAGTGCTGATAAAGTGGCCCTATGAAACAAATTCATTTCCTATTTCTCCTTTATACACCCGAAAATCTGCCTAAAACCCCTATCCTTTTAAATCCAACCATGAGACATATAGCATAAATACCGACACTTGTTAAACCTTGTGTATGACAAGTTATTTATGACCATATGTGGTTGTCTCCCCTTCCTAGTTGTTTTATAACATTGTATGTCATGTATTACAACTCTCCCCGTACTCAATCCTCTTTTAATTTTTCTTTGAATTATTTTTTTTTCTTTTAAACCCCAGTCAATTCATCATCAACCAAAACAAAAAGTCGTCATCTTTAAAACCCTAATCACCATCTTTCACACTTAACATAAACAAAAATCACCATCTTCCAAGCCCTAATCACGGACTGAGGATCGGACCGAATGTTTTTGGTCCTGTCCGGTCTGGTTCTTCTATCGGTCCGGTTCGAGAAGGTAAAATGATTGGTTGTACGTAAGACCGGACTGGACCGAGGGCCGAACATGAGGTAAAGTGTGGACTGAAGACCGAACCGAAATAAGTTCGGTCAGATCCGGTTAGTCTAGTCTGGTTTCTCGGTTCGGTCCGGTTTCCTTTTTAATGAATAAAGATGCTATTTGGTCGTTGAAGAGTGCACCTAATGGGTATTTTTGAAACTATGTATATTATTAAAATGAATATTTAATTTAAGAAGAAGCAAGTATCAATTTTATACGGAGTAGTTAGTTAGTAAATCAACGAGTTAATTCTTTCTTTATCTCAAAGGTACACATGTGTGTACTCCATGTGCCCCAAAAAAATCCAACTTCCTTAAATACCCATCGACGAATCTCTCCCAAAAATTCTTGGGCAACTCTCCCAGAATTGAGACACGTTTTTGTTTGGATGTCCTCACTATGTACTTTCATAGTACAACTTACCCCACTAATTTCTTGGGCGACTGGGCCCTATTTTCTTAGGCGACTTTGCTATTTTGTCTTTTAGCTAAAAACTATTGTCTTTTTATATTATTTTTTAGTGTTAATTCTTTCTTTCTCCCAAAGGTATACATGTATGTACTCCATATGCCCCAAAAAAATCCAACTTCCTTAAATATCCCATGAACGACTCTCTCCCAAAAATTCTTGGGCAACTCACCCAGAATTGTGACACGTGTTTCTTTGGATGTCCTCACTATGTACTTTCATAGTACAACTTACCCCACTAATTTCTTGGGCGACTGGGCCCTATTTTCTTGGGCGACTTTGCTATTTTGTCTTTTAGCTAAAAAGTTTGACTTTTTATATTATTTTTTTATTTTCTTTTAGTGTAAATTATACTATATATATAAAGATGGGAATGTGGGTTGCAAAGCTGGGGTGGTTAAAAACGTCATTACAAACCATTAATCAGACAGTATGTGGTCCAAAGGTTATCAACTTACTGTTTTGCGCACTGTTCATGGGTTAATTACACACTTACAAACAGTTAATGACACAAACAGTACGTATGTATTTCTAGATATTTATTTCCTCCTCACAGATACATACACGCACACAAACAAAAACCCTTCTATAATCTTCCACACACACTCCCCTTACTAGAAAATTCCACCGCCTCTATCTTTCTCATCATCTTCTTCACACAGGGCCAAATCCGGTGTTGTGGTAAACCCTAGACCTTCAAGTTCAATCTATGACCTTCAATTACAATCTATTTAAATAAACTCGAAACCCATCAATAAATAAATCAATCAATCGAGTAAATTTAGAAGCTCGAATTAAGTAAAAATGGAGTCTGAGAAGAAAGCGTCTCCGGTGTCGGATGTAGGATTACACCATCGCATCTAACTCTGTTTAAGCTCCTTTTTAAATGTTGTCAAATTTTTATATATGATGGATTTTTTTATGGGTTTTGGTTAATGAAGATAATGTATACATTAATGAAGATATTGAACCAAATTTCTTTAAAATGTTTAAATTTTAGATTCTGATTCTGGGTTTGAGCAATACTGGATTTGGTTGGTCCAAAATCTACAAAATAATTCTAACATATGCCTTTTTATTTCATTTGTAACAGTGCTTAGCCAAATTTAACACGATTTTGTGCTGCTCGAATTATTGGTGGATAATGGAGAACCAATTTGGAAAAGTGGCTTTCTTCGGAGTTGAGAAAAAGATGAGCAACTGGGGTTCTGATTGATGGTATGGAAACTATAGGTGTGTTTGTTCCTGTCATGAGTGCTTTCTAAGTTTGCTATAATGTCAAAACAAAGGGTCAGTTTTTAAGTTTTAAGTGTATTAGATCGATAAGATACAGTCATTTGAGAGAAGAATGAAGTTGTTAAAGCCAAAACCCGAAGAACATAAACAAAAAGAAACAAAGATCTGAAGAATCACATTATAAAAAGATTACAAATTCGAGATCCACATGTAGATGAGTTTTTTTAATCCCAGGTATGAAGTTATACAATTTTACCCACGTTAATTTTGTAGCTAACACCAATACCCAAAATTATTTCTTCTAATTTTGTACTACGTTTAATTTTGATTATGGGATTGACAATTTTTTGGTGCACCACCAACATTCAATTATTGAACCATAGTTCATTTGCGCGTTGGCATCATCACCCATCTCCCTTGAGTAATGTAAATATGTTTGTGGCTTAGAGCATAAACAGAGGCTGTTTAAGTATGTGGTAGTATATTTTGTCAATTGAGTTCATTTTATTTAGTTTAGTTCCACATTCGCAAATGCTTACTAATTAATGTTTTATGTTAAACATGACACTTAAATAAGAGAATATTTAGTATCAATTGTTGCTGTTGCTAAACCATAGCCAAACACCAGAAAATATCACATAAGTCTGAAATTGGTAGGTAGTTGTACATAAGAAAAACTGGTGATGATATTGCTATTTAATCTTCAATTTATACATAATATCATGCTGATGTTTGATTTCAAAGATAACTAGGTTGACTTTAAACTTTAAAATGTGTATCTTCCATTAAACAACTACTTAACAGTTAACACACTTAGAGCATGAATTTTTTCGTTTGCGCTTTGTACCTTTATTATATTAATTAACCTCATTTGCATTTATTTGCTTACTTCTATGTCGAAGTGCGGGAAAGAAATCAGTTATAAAATCTGTCTTAGCTATGACTTTTGATGAGTCAGTGTTAAAATAATATAAGAAAGATTATATATCTATGTCCTTTATCTTCAATAAGTTATGGACTTGAATAAGGTATATTTGGTGGAAGAAAATCAAAATGTGGATCTTAGTGTGGATAGAATACTACTTTACTTTTGAAATGAGTGGCTTTAAATGTATGTTCCAAAATCTAGAGATAGATATGTAAATTCGCCAAATCAGTAAAAAAATTAAAACCATACTTGCTTTTACTCAAACCTTAAAACATATTGGTAATACCTGAGGTGTCAATAATGGGCATATTTTCTTGCACTTTATTAGCATCATGTATAATTCAAGACATTTGTAGAACCACTTCACTATT
Source organism: Artemisia argyi (assembly GCA_030686995.1). Classification (NCBI taxonomy): domain Eukaryota; kingdom Viridiplantae; phylum Streptophyta; class Magnoliopsida; order Asterales; family Asteraceae; genus Artemisia; species Artemisia argyi. Next base: position 90,586,159 of record CM060696.1, read on the forward strand.
TTCAGGTTTTTAACTTTAAGTATTTCGTGAACATTCCGGTCTTTACGCATGAGGTGTTTGGAAGGTAAGTGTTGTTTGTAGGACACGTATGAGCAACCATTTGAAACATAATTCAAACCTGCAAATGCTCCCACCAAACACTCATTAATAAACACTAAAGACGACACTCCAGAGGATTGTAAAAGCACATCAGCAACGCGCTACAACAACATGCAGATTGCAGGTGGACAAGACGGTGCTACTTGCCTTGATTACAATACAGGTGTGTACAAGTCCTAAAGCAGTAAACATCATACTATGTATATCCTACTATTAATTTTATTACATGCTTTTTCTTGGTTGCATCAGGTACTAACGACACTCTGGTCCATCCTTCTGCATCTATTTGTGCTCCTGCAAACTATCATCATCAACCTATACAAGGTGAGTTAAGGCTCCCAAAATTGACCCAAAAGATATCCGTGAATTAATTTTAGCCCTTACAGCACACGGCATCTTATTACATTTGTAGGAATGCGTGATGATATGCAGCGAAATACGGCAAATTTAACTGAAGGTTAGTTGGAAAATTACCCGTACATATTGTACTGGGATCGCCACACATGAGATTATCCACTTCTAGAAGCATCGAAAAACTGCAGGAACAGGTTTAGGGGATGCCACTCTGCAAGGAACCAATGCAGAAGCCGAAAAGCCCATGTTTTGCAGCTTCACGTGAATGCGACCCAGATGTTTTCTGAAATTTCTTGATGAGGTAAACAGCTTCATTAGTTTTTTTTTTTTTCTTTTATTGAATTTGAGAATTATCACGGAAAAATTTTTAAAGTAGAAATCAGATTACTACATTTAGTTTGTATTTTGAATTAGTTTTCAAACAGTTCTGACTTTAAACTTGATTTACTTTCCCGAGAACAAAGATTGGAACAATATTTAAATGAAGTATTGAGTTCTTGAGATAGGCTGTGGTTGGGAAATTTGATCTGGTATATTTGAACTGTACAGTAGTTAGTCGTCAATGGTTATAGATTGTTTTAAGCCTTTGCTGTTAGGGTGATAAAAGGTTAGGCTTAGGATTTGATGTTTTGTTTACCTCTGTGAAATGGTTACAGGACAGGGTATGCACTTTAGCACACACATTACAAACATTGCATATGGTGTAATGAAGGGTATATATGAAGATTTAGTCCATCAGCCTGCATTGATTTTTACGATGGAGCATACTTATTTGTTTATTTAGAGTAAATAAGCACTTTAAATGACAATATTTGAATGTTACGCATACTATATTCTCAACATTAGGTATGTTAGTGATTGATTTGCCCTATCCTATTTAGTGTAATATTATATCAAATTTGGTCCTGCTTATTTTCTTGCGCCTAAGTGTATTTCACAACAGCATGTGGTTGATGATTATGCAAATCGGCTTAAGATATAGATTATGATTTGTTACAGGTTGAAGTGATGGTTGCGAGTTGGAATTGCAATCTGTGCCATCACTCGAGTTGCTGTAAGATTAAGGACTCAAAATGCCTAGGAGATGGTAACGGATACTGAATTTCCGAAGTGTCATACTTAGTCATTTGTAGTCTTATGTTATGGAGTCACTTTTAAGGAGCATACATGCTTCTACATGCAAAGTACTCTTACTAATTCTTTGTGCAGTTCTACCTGCTTTTTCGCACATTATTTATTCGACTTCACACATGAATGTATGAATACACTCTACAGATCATATAGTTATTTAATAAAGATGTATCTTATTTAATTCTTTTTGTATAATCTTCTAAACATGGCCGCCTCGCAGCAACGCGCGGGCTCACCCGCTCGTTACATATATACCCTCACACTTTCTTTTATACCTATTGCTTTAAAACTTGTACACTTTCATTATTGTACCAACTCCAGCCACCACCACTTACTCCGGCCACCACCACCTACTCCGGCTACCACCACCACCCACTCTGGCCACCACTCAATTGATGGATAAACAAGTACAAATATGGCGCCTTCTTATTAACAAGATTCACATTTTTTTCCAACAATAATCAAAATCAAATACATAGATCTACATATAATCACAAACCAAACAAATCCACAGATCCAAAACAAAATCAAATATACATATCCTAAAACTTTCATCTATATTAGTTCAATACAGTAAAAATATAACAAAGAAAGTACAAGTTAAATCAATTGTAGCAAGTACAACTTTTAATTCAAGATCTTCAAAGGAAAGTGTTACAGTACATGAGTTTGTATGGTTCGGTTGAGACCATGTCTCAATCCAAAAATAATAATAACAACAATCTAATATCACCATCAACATGGTACGGCAACACAAACCAAACGGACCATTACGGTCTCGGCCTCAACCAAACAGACCTCTTGGGTCTCTCGGCCACAAATCCAAACGGACCTCTAGGGTCTCGGCTACAATCCAACACAACCACAAACTCTTCAAAAATAAAAAATAATCCTAAACCTAAAATCCAAAAATATTAACAACCTCGAAAATATCATCCAAAAGCCATTCGAATTAATTATTACAACTCGTTATATACGAGTTTTACACCTCCACCGTTATCACACGAGGTGAAAAACGGTGGGTCTTCCCTTTTTCTTCACGGATCTAGTCTAAGGAGTGGTAGTGATGGCGCGTAGTGGTGGTGGTGATGGTTTCATGGGCGCGTGTGGTTGTTAAACAAGCAAAGGAGGTCATGATGAAGGCTTTGGTGGTGGTGTTAGGTGGGGCGGCCGGTGATGGTGTAGGTGGTGGTGGCGGCTAGAAAGACAAGGAAGAAAGTGTTAACCCTAAATGGGTTATAACTCTTCTTTTATACACCCTTACAGATCTGGGTGGTGTAATGAGAGAGAGTGAGTGAGTGAGTGAGGGTGTATTAGTAATTTACTATATACAAAATAAAAAAAGCCACACATGTCACAATTTTAAGAGAGTTGCCCAAGAATTTATGGGAGAGAGTCGCCCATGGGTATTTGGGAAAGTTGAATTTTTTTTAAGCATATAAGGTACACACATGTGTACTTTTGGGGCTTTTCAAGAATTTCTTTTATTTTTCATTTTCTTTTAGTGTAAATTACATATATACTCTCACACTTTCTTTTATACCCATGGTTTTAAAACTTGTACACTTTCATTATTGTTCGGTGGGACGGCCGGTGATGGTGTAGGTGGTGGTGGCGGCTAGAGAGACAAGGAAGAAAGAGTTAACTCTAAATGGGTTATAACTCTTCTTTTATACACCCTGACAGATCTGGGTAGTGTAATGAGAGAGAGTGAGTGAGTGAGGGTGTATTAGTAATTTACTTTATACAAAATAAAAAAAAGCCCACCTACTAAAGGGTCACAATTTTGAGAGAGTTGCCCAAAAATTTATAAAAGAGAGTCGCCAATAAAGTATTTGGGAAAGTTGAATTTTTTTTAGGCTAACACATATGTACTTCCGGGGCTTTTCAAGAATTTCCTCTAAATCAACGGGTTAATAATATCCGACAAGGCGATAACGGTTTTGCAAAATATCAATGGGTAAAATGGTAATATGTTAATGCCTCTTACTAAAACGTGACAGTTTTGTTTCATTAATTTTCGTAATAATGTGTCTACCCAAAAATCTTTGGCGAAGATACATATTAACTCACTAGTATTATTACAAGCAATTAAGACCTTAATTAGTATGGTCCACAATTATTTTTCAAAAATACGAAAGATTAAAGACACTTAAATAGCTCCATATAAACTTTATTAGGACACGTGCTTAATAAAACTTCTTTATAATTTGAATTAATTTGAACTTCAACATTTACATTAGTATAATGCATTTGAAAATATTTTATAATTAAAAACGCTTAGAATTTAGATTTTTTTCTTACTTATTATAAAAATTAAAAAGATTTTAAAATTAATTTGTTAAGAAACAATTTGGTTAAGAAGTTTGTTAAAAAACGGTTGGTTATTCAAAATAAAATTATTTGCCTTAACTATTTTTAATATCTCTACTTATAAATCATGAAGACAACTAAAAATGTAACCAAATAACGCAAAATATAAACACATTGTACCCGCCGTCGCATTGCGCGGGTACCGTTTTAGTATTAACTATATACGTAAGATGTTTACGTTAAATACGCGTATGACTTATTGTTAAATTGAGATGTCACTACTTTTAGTTGTCATTTGGTTTATCAGCTGGATATATAGAGGTCGAAGAAAAGAATGTAACATGTAATTAGTTGTATTAGATGTTTTTTGTATTATCATAATTTCCAATTATTTTGGTAGACTAATTTACTTGTCTCAAGTCTATTGCCGCACGGACATAAAGGGTTCATCTCCCCTTTGAGGATGTTCATTTGATAACTCCAGGGTTGTTTGCTTAATTGCTTCAAACAGTATTCAAATCCGATTTAGTAATAATAGCTATAGACGTTTTATCATTTAGCCACCCTTGAGTGGTTATCGTGTTAGATTCATTGCTCAAGCTTTTTTTTTTTTTTTTTTTTTTTTTTATTTATTTATTTATTTATTTAAATGTAGCTCATACGTTGCTATAAATAACCTCTACCAAATGATGTAGTTATAATCAACTTTGGGTGTATTTGGCAAAATTAATAGTAGCAATGAACAATATTTTTCTTTTATAAAAACGTTTGGTAACGTAACTGTAGATGTAATCATAATGTGTAAAACATCTCCTAAATGCTCAATGCTCCTAAATGCTACTTCTTGAAGCATTAATGAGCATTACGTAAAAATAAATAAAGCTATTTTGTATTTGTCAAACGAGCATTAAAGATCACAACGCTCAACGTTCACCGCTCTTAAATACTTAGCGCTAGACACACCCTTAATCTTCTCTGCTTGTCATGAGAGGTTTAGTGTTCAAGTCCGACTATGTGCATGTTATATGAGGGTGGCTATTTCATCGATTGTAAGTGGTGCAAATCTGAGTCAAATATTTCATTCCCCAAATAACTTGAAGAGAAAAACTTGGTTCGTTTTCAATATTTGCTATAAGAAAAGAAACAAGATATAAATACAAGATAAGATGACATGCCATAGTTGATAGTTGGAACTTGGAACAACGACCCACAAAGGCAGGATGGCTATGAAATGGGCTTTGTCCCTATCTATATTCCTGCTTGGGCCCCACACAACGTTACGGGTTTTATTTTGTCACATGCTTCATTTTAGAATCTTCTTAGTATAACTTTGCTTTCAAAACAAGAATATTCCATACAAAAAATCAACATATAATTGCTCATGTGCAAAATGACATATTATGACCGAATACTCTAGATATCTATTTTTTGGTATACATCACAAGTTTATTGCGTATCATTATAAAACTTGCACTAAAGGCATGTTAACTGCCATAGTTAAATATTTGTTATGTAGTCTTGTCAAACTATATGCTAAGCCAAATATATTTTTTAAACGGAATAAATCATGGAACCTAAGGTTGTTGGTTCTTATCTTTATTTCACTTTCGTATATGACAGACGTTTCAGGTCTGATGAACCCGACTCTCGTCATGAGGACCCAACCTTTAAGCCGTGCTGGACATATACACTATTGGTTGCCTAGGTAGGGAAGAGGCCTCATCTAGTTTTGAAGTAAATGCATCGTCGAAAAAAGACATCATATTAACTACCAGGTCAGGGATCCAGGAATATTAACCATGTGTGGCACACAAAAAAATTGCCCAAGTTTTAACTTTGAATGCACGATATTGCATAAATCGTATAGAAGTCAACAGAGGTACCTAGATTGCTCAACAACAAGCTACCCTTTCGCGTGAGATTTAGTTAGGGATGGAAAAAAAAAAACCTGAACCCGATGGGGAAATCGAAAATTTCAAGGTTGAGTGGGGCATGCTTATCGAGTTACGGAGTGGGTTAAGGGGCCTTAACGGGAATTTTTATTAGGTTTGGGGCAAGGACGGGGCACAACATCCCATCCCCGCCTCGCCCAAAAAAATAGATATATGTACAAATATATCCATATACAATTACACATATATTACTACGTTGGTATTTACCTAATAAATATATAATCCTTTAATTTTCAATATTTGTATGATTGAAAATTGTGATCAACAAAAGCTTGTTTCGTGTCATTATATTCTAAACAAGTTGATTTGTGACAAGAGTAGCTTATTATTTTTTATGTTTAATATCCTTATTGAGAACTTAATAAGGCTAATGATAAATTTATTAACAATTGCCTCTCGATATTTCAAGTTATTGCATAAAATTATATTGTTAATGTAAAAACAATAATAAACAGGGAAAGACACGAATTTGGTGAAACATCACGCCCCAAGAAGACAATCCGATAAGATCCTCAACAAGATACGGGGCGGGTTTGGAGGAACATCTCGCCCCAATAGGGCGCCCCGATTAAATCCCAATGAGGATTGGAGCGAGTTTGGGGATGAATTTTGTAATCATGTTTGAGGATGGAGATAGCCGCCCCGCCTCAACCCCTCATTGCCATTCCTAGATTTAGTGAGTCAATTTTGCTTATGCTTCTAATTAAAAGGCAACATGAATTAAATCATTTCTAAGAAAATAAGGTTGGCTTGGTGCCTTGGTCTATTAATGGGCTTTGTGCCGACAAATGAATAAAAATGGCCCATCAATACTAAAAAAAATTTAAAAGTGTGCATAAAAAGTGTTTATTTATAAAAATTTCTTATAATAAAACCTTTTAATGATGTTTTATTTATTGTGACAAGATATGTTGTACAATATTTAACTAATTGAATTTACAAAGAAGAGACATTCGTATATATAGCATAAGTACACAAACGTAGCTATAAATATTACTGAACTAGAAGAAAAGGGGCTCATTAGATTGAGGGGCCCTGTGCGACCGCACCACTTGCACACCCTCATTGACACTACTGTTTGTAGCTTTCGTGAGTCAAAATGATTATTTAAACGCATATGTGGCACGGACATCAAAAAAAAAAAAAAAAAAAAAAAAAAAAAAAAAAAAAAAAAAAAAAAACCTTCATAAGATATCTCTACTTAACTTATATGTGGCACGTGCCACAAGTAGCCATGCTTTGACTCCGCCCTTGCACCGGGACTAGCTTAATACTCACGTGCACCAACACAGTGATCACGGCCGAGTACAATAACTATGGTAATATGAAAATAATAACCTTGGCGGTTAATCATTTATCCAACACCGAGTTTATTTCAGTCTCCAACGAACTTATTAATTACCCATATTTATCGCACAAACTTATTTTCACTTTGGATCTTCGTCTTGGACTAAACACCCAAAGCGAGCCAACGTTAACATATGCTATTTTTCTTATTACAATATAGAGACGTGGTCCGAATACAATAAGTAATTTAAGTATAAGCGTGGAAGCGGTTTGTTGCTTATAACTAGTTGTCTAGTTAACCTCCAACAACAAAATCTTTTCTATATGACATTTTTTTTTTTCCAGTTTAGTCTTAATTTGTTTCAAATGACCATATAGGAGATGTCAAATATCATATGCTTATATCTATGATGGAGAATGGTTTAGTTAACCTGAACCTACATTTCGATGAATATTGCACAAGAAGTGCTATGCGCCTATACGTTGCCATAGCTTATATAGATTGCCAATTGTAACGTTTTAAATTAAACCGAAACTATGATCATAGACTGCAAATGATTTGTTTATCCTGCAGTACGTAGATCTACGATTCTTTATTTGCTTATGGAGCTTCAAGTCCAACCTGAAAACTTATGATACAACTCAAGTTAGCATACACGATATATCACAGAATATTAATGGACTTTGGAAGGGTGTTGGCCCTCCTAAAATTAAGCCCATTAGTGTAATATAGTTTGCATTTCATGTTTTAAAAGAATTATTTAAGTCTTGCCTTCCCGCAATTTGTTTTTTGAACTTTGAATTTTTTTCGGCCCTCCCATGAAAATCTTTCAAGCTCCACCAATGATGCCAAGAGACGTAGCATGATAGCGAATATCAAGGTCTCGCCCAATTGCACCAAGCTAACATATTTGCAGATTGAGCCACGTGAAAGAAACACCAGCCCACCAGACCTATAGAGTCCGCCAAAAACTATGCAAGAAGTGTTTCCAACCTTTTACGTTATCTACAAGAAACAAGTGTTCTCACTTAACTAGAATTTTTTGATTGATTGAAAACTCGCTAAACACCAAGCCACACTTATGAAGAAACTGTCAGTGATTTATATTACAGTTATAATTATATTTTTATTTGAATTGGTTTATGCCCAAGCTCAAGTGTTGGGCTAGTCATTAGTATAAACGAGTGGAGGAACCCGCGCGTTGCTGCGGAAATGCCGTGCTATTTATTTTTTTACACCTTAGGGCTTAGGGACTAAATTGCAAAAAGACTATTCTTGCTTCCACTGTGGCACTTTAAATGAATTTTGTTAATGAATTTTCTAAATCTTGTCAAAAATGTATTCTCATAAAAAATTTTAATAATCAAAATATCATTTTTTTTCCCAAATATTACAAAAGAAAAAGAAAATTTTTAATAATGAAAATATCATTTTTTTTTTTTTTCCTTCCAAATATTACAAAAAAAAAAAAAAAACAAAAAAAAAAAAAAAAAACAAAAAACAAAAAACAAAAAACAAAAAACTACAGTACCCGGCACTCACAAAATCACTGTTTCGTCCACTGTAGCAAGCACTGTAGCTGCTACAGTACTGCTACAGTGGAGCGTTCCCCCTTTTAGTATATATAATAATAATATCAGGTCTCATGTAAACACAAGTAATCAATTGGGCTTATGTATGTGTTTAGTGATTTTAGTATTCAAGTATTTCAATTTTTTGCAACTTTCGGTCAAACTCTTTTTTACTAACCTTCGGTCGACTAAAGCTGGACTACTGTTTTCCCTAAACTTCGACATCTATAATGAACTCTTCTTCACCCCTTATCTAATGTCCTAACAAACCTTCGTTCATAATGACGAACGATACTCCCCTCCTTCTACCCTACCACACACCGATTACTTTATATCGTTAACTCTATTATCAACCTTACTTCTCTTAATGTTGACAAAGCTAATTATATCGCATTGTGTTACTTCTTCAAGAATTATTGTGAAAATTTTGATGTCCTGAAATACGTTATTGGTGAATCTACAAGTACCACCTGCTTTGTTTGCTTGTTTGCTGAGTTTCGAGTCATTTTTGAGTTTTTGTTCTACTCTCGCTCCAACTTAGCAGATTTGTATTGAAGTTAGAATTATAATTGTATTCGTATTGATTTTGGCCACTACAACTGCAGAGGCTGTTAGTAGATTTGTATTGAAGTTAAAAATAATTGTATTTGAATTGATTTAGGGCTAAGCTTAAATATTAGGCTGGTTATAGTATAAATACTGAGACTTCTCATGTAAACACAGTTAAGATCGTATTATCATTTAATATTATTCATAACAAAACAGGCAATAGAGTTTCTAACATTATATACTTTTCACAAGAAGATTAGCCATCAAACAAGATATATATGTATATTTAGTGATCCTGAAAATCTGAAGTAGTGAGAACCAAATACAAACTATACCTATTTGTTGTATCTGCCACTATCTTATATCAAAACTTGTAAAAAAAACTGCTAACCGCGGCACACGACCACCACAAGGAGTAATGGATCGCCGGATACCATTTGATATTTATATATTGGCTACAAAAATAATAAACAAAAAGCATTTACAAAAGCAGTCATTTTCTTCACACATGATACACCATTCCGACTTCAAGCGTTGACGCATGAGGTACAGTTAACGAGTCCGTCGAGTGCCTGCTATTTCTTCTCAAAAACTCGTAACCGAAATTTATAACAATCTTTTTAATCAAACCTGACCCTTGTTTTGCTTTAACATACGAGTGTCCCAAAATGTAGGCTACCCCGGCTTCACGGGCCTCCATCAAGTCCCGTAACTCGGACCGTGAGTTCTCATCGATCTTTTGGCTTTCCGGTACTACAAATCTCACCCTTTTTTTCACTTGGTTCACGGGTGTACTTTGTATTTCTTGAAGCTCGGGGCTACCATGCCCATCCTGACCGTCCATCATTTGAATTCCTTCCACATGAGTGGAAGGCGTTCCAACAACTGTCATTACCTCGTCATGATTGCCTTGTTCCGGTGTAGATACATCTTTTTGCTTTCTGATAAATTCAGCTACACTACAAACCAAATCCTTTTCAAACTCTACATCATCTTTGTGAACATCACGATAACCGTACCTGACAATACACCGATACACCCTGTACTCCCGTGGGCCTATATGGCCCACCAGAAACCGCTCTTCGGGTTTCACGTGTGGAATCGGGACCGATTTTACGCAAAGGAAGATCAGCACTTGGTGAAAAGCCGGAAGGTTGGTCACGAAATGGGAAAAGATTGCAGGAATTCCAGAAACAAGCTCTGTATGAACGAGCCCAATTCCTTTAACTCGAACTATACCAAGGGTTGGGCCTAGGCTAAGTAGCCAATCAACTGATACTTTGTTTTGGACATCAAATTCATACTTTAAACGGGTACCATAGTGCCACACGTACATCACGAGCATGAAGATGAGTGAGAGTGCTATAGGGACCCATGCCCCCTCAAGAAACTTGATAAGTGAAGCCGAAAAATATAACGCTTCAATCGTCCCGAAAAACACCACAAAAGCGATTGCAACAAAAACACTTTTGTGCCAGCATAAAACGATAACAAGTGACATTAAGCAAGTTGTAACCAACATAACTGTAATGACCGCCAAACCTGATCAGGATACAAAAAAGATCAAAATACGATATTTGTTTGGATAACAAGATAAGAGGGTATTTTGGTAATTTAATAAACTGTCTTAATTCTAAAATGGAAGTATAACAACATACCTGAAGCATTACCCATACGCTTGGTATCTCTAAACCCGATAGTAACAGCTAGGCACAACAGCATCAAGGTCCAGTTGATCTCTGGGATATAAATTTGCCCATGATATTTCGACGAGGTATGGACTATTTTCACCCTGGGAAAGCATCCAAGAGATGAGCATTGTTTTATGATCGAAAACGTTCCGGTAATTATGGCCTGGCTTCCAACGACTGCAGCAGATATTGCTATCAACAGCACCGGGATCCTTAAACTCTCTGCACAAACAAAATTAACAATCACTAAATTGTAGTCCCGACCAAAAAGTGATTTAGCATATAACCTAATACATTAGAAGTTGAAAAGAAAAATACCAGGTACGGAGATGTAGAATCCGATGTGATAGTCATTTTCAATAACATGATGCTGAGATAGATAAGCAGCTTGCCCCATATATGCAAGAATCAATGACGGGTACACGAATGATGAAAATGCTATCTGAGAAATAAAATTAGACCTACATCAAAAACAAGAAAACGCCAAAAAGAAGGGCAAGCAGCTAGAGATGGCAGTTGGACTTTTTTACTTATGAACGGGTCAATTTGTTGTTTAATTTTCAACGGGTCAAATGGGTGGATATATAAAATGTAATCTATAAATTATATTTACTCGAAAACATGGGTAATTATATCATTTATAAAAAATATAAAACTTTTTATTGATAAAATGTTTTTTAAGTAAGCCCAGCCTAGGCCCGTGAGAAAAACTACCCATTTTGACCCACAATCATTAGCGAACCCGTATGATCCGTCCATTTAACCACCCCTACATGTAATATTGTGCATACACATACCTGGATAGACAGCTGAGAAAAGTGTCCAAGATCCGCAAACATAGCTTCCGAGCCTAAACTATCAACACACATTTCAGCAAAATGACAACTTTACCCAAGATAAAAGAGTTTTACGTGTAATATTAGAAAATGTACGTGCCTGTGATGCATAATAAGATACCCCCCAAAGATTTCCAGCCTCCAGTTTGAGTTTTCTTCAGAAATTTATACATGTGAACAGGAGATAGTGCTTTGTAGATGTGAGGGTTCCAGTGAATAATATTGTATAAACCGATAGAGCTGATGCACAAGAGCCACAAGATAACCACCGGGGCAAACAAGTGCCCGACCCTGTGGGTCCCATAATGTTGTAGGGCAAATAGAGCAATCAGTATGAGACATGCAACCGGGACTTCAACGTCTGCAACAATATACCATTTCTTTTCATCATAAAACACACTTTTTGATGCATAATGTTATCGTGTGATCAAATGTGGGTCACACGTATTAATGGGGGACATCAGAAAATTACAACTCGAAAACACGTCGGTCTTTTCAAGATTATGGAGAGATGACTACTGCTTCCATAACCTTAATTAACCTTTTGAAGTAGTGACCTCATCTTAGTGGTAGATGATGTGTGATCCATTACTTAGGGTATGTCATTAGGCGAAAAAATTCTTACAAGAAATTTACACGAATTAATTTTTTATTATGTATATGTCGAAATGCCTACATATACTTGCATTTATTTAACTATCTAATTCAGATTTATCAAGCAGCACGAAATCACTTATATAAAATATAAACAGAACAACCACTAATTTGGTTATACTTTAGATAGATGTCTCTCCAAGTGCCGTTCCAAAAAAAAAAAAAAAAAAAAAAAAAAAAAAACCCGATGTCTCTCCAAGTAAGTTATGCATAATCTTGGTTCACGTACGAAGGTGTGTAGTTTATATAAAAAGAGTATCATTTTTTTGTCATTAAAAGGCAAACACTATCGTTCAAATTCAATGGTCAAATCGTAAACTACATATTACTTTGCATTTTTTTAAATAAGTTCTTGACCAACTGTCAATTATGTTGATAATTATAAGTGATCCCAATGTTGTGGAACTTGAAACGGGCCAAAGATCCAACCTAGGATTTCTGAGTAAAATCTTCCTACATAGAAGGAACGTAAACAACGAGGCTGTTGACTATGATTGGACACTTTACCTTGTTTCATTCACAAGTTTTTTATTTTATTTTTAAATTAGACAATTTTTCTGATCAACATACTTTATTTGATGGAAAACTTTAACTTGTTTCATTCGCAATTTCTTAATAATTGCGAATTTTTTCTGGTCAAGAATGACAAATATTCTGCTTATACTAAAGGCCACAAACTAAAGACAAATAATTTGGTAAGGAACCAAGCACCCAAGATTATTTAGATGATTGACCCATCATCAATCAATTTCATTAACATGACAGCTTTATAATCAGAAAATTAATGTGTAAGGTCGAGGTATCTTACATTTGTGATGCTCTTTAGCCATTGCAAGTTCCAGACCAGAAACTGCTGAAAATACTGCAAATTCATCACAACAGTTATTAAATCCGGCAAGTGATGAAAACAAGAAAAATAAAGCACAAAGCAAAAAGCAAAAAGAACAAAATATTATAATTGTCCTTAAGTGTAATACAAGCGCATATAATCAAATCATAACGCATAGTCAATTAAACAGTCACCCAAAACAACCCAATAGTTAGTGTCATTCAAAATCCATCCTTTTATGGAAAACAGCTCAAAAAAATGATGTGATATATATAAACGAAAATTGACCAAAAAATCACTGTACATAAAAACAAACCTGAAAGTGCAGGAGTAAGAACACCATCGCCAATGACCATACAAGCCCCGACAAGAGCCAATACAAGCAAAAACCTCTGCAGAACTCTATGCTTCTCCAAAGTGGATTTAAGCCTTGAGCCGAAATTAGTCAGGGCTAAATTAGGTACCTCCTTTTTATAACTTGACAATTCTTCATCAACTAATTGACAATTGGGCAATGAACTAACTCTAGCATGTCTACAAAGCAATGAATACAGCGCAAATGTGCCTCCTTCACCATTATCATCAGCTTTAAGCACAATGAACACATATTTCAACAAAGGGACTAAAGTCAAAGTCCAGAAAATAAACGAAAGTGCCCCAAATATCTCTTCGTTAGTCTCTGAATGATGAATATCTTCTGCAAATGTGCTTTTAAATACATATAATGGTGATGTGCTTAAATCACCATATACAACACCCAAACTTTGGTAAGCTAATGTCAAAACTGCCTTCCATGATTGTGTCTGTAAAATAGCCCAAAAAACACAAATTTTTTAAATTAGTACTCCCTAAAAATCTATACTTGAACAAATTAAAACATACCCATTTGTAAAAACACTCATTTTTCAAATGGGTATTGCTTAAAAATCAATACTCTAACAAATTATCACATACCCATATGAAATAAAAATCTTATTTCAAATGGGTACGGCTTAAAAAAAAAAAAAAAAAAAAAAAAAAAAACCATTTGATATATGATTATTGTTTCAAATGGTTATTATCTAAAAAATTATATTTTTAACAAATTAGTACATACCCATTTGAGAAAACAATCTTATTTCAACTGGGCACAGCTTAAAACTCAATATTTAAACAAATTAAAACATACCCATTTGAGAAAACACTTATATGTCAAATGGGTATTGCTTAAAAATCAAAACTTTTACAAATTATCACATACCCATTTGAAAAAAAAACCTCATTTTTTCAAATGGGTATAGCTTAAAAACCAATATTTAAACAAAATAAAACCAACCCATTTGAGAAAACAAGCATATTTAAAATGGGTATTGCTTAAAAATCAAAACTTTTACAAATTAGTACTCAAAAATCAATATTTTAACAGCTTAAAACATGCCCATTTGTAAAAAAAACAAGCATATTTCAAATCAAATTTGAAGCAAAATAAAAGAAAGCCCATCTGAGTGACTCACCTTCGCATTTTTATGAAGAGAGGCAGTTTCAAGATCCATAATAAGTAAAGATGCTTGAAATCAATAAATAAAGATGTCACTTGATAAGGCAATGTCCCATTGAGGGAAGGAAAGTAATCTAATTTGTTGAAACTGTGATTTAAAGACTCCAAATCTTGGTTTAATTAATAAAATTAAAATGAAGAAGTAGTAGCGACCCACCTTAGTAAAGTCTAAAAATATTTGAATTGAATATTTAAAAAGAAGTTGGTTAACAAGCAACAAGAATCTGATTTAAATAAGCGTTCCTTTTCAATAATCTAAAGACATTTTATTTTACCGGGTAACCTTTTACTAAAAAAAGCACTTTTTTTTTTCTTTTCTTGTAACATTTCTTGTTTCTTTGACGCGTTTTTTTATGTTTTGTGAAAAATTACATCCCTTTCTTTTTTAAAAAATCTAAAAATAGAAAGTTAAAAAACTTTTTCTTTAACTAAATGCACTATTTTAGAAATGGATATTTGCGCGGTTAATAATAGAATGTTGTCATGTAAATTTAGACATACAATTAGCAGTGACGGGACCAGGGGTTTCGCGGGTGTTTGGGAATCTAATGAAATTTTTCGATGTAGTGTTAATTAATAAAAAAAAAAAAAACCTCGATTTTTTTAAATATATTTTAAATGCATCCGATCTATCGAAATGTGTTTATATTATATTACGGTTTAAAAGAATTTGTGCACGCTTTTATATTTGGTCTTGGTTCTACCCTGAAAATTAGATATACTAGTTAGCATGTCGATCAATACTTTATTACGGAGTATATGTTTAAATGTCACTATTGTTTTTTAATGAGGAAAGTGGTGAGATAGCAGTTGAACTAACATAAAAAGGAATAATTTAACACGAAAAGTAGTAGAAAAGAAGTGCTTAATTTGTGCTTTAAAACTGTGTTTTTTAATACTTGCGTGTGATGGTGAAAGATTTTGTGTGTGTATATGGATTTAGTGAGAGAAATTTGTAACCAAAAGATTTGTATACGTGTGATGCGTGTCTTTTTTTTACGTTTTTTTTAGTTAACTTTTGCGTTTGAGATTTTATGGGTTGCGTAAGAAGAAAAAATTAAACCTATGTTGTCTTGCGATATAATTTGATGGTCTGAAAACCCATAGAAGTGTTTGTCTAAGGGCCCGTTTGGTTGAATATTATGAGAATGAGATTGTAATTTTGAAAGTCATTAATTGTGTTTGTTTTGTGGGCTCAATAATGAAGTGGGTATATGATAGTCATAGATTCATTACACACTAATTTGGTGTCTATGAAATTCATTACTGTGGGTCCTTCTTTTTTTCACTACAAAACTCAAATATCTTCACACTTTTTCATACAATATTTTCTCATCCAAACATAAACAATCGTAATCATACATTTTTTCATATCCATTGTCATTCTATCCCATACTAAATTCGATACCCATTGTCATTCCTAGCAACAAACCAAACGAGCCCTAAGTTCATATACGAGTTTATGAACGTATTTAACTTGGTTTATATGTTATAAGATTATATCTTTTATGCTTAATTCACCTAGCTTTAACTTATCGTCACACATATAAAAATCGCATAATAATCATAGTACAGCGTGAACACACTCAAATTGTTTGCACCAAACGATAATTGAACTTGATCTTGATGCCGCTCACATTTTAATTATCATAGTACACGTGTTTCACCACTAAGTCACCTATTATTGGTGGTTAATGTTAAAAAAACTAAATTTGAGACAAGATTATATGTTCCAGATTTATCTTTTTGACTAATTGTTTTTGTTATGGTTATTGTGTGTAACATGTGGCATGAAAATCGTTTGCTCATATAAAAGTTTCAAATTCCGTCTTGGTGAATCAAATTGGTTTCGTGTTTACATTTGTGAATGAGGTGTGATTCATTTTTATCTAAAAAATGTTGAGTCATGTTTGTTTTGTGACGATGGGATATTGGTATTATTTGAGTCCATGGTTACGTGCGCTGACTTCGAGCTATTCAAAAAAATAATTGTTATGTAATTAGTCTGCTCGCAATGTCAAGTCGAAAATCCAGATAACCTAAAAAGAAGGGGAAAAAAAGTTATGATATTGAATGGATTTTTATGAAGTTATGTTAGATATCAAAATTCAAAACAGTTGCATCTTATTAAAATTAGGCTTACATGAAATGAAACTCATCTCAGGACGAAGAACATTACTGTCTTTTTTTTTTTTTTTTTAACAACTTTATGACCAACTTAGTATAACGAGTAGACCGAGGACGCCACTAAAATATACTCCACAAAAATCAATTAAATAAAACCTACGCACAAACATCTCACACGACTCGGTTTTATTTATGATCGAGTTCTCCTTTTAGCCTAGAACGCGTCTAACATGGGTGGGGCAATGAGGAAAACGTGTCTTATTTGGAGGTTGATCACAAGGACGACCATGCATTACGGCCCGCCTTAGGTATTTGCTGTTTAATATGTTAAATATGAGCTTAGTTTTCTATAATGAGGTGTAACCCTAAGTGTTATAGATACATTATTCTTTTCGGCAATGTTTCTGATCGTGGTTGCCTAACTTGCGGGATTCGAGCCACAGTCGAAGACACAAATCATGTAAAAAAAATTCTATTTTTAATAAATGACATGACCGTTCTATAGTTGTTTGGACCTAACAAAATTTGAACATAACAAATCCTAACTCTTTTGGTTTTAAAATTTGAACTTAACACATCGGATGACATATGTTATTTCCATTCAATGCTATTTTCTGTCCACTCACTATAGTTTTGGAAAAAAATTCAAGCATGAATTGACATATATACGTATAACTGCAATGAAGTTGAAATGTCACAAAAATTCAAGCATGAATTGACATATATACGTATAACTGCAATGAAGTTGAAATGTCACAGTAGTCGTTGGGGAAGAAAACAGTTGTTCTTTATTCGCGTTTCAAAAAATGTGTATTTCAATGATTACTAGGATTTTTGGTACGTAGGTAGTTGTAAGTTGTAACTTAAAAAACCACATATTTCAAGCATCAAGAAAAGACATATCAAATACTCCACAAAAGATTTAGACAACCTCGACCATGTATACAGTATGTTACATATCAAGCCAACATATATAATCGTTCTAGAGTGTAATTTTCGCTAAAGACAGATAAGGGCGTAAACGAGCCAAGTTGGTCGTGAGCAACTCCAGATTGGCTCAAAAAAAGTTTATAGCTAGCCAAGCCTAATAGAGCAAGAGCCTGAGTTCAAGCCAAGTTTGCGACTCATTTGTGAAATGAGCTCAAGCCCAATATTAACAACAAAAACTCGATTAGTCTTGCAAGTAGCAAGCCTATATGAACTTTAGGAATATATATGTATCTATATTATGTATATCTATAGTATATTATAATGCATTTAGAACAATTATATAATTAAAAAAACTTAAAATTCAGACTTTTTATTTCTTATTATGGAAAGATTTCAAATATTGATTGAAGAAGAATAATTGCAGAAAACTGAAAACAGAAAAACTGAAAACTAAAAACTGAAAAGCTGAAAAAATTAAAACTGGAAAACTAAAAAATTGGAAAACTGTAAAACTAGAAAAACTGAAAACCCGAAAAACCCAAAAACTAAAAACAGAAAACTGAAAACAAAAAACAAAAAATGAAAGCAGAAAATCTCCACTTGTAAAGCATGAATACAATTAAACGTGTAACCGACAGCAAAATATAGTCACAAATTACTCGCCGCCGCATTGCGCGGGTACCGTTCTAATGTATTAGAATATATCAACGAACTCATTGGCTACACCAATCTTGGATCGGCTCGTCATTACGATCAGCCTAATGAAAATCGTCAAGATAGATGAGATATCGAACAACAAATGGCAACAGAGATTTCATTAAAAGAAACTATTATTACTTTTTTTATTTTAAACTCGTAAATAATTTAAAAACACAAACATTAAAATAGTTTAATACTACAATAATATTTCTTTGTTAGAGTCTCATTATTCAAGGTAGAAGGAATAAAAAGTTTATTCATATTATATTGTCGGTCGGTTTGTTTATTTATTTATTTGTGTACTCGTCGTCACATAACACAAGCAAATTAAAATACGTAAATATTTATATGTTGTTGTTGTTGTTGTTTTGTTTCTTGAAAGGTCCCCTTGCGACTTCAAAGAAAATAGATGAAGGTCCCCTACGACCTTTATATAGTTTATTTGTTAACTAACTAGAATATTATTTTAATTGCAGGTTCATCTATAATAATATTTTCAATAATTAAAGATATGGTTAGCTAGTTTATTTATTTATTATTATTTTTTTTGGTTAAAGATAATTCAACTAATTAAAGATATTGTTAGCTAGTTTGGGAGCATATAAACTATTACACATTTTCCATATATATATATATATATATATATATATATATATATATATATATATATTGAAGCGTTCAAATAAAAAGTCTAAATTTTGTGAGAACGCGAGAAGCAATTCTAACCATATATATATATATATATATATATATATATATATATATATATATATATATATATATATATATATATATATATATATATATATATATATATATATATATTGAAGCGTTCAAATAAAAAGTCTAAATTTTGTGAGAACGCGAGAAGCAATTCTAACCACTTATTTTATCCTCCTTTAACTTTAATCTAATGGCTAATATTAGTTAATCAACTTTTTGAAAATTTCTAAAAAAGTTTTGAAAATTTTCAAAAAAAATTTCGAAAATTTTCAGAAAAATTTCGAAAATTTTTTTTCAAAAATTTTTTTTTTGAAATTTTTTTTTTGAAAAAATTTTTAAATTTTTTTTTTCGAAAAATTGTTTTTTCGAATTTTTTTTTTTCAAAAAAAAAATGTTTCGAAAAATTTTTATTTTCGAAAAAAAAAATTCCGAATCTTTTTTCCGAAAAAAAAATTCGAAAATTTTTTTCCCGAAAATTTTTTTTTCGTCACATGTGAAAAAAAAAATTGGAAATTTTCACGAAAAATTTTTTGTCAGGTGTGAAAAAAAAATTCGTCACATGTGAAAAAAATTTCGTCGCATGTGAAATTTTTTTTTCATCACATGTGAAAAAAAAAATTACGTCACATGTGAAAAAAAATTCGCAAATTTTTCAAAAAAAATTTTGAAATTTTTTTGAAAAGTTTGAAAATTTTAAAAAAAAATCGAAATTTTTTTGAAATTTTTTTGAAAATTATTTGAAATTTTTCAAAAAAAAATAGTTAGCTAATATTAGCCATTAGATCAGAGTTTAAGAAGGATAAAATAAGTGGCTAGGATTAGCTCTCGCGTTTTTACAAAAATTAGATTTTTCACATGAATGGCCATATATATATATATATATATATATATATATATATATATATATATATATATATATATATATATATATATATATATATATATATATATATTATTCTTTTTATATTTTTTTACAGACAAATCTTTTTAGAAAACTATTTCTAGAAATTCTTAAATTACAGCAAAACCTTTTAGCGTTAGATTAAATGACTAATATGTGCAATGAATGTTTGCTTCACAAACTTGAAAATATCATCCTCAAGTCAAAAATTACATAAATTATTGCAAGAAAAATAAGCAAAGACTTCGTGAAAAAATTATGCGTGGAGATCATTTGAAGATTAACTTTTCTTTACGACAAAAAGTTGTAATAAAGCTTACCGCGTCAGCATTAGACATCGTCTAATACACAAGGGTGATATTGTTTAAACAAACACTTAGAGTGTGTTTGATATGTATATAGAATGACTATGGATATTGGTATGGAACGAGTTTGTAAACCTATCACCATAGATGGGTATGAGAAATACCCATTTTTATGGGTTTCAACCCATTTTTAAAAGTCAAACCAATAAACCAAACAACTATGTCGGAAATAAAAGCATTCATGCATTCTCATACCTTTAAACCAAACGACGCCTTAGTATTTTTAGCAAATAACACCCCAAAAGTCAATTTGATTCTTCAAGAAAGATTTTCAGAAAATTGATTATAGGTTGGATCCTAACTCCTGACTAAAGTGTCGTTTGTTTATTAGAAAGAAGTACTTTTCATATATTTTCATTTATTTCCTTTTTGTTAGCGTAAAGCTTTCTATTTATTTTTTTGCTCACAAAGTGATGTTAGATTTTGTTAGAAATGGTTAGGTCAATTGACACATTTATAAAACGATACAGATAATCATATTTCCCCGCCAATTTAAACAAGTAAACATACTTTGTACATCTATATAAATCAATATTCATCATTCCTATGCAATGCAAGTGTTAAACTACAAATGTAACTAAGATATATTTCTAATATATGTACTCTTTGTCTAATGTATTTTTTGATATTTTTCATTAGAGCATACAGTATTATAACTTTCAAATTGAATTATAGCTTAACTCAATCACTTTAAGGTGAAAGTTATGATACCGTGCAAGTGAGTTAAGCTCGTTCGTTAAAAGGCACGTTACCCCCTAAGGCTGCGTTAAGCAGCCTTTAATAATAATAATAATAATAATAATAATAATAATAATAATAATAAAGTGATGTTTCTAATAATATAGCTAGAGGAGTGGGAGCTCAGTTATTATCTCGGCTCCCCACTAACTTCTTGTAAATCCTATTAGTTTTTAATAAAGTGATAATAATAATAATAATAATAATAATAATAATAATAATAATAATAATCTACACTTTGCACCCTCTACCGTTTAAAAACGGGCAGATAATAATAATAATAATAATAATAATAATAATAATAATAATAATAAAATTCAAAACAAATTTTGCACAACTATAAATAACCAATTAACACACAACTTTTTTTCACACTTCCACAAATCTCACTTAAATTTATGTAATTCACAATAGATCAGAATCAAACTGACAAAGAACCTAATAACTGGTTCGATGTAGATGACGAAGCTGACTTATACTTTATAATGGCTGCGTACGAATATCAGCAACAGTTGAAACAAGAAGCAACTTGACCTCGCGTGACCCGTAACCGGATCTATTGTGAATGTGAGGTTGTCGAAGAACGTTTGATGAACAACTATTTCAATCCAGGTTGTAAGTATCCGTACCGGAAATTTCGAAGAAGATATCGTATGATCTGGAAACTATTTATAGAAACAGTCAAATGTATTGAATCTTATTTTGCCGATCCTCTTCCAGATCATTTTAAATTCTTTAGCCAAAGATCCGATGCTACTGGTCAGATGAGTATTAGTGTTATTATGAAGTGTACATCTGCCACAAATCAATTGTCATAGGGCACCGCACCCGATGCGTTTGATGAATATTTACAAATGGGTGAGCATACTTCACGTGATTGTCTTGATAATTTTAACAAGTGCATTATTGATTTGTTTATGCCAAATTATTTAAGAAAACCAACATATACCGACATTCGAAATATTTATGAAAGACATGAGTCTTATCATGGTTTTTCAGGAATGCTTGGTATCATTGATTGTACGCATGGGGAGTGGAAAAATTGTCTGGTGGGTTGGCAAGGGCAATATGGTAGGGGGATAAAAAAAATACCCAAAAAAATGCTTGAAGCTGTTGCTTTGCAAGATATATGGATTTGGCATGCATTTTTTGAGATGACGGGAGAGAATAACGATATAAATATTTTAGATAACTCTCCATTATCGACGAAATTCTTTATGATGTCGCCCCTATAGCACCATATATGGTAAATGGAACCATGACGATAAACATGGTTATTTTAAAAAAGAAATTTATCCACATTGGGCAACTTTCGTCAAGTGATTCTCGGCAACAACTGACGATAAACATGGTTATTTTAAAAAGAAACAAGAAATTGCATGAAAGGATGTCGAACGTGTTTTTGATGTGCTTAAAGGACGTTGGGGGTATAATACAACAACCGACACGTCAAATAAAAGTTACCAGGATATGTAGAATCATGTATTCTTGCATTATTTTGCATAACATGATTTTAAAAGATTAAAAGTCTGCACTACGTGAGTATGGCGAAATGTAGGTGGATCTGTCACCACGTATGAGGCAAGAAATGTGAGTCGATAGATGTGATGTCCAACGTCGGAAGGCAAAAGAAATAAGTGACAGAGAAATGCATAATCAACTCTAACTAGACATTATAGAGCATCTTTGGTAAAAACATCTTCAATGACAACAACAACAACAAGAAAAAGATTCCGAAGATGAGGAATAAGTATTTATAATTTGTATGTTTTTAAATTTCGTGTGTTCCATTTTTTACTATCATGTATTTTTTATTTTTTTTTAATTTTCTTATTGCAATGTTTAAGTTTTAATGTTATGTTATTTATTAAATGAAGTATCAGTTATTAACCTAGTTATTATTATTTTAATTTAGAGGTTAAATTTGTAAATTGTTGAGTTATGATAAAAGTTTTTTTTTTTTTTTTTTTTTTTTTTTTTTTTTAGTCAACGGCATGATTTCTTAAAGTTGAATTCAATTGTTACCAAACTTTTATTAAAGTAATTCTTAAGAAAATGAGTTGCATCACATCAAAAAATGTTTGATCAAACAGTATAACCCGCGATACGAGAGATTCGAAATAACTTGCCTCAAAGAAAATACATATGGCTCTTTGTGAATCCACATGGCAGTAAGGGAGTGATCGTGGGGACAGTTTAAGAAAATAGTTTTAATATCTGAAAATCCGATTTCCTATAAATATTATATTGTAATTCTGCGAAATGATTAAGTCGAATGATTTGTATTTTAATATACATTTGAAACTTTTCTTTCTTTATTTATATATTTTTTAACAAATTGGCTATGTTTGACAAAACTAGCTGTAAGCTGTAAAATGTAAGCTATAAGTTGTAAACTACAAAGCTACAAGCTGTATCTTTTTTTCCAATAAAAGTGTTTGGTAAATTAGATGTTAAATTAATTATTAGCTGTTAACAGTAATTCTATGTTTTAACAGCTCTTAAATATTTTAAAAGCTTTATGAATCAGCTTTTCATTTTGGAGCTACTTGTTTAAATTAAAAGCTTGAAGTTGATGTATACAAACAGAGCTACTTATTTTTGAGGAGATTTTTTTTGTAACAAAAAGCTTCCAGCTCCAAAAAAGCCGCGTACCAAATAGTATCCAAAAAATAAAAATAATAAAAGAAGTAGATTGGTGGGGCTACCCTGAAAGAATATCTTCGGGCAACTCTTCTGGCCTAGTGGGGCACCAATTGGAGTAAGCCGAGACTTTCGGACTCTTGAGCTCTTATCCCTAAATTGTATCCAGTGAGCCTTAGGTTTTGCGGATGTGAGTACCTATCTGAAAGCAAAGTGTCAGGGATGAGATTCAAACCCGAGTATATTGACTAAAAAAATGCCTTTCAAAAAAAAAAAATTAATATTGACTAAAAAATGAAAGTCTCACCCACTGGACCAATGCCCCAGTGGTCCGGTTATGAGAATGTTTGAAACTAATACTAAGGTGGTGTTTGTTTTTTAAGAGACTCTGAATCTGAATCTGAACCGCGTATCTGAATCTAAATATGAGACGTAAATGCTTGAACCGCACATTTGCTTGCCTGTATTTTTTTATTTTATTTTTATTTTTGTCAACAAGAGACACTTAGACACCCCTCTCAAGTCTTGACTATTAAAATCTTACTATCTCTGATCGCGTCTAAACAAAGAAAAAAAATAAACGGTCTGAACAACCAAAATATCTGACCGCATCAGAACGATTCAAATTAAGAGGTTGTTAAGAGTCTCTTTATAAAAAACAAACACCACCTAGATGACTTAATATCTTTGAAACTAATACTAAATGACTTAATGTAAAACAATCTTTTCACAAAAATTTCAAGTTCAAAAACTCGCTAGACACAATACAATGTATTGGGCAGCTAGAGATATGATCGGAAATAGTTATGAGGATGTTTCAATCAAATAACTTACGTATGAGTTATAATCATCTTAACAAGAAAACTTCATTCATTTATTTGTTTACGTTACTTCTATCCGTTTATAAAATAGATTAACAAAACTAAAAGAGATGGCTAACTTTGTGTCCGACTTTCAACATATCACAAATATTTTTTACATTTTAATAGTTATCTATACTACTTATAATGAATGAAGGACTCTCTATCTAAAAAATTCAGATGTACATAAAGTGATGCATAGTTTACAACACTTTAAAGCAAACAGTTTTCATAATTACAGCAACCAAAGCATTGTGTACAACAAAAACTAGCATGAATCAAAATTCATACCACTTTCCTTAGAATTATACATTAATAGCATAACACCACTACACCCAATATTATAATTATTTAAACACAATGTACAACCCTCATTCTACATTAATAGCATTAAAAACATCCCTACATCCAATATTACAATCATTTAAACATAATGTACAACCCTCATTTTACATTAATAACATTAAAAACATCCCTACACCCAATATTACAATCATTTAAACATAATGTACAATCCTCATTCTACATTAATAGCATTAAAAACACCCCTACACCCAATATTACAATCATTTAAACAAAATATACAACCCTCCATCTTAACCTAGACATGAACCTGTGACCAAGACTCGACATAATAAAACTCGACTCGATACACAAAGCTGTGACCAAGCAAATTTAGGTGTCGAAATGACATCCCGTAACATTTTTATTAATTTTATTTAAAATTTTTATTTCAGAGTACCCGCCGCTGCAAACGCGCGGGTACCCTTCTAGTGTCATTTAATAATCTCAATCCTTTTTTTAAGACTAGACATAGTCACCATTCATTTCATATTCACATCAGTGTTACAAAACCATTCAGTACATCATTACTCTCTTCAACTTTCAGCTTCAATGGTCATCAGTTTATCCACTTCCAAAAAAATACTCTACTTTATATAAACATTTCTCACAAAATACACACACTGATGAGTGTCTAAATACTCATCATTTTATACTAATCTGAGCTGCCAAAACATCTAAAAACACTCAAATATGCATCATAATACTGAAAATATCTTAGAAGTGTGTTTTATATGTTTCAAATGCAAAATGTGCAAAAACAGATGAAAAACGTACAAAGTTTGCATAATTGGCAGTTTCAGTCCCTCAAGTTTCATAAATTGGCAAAACTAGTCCCTGGTTATTCTAAAAACTTGAAAAAGTCATCAAAGGTCCTTTTTAATCATAAAGTTACATATTTAGTTCTTTGGTGCAAAGTTTCATAAAATTACAAGTTTAGTCCCTGTACTTTAGAAATTGACATAAATGGTCCCTGGGATGTAAAAACTTTGAGAAAAATCAATTTTGGTCCTTGTACTAATAATCTTTTGCAAGAATGGTCCTTGGGTGATATGTTTGGTAAAATTGCATAATTGGTCCCTGAAGTTTGGTGAATTGACAGAAAAGGTCCCCGGGTATTGAAATATTGGAAAATTACATTTTGAGTCCTTGGGTTATTCAATATTGGCAAATATGGTCCTTATAAATAAATTTGGAAAAAGGCCACAACAGCCCCTCAACTTTGCTTAAATTACAAATTTGGTCCTTGTGATTTTTATTAAAAAACCAAACGGATCCTTTATATATTATACCACCAAATCCAATCCATATAATAAACCAGCCCACCCACTATCCTAACCCAATCCCTGGCCCAAGTTCCACCAGCCCAATCCCTTAAATAAATAATACCGGGTCAACACCCGATCAAACACCACCACTCACAATACCCCTTCCCTCCCAAAACCGCCACCACCTCTGCAACCCAAAACCACCCTGGTATTGCCTCCACCTCACCACCCCAACTGTACTACCTTATCCCTCCACCTCCACAAACCTCCAAAACCCCTAAAAACCTCTCCACGCAACACACAGTACCTCAAACTGACAGTTTGACTTTTTGGCGCGAAAAATCAGGTTTGAACGGTGTGGATTGTTTAGACTTTATCAACGGCTAAGGATTGGTGGGAAATGCCTCTGTGGGTCCTACAAACCCTAGAAGTCCATTAAAAAGGAGAAGGAAGCAGAAGAGAAAGATATTAGATTAGGTTTAGTATAATTCAAATCGTATGTAGTGTAAAAGTTACTGGTTGCTTATTTCAATCTCAATTTAAGTTCTAGTTATCAATTTAAGTTTGTTTAAGTTCAAGTATCTGTAATTTATCAAGTATTGTATCATTTTCTGAGGTTAATGGAATTTCATGTTCTTGTTAATTCGTATTAAGTCATATATACTAATTAGAGGTCACATAAGCCCTCTTACCTTTCATACAAGCTCAGATAAGCTTATTGTAGCTTTTCTTGAGCCTGTATTAAACTCTAGTAGTTTAATTTAGAAAAAGCCAAAAAAAAGTCAACATAGGGTCAAATAAGCAGTTTTTGAAGAATAAGCTGATGTGACAAGCTTATTTGGGTAATTTCTGGCTTATTGAATAAGTCTGGGTGTGATTAGTTCTTTGGTTCATTCAGTTTCATCTTCTATCAGTTGTAAGCATTTTCTTATTTGTGCATTATTTCCATTTCACTGTACTATTGCTTAATTATAGCTTATTATTATAATTTATTGCTTATTATTAGTTTATAACTATATTTCATCTGTAACATCAGTTTAATTTAAGCTTTCTCTTTATTTTACTTAAAATCACTTAAAAAGCCAAAAATAGCCAAATAAGGCATAGCTTACTCTACTGCTTATTTTCCTGATAAAAGTTACTTATTAGAGTTTAATTAAGTTAGTAATTTCTTATTTTGCATAATTGAAGTTTGAATCTTTGAGTTCCATTGAAAAACCTTGACAGACCATCTTGGATTTACATGTTTCACTGTGTCCTTGTGATTCTCATAAGTTAAAATTTACTCAGCCATCATCCTTAGTAGTAAACTAGTATAGTTATAACATAAAACCAGTAGGTCATAGCTTTCAAAGTCAAAATCACCTCACAATCCTTACCACAGATAACTGTTGAGGTATTTTGATCTCAAACCTCATCATACTATTACACAAGTCAGTTATAGAGCTTAATTCAGTCTAATAATCACTTATAACAACTTATTAAATCAGTAGTAGTGATTAGAAGTTCAATAAAGTCAAAAATTCAAGTTTGAGCAAAAAGTTAAATTGTCATTCTCAGATTTTCACAAAACTAATGGGATTTTTATAGATTTGTGTATTGTGATTCAAGCTTTGAGCTTTTGTGGACTTGTTGTCTACCAGCTCTAGTTTTAGATTCCACTTAGTTTATATTTTTAATATTTTTTCCCTGGGCCCCACTCACTCTCAAAGTAACCTGCAGGGCAAGGTATTGCCCTGCTTCATCAGACTCAGTCCATCACCACCACTTTGGTGGTGATTTGTGACCACCACAGTGGGCCTCACACCTCCAACTTAGGTTCTCCCAACCCCCACCTACCAGGGAACAATAGTTGACCATAAGTTTGACCTTGGACTCACTGGACCCCACCTGATTTAAGCCATCTAGTTTGTCCCATAATCTGTCTCAGAAAACCAATAAGCATAAGCTTATTGTGGCTTTTTGGCTTATTCAGTGTACCATTAGTGTTTTTTCTAGCTTATATATGTTCATTTGACTTAGCTGAACTAGTTTTACCTAGGTAGACCCCACAATAAGCTCTTGTGAGCTTATTTCCATTTTCAGTCAACATAAGTCAACTGTTAGGGTTAGTAGCTTATAACTAGCTTATTATTAAGTTATAAAATATTTGTTTTTACAAAAGTTATCTATTTTTAAGTATAATATAGGTTGGTAAAAGAAAATTCCAGAAAAGACAATATAAAAATAAGTGATAGTTTCTATTTAATACGTAGTATAATTTAATTTTAATTTTCATTTTTATCTTTTTATTAAGTAATTTGTAATTTTATATTTTTATTAATTTCCTTTTAGGTTAAAGTATTTTTAATAATTTTCTCAGATTTTTATTTTGTAATTTAGTATTTATTAGAATTAAAAATAGTTTTATTAGTAATTAATCAATAAATAAGTTTTAAATAGCATAATTGCTTTTTATAAAGCAACACCTAGGTTTTATATTTTTCCTAGCTTTTATAAGTCATAATATAATTTTAGTAATTTTTCTAGAATTTTTACTGTTCATTTAATAGTTTTTATAATTTAAATAGTTTAATTAGTAATTAATAAATAAATAGAATAATAATTAATAAACTAGTTTAAAAATACATAAAATAAAGTTTTTATAATTTTTTAGGATTCCTGTGATGGTTAATTAGATTTATAAAAATCTTCTTAATTATCTTAGTCTTTTTAGTATTTTTAATAATTTAAAACATATAAATAGTTAAATAATAATTAAATAGTTATTAATTAATAATAATTAGAATAATAGTGTGAAAAATATAATTTTATTTTTAAAATAAGTTTTATAATATTTTAGACTTTTACAAAGTTTAATTTTATTTTTCTAAGACTTATTTTACATTTTATTATTTATTAGTGAATTATTAGATAATTAATAATAGTTATTAAATAACAATAATTAATTAAATAATTTAGTAATTATAAATTAAATATTTTAAGTTTATTTAATTTGCATTTAAGCCCCTAAGGTTTGCAAATTACTACTTTAGTTAAATTCGTTTTTTGTCTCGTACGTTTACGTAGAATTAAATTAAACGTACGCGTTTTTTATTATTAAACGTTTTTAGATATCTAGGTTTCACGTAACCGTTCTAATAGTTTATTTAAGTTATAAAACCCTAGTGTAATCACTCATACACACACTTATACCTTTCCTGTTCATATTCACTCGATCACAGATTCGTTTTTAATAAAACATCGCACACCTCGTTGGGACATTACGACCCGGGGAAACACTGTATTCCACGGAAGCATTTGCCTTAGACGTTTGACTTTTATGGTTGACCATTCACAAGTGGTTGACTAATAATTATCTGACTGTTTGAGGCGAATCACACACCTACTAAAAAAATGAATGGTGAAGGTGGTCACCACTTTTTCCTCTTTTTGTCTTGTCTCATGTGTGAGAGGTGGGTGGTACATAGGGGGTAACGCGAGACAATAAAGGTAAGTGTGATAGCTCACACTCATTTAGAAGCGTCAATCATTTAGTTACCAGGTTGTGCAGTTTATCCGGGTTAAAGATTCTTTCATGGTAGAAATGAATCTAAACTGGATTAAATTGAACCGAGAATTGAGTTTGAATTTGGTTCAGTTTTCGGGTTGACCCGAATGATAGTAATCACATAATATATATATATATATATATATATATATATATATATATATATATATATATATATATATATATATATATATATTAAATATATAGTTTTTAGCCATTTATTTTTCAAGCTTAAAAAATATCGCATTTATAGTTTTATACTAGGAAAGAACATTAATGTTGTTTTTTTAATATATATATATATATATATATATATATATATATATATATATATATATATATATATATATATATATATATGTGTGTGTGTGTGTGTGTGTGTGTGTGTGTGTGTGTGTGTGTGTGTGTGTGTGTGTGTGTGTGTGTGTGTGTGATTTTGAGTTTCGATTTCTGTCTTCATATTGACAAAATCATACCGAAAACCGAATATTTAATTTGATTCGGTTTGATTTCGGCAAATTCGGTTCATTTATAAACTTGATTCGATTTTATTAGTTTTAGTTCGATTTTCGTTTCCTGTTAATATTACATGATATGTGAACATCCCTAAGGGGTGTGGCAATCTATTCGGTTTGGATCTTCGGCATCAAATGCCGAGCGGCATCATGGAAAACAACCTCAACGGCTTAGCCAATTCGGCATGCATTTCGGTAACCCATACCGAATCGGTATGGAGTAGGGGTGAGCAAAATGACCGAGAACCGAACCGGAACCGAGAACCGAACCGGAACCGACCCAACCCGGACCGAATTTTAGACCCGCGGTTCGGTTCTCGGTTCTTCAATATTGCTAATTTCGGTTCTCGGTTCGGTTCGGTTCGAAACCGCGGGTCTCGGTTCCGGAACCGAAGAACCGCTAAGAGAAACAAGGTTTTGAGTTTTGTATAACCTGATGGAGTTTTTAAATGTTTAACATTATTGATTTTTAGTTTTTTTCACTCATTTTTTTTCTTTTATTTTGTTCTTGAATATATAGTTAAATAATTTTCATGCTTAAATAGTTTATTCATGCAAAGGTCTCCTATACATGCTTAGCTTGGATTTATATGTGCTCGTGACATAAACCAAAAAACTGAAAGTTGATGTTTATTATTCTTTTTGAACGATAAAAGATTATATATTGCAAAGCATAAGAAAATCAAAAATAGAAGTGTTTCAAGAATGTCTAGTATCTTGTACTTTTTGCGTTTGCTTTTTACAGCACAACAAGTAACCCATTCTCGATTAATTCGTATATATAATCGTAACAAAGTTATACCTTTGTGTGTGTTTCTAAGGAGCAGATGATCGAGTTACTTGAATGTGTTTCTAAGTAACTGTACGAGAAACACATGTGGACAAACACATGTAATTGGTCACATGAAGTGCTCCCCGTAGCAAGTTGTATATTCGGAAATTGCATACAAAAACAGAGCGTCAAGTTTATGTTGTAGTAAAATCGGTTCTAATGGGTAAGAACCGAAATACCCGAACCCGAACCGAGAACCGAACCGGAACCGAGACATGCTACTCGGTCCGGTTCTCGGTTCCTTCTTTTTCCATTTTTCGGTTATCGGTTCTTGCGGTTCCGGTTCGGTTCCGTGCGGTTCCGGAACCGCGCTCACCACTATGGAGTGTTCCCCAAAAAAGGCGAACGTTGGTAAATTAAATGATATAACCGTTTGAGGCAATTTTCAAAAAAGAAAAAAAAAATCCCTTTAAATATACACTTAAACTTGTTAATGTATTCACACATTCATTTTAAAATTACTAATTATTCCACTAATTCACACTTGCAACTCTTTCTTTCGTATAAAAAGAATGAATCAACAAAAATCAAAACGCGGTTCAAACTCATCTGCTCTCGATCACAACCCGTTTAATCACAACCAAGTCGTCCACAACTTCCACCTCAACCATACTATCCCCAACCTCCACCTCAACCTTACTATCCCCCACCACAACCGGTGAATCCACCATCACAACAACGCCAATATTTTCACCAACCTCCACTGATGAATCCAAGCCTTTATAATATAGCAATGACTAGTGAATTCAACCCGTTCAACGACTTCCGTGACGGTCCACCAAGACATGAACCAAGTGTAGAACGTGAACTACCGCTTTACGATAACGAGGATGCCGAAATTGATTTTGTTCCCGAAACTCAATTTCTAAATCCAGTCGGTAATTTATGTATTTTTTTAAAATCGTTAAACATTTTTTATTATAATCGTATTTTTTTTTCTAATAATGGTTGTATTTTTTTTTATAATCGTTATATATTTTTTTTATAATTGTTGTATTTTTTTTAAATCGTTATAATTTTTTTTATAATCGTTATATATATATATATATATATATATATATATATATATATATATATATATATATATATATATATATATATATATATATATATATATATATATATATATATATATATAATCGTTGTATTTTTTTTAATCGGTATAAGTAATTGTTATATTATTTATTAGGTGGTCAAGAAAATGATGATGATTTTGAAGAAGTTGAAGAAATAAAAAACCCGACTAAAGCTAAAAAGGAACTTTGGTCGACGGACGAAGAGGTCGCTTTGGCAAAAGCTTGGGTTCATATCTCGACATGCCCAAAAGTCGGGAATCAACAAAAGAGTGAAAGCTTTTAGAAAAGAATTCTAGACCATTTCAAGATAACCGTGGGAAATACTAGTCAAACACACCATAGCTTGAACACAAAGTGGAAAAATATGAATACCGAAATAAATACTTTTAACGGGCTATGCATCCAATCGGTATATTTTTAAACTTTATACTTTTTTATAGTTTGTATTTGATATAGTTGTCGTAATTTATACTTGTTACTTTTATAATTGTAGAACCATGTTCGTGATAGTGGTTGTGACGATCTTGACGTGATGAAAAATGCCATGGCCGATTATAAAAGGAAAACAAAAGGCAAAACTTTTACTCATAATGAAGCATGAGAGATCGTTAGGAAAGCAGACAAATGGTTAGAACAACCAAGTGTCGTTCAAACATCTTCGTCTAATTCCGAGAAACGGAGAAAGTCGTCGGAATCTAGCAGTGAAAATGTTGAGACTATTCTTCTGGATTTGAATGACGACACAACTTCTACACGAAAAAAAGGCAAAAAGACCGATAGCGAGTCATCGTCAAAGAATAGTGTTGCTGCGACCTTAGAAACTTATGCCGCAAAGAAATCACAAGTAATGGAGGAGGCGGTGGAGGAAAACGTGCAAAGGATGAGTTGGCCGAAAAGTTGATGGCGGCACAACTACGTGGTGTTGAAGAAAAGGCTTTTTTACGAGCGATGAAGTTTTACAACGACCCGCACGATTACATAGCTGATCCGGGTATGCGAGAAATTGCTATTACCAAAAAACGTGAGTACGCGGCGAAATATGGATGACCTTACAATTTTTAGATATTATTATGTTTTTTTTCTTAAGCATTATGTAATTTTCTTTGAATTATTAATAAAATTTAATGTTTTGTTTAAATTGTTTAATATAATTAATAATAAAATAAATAAAATAATATAATTAGTTTTTTTTTTTTTTTTTTTTTTTTTTTTTTTTTTTTTTTTTTTTGCATCATGATTGCCACTAAAAATAAAGGTGAGGTATGATGAATCATGAAATGTGTTGACAACATTTTATTGGTTAAATTTGCATTATGTTGAATTATGGTGCGGCAAGGTTGCGTATAAGCTTTTCTTCTTTATACTTTTAGACGTTTCCTTGAAATTAGCTAGGCTCTAAAAAGTCATTGTAATTTTTCTTCTTTTCGAACAAATTTAAGTCATTGTAATTAATACAGTAGATCGTAGCTAGAGTGATTCATGTTTCTAACATTTAATAATCGAGGTTGAAAACAATCAAAGTATTTTCGTTTTACCTAAAAGCTTTTCAACTTGGTTTATTGACTTATTCATTGGATGAAGACCAACCATCGATACCTATTTCTCCACAATTGTGTTCCCATGTCAAAACCTCATTTCTATCATTTAAAATCTGCAACATTATTTCTTACAATTAGTCATGACTATGTGTAATGGTGGTTGACAACCACCGGTGGTAACGATTTTAAGGCGCCAATTCTTTTACAACCCCTCTAATAACCACATGTGAAAGAAAGAAATAAAGGAAGAATTCGGCAAAGGTTTGGTGATGCACTTTTTTTTTTAAGTATATTATGTGACACGTTTGTATAAAGTGAGCATTTTTATGTGTTGTCTTGATAATCACAATTACAGTTGTTTAATAGTTGATTTAATGGTGTACTGAATGATAATATAATGCTGACGTAAATATTATAAGTTTGATTACAATTACTTCTGGTCTAAGAGTAAAATAGTAAAGAGCTCGGTAACTAAGGGTGCGTTTGGTGGTATCCCGGAATGAAAATCAGGGAATGAATTTTCATTTCAATCATATATTTGTTAAAACGTAATTTTTTACATATGGGAATGATAGATATATTTCATACTTCATATATCTAAAAAAGGTAAAGTATGAATCTTTCATACCTGAGAGGCCGACTACTTCTATCAAACTCATAACCATTATGATTCATGCCGAAAGACCAAACGCACCCGAGATAGCATCATTAGATAGATACTATAACATGAATTTTCCATTTTCTTTAATTCACATTTCAAAAAGTGTGGAAAAAGAAAAGCATATGAGATTAAGAAATTGGAAAAAGATTTTTGTTGGTGGGAAAAGTTAGAAAAAGAAATTCCATTCAGGTAAGCAATGACTACACAAAAAATGCTTTATATGTGCACCCACAACTCACATTACTTTTCACCTTATGTTATGTTTAGGTACAAATTTTCCTCAACTACTTATCAATCTTCACTAACTTTATTTTTGTGTTTGCTTTTCTTTACCGGCTTTTCCATATTTAAATAAATTTGGTCGGACCTCGAAGGTCATAATGAGTTCTTAATTGAACTTTTTATATGTAAAGTATGTTATGATCAAATAAGAGGTTAAGGATTTAAACTTCATTATATTTCGAATTGTACATTTATTGCAATTAATTCGTAGAAGTTGCAGTTAAGCGTAACTATAATTTTATATAAATTGTTGACGTCATAACTATGACAAGAAGCTTGTAGAAAATTCTCGATTGGTCGGATATATTTGTATGGAAGTTAAAGCACAACAATAAAAAAAAAATAAAATAAAATAAAAAAAATAAATAAATAAAAAATTGTTAAAGTATCCACAATATCCTTTATCTAATCCTTCTACATACAATAATATTATATATATTT
Organism: Artemisia argyi; assembly: GCA_030686995.1. Lineage (NCBI taxonomy): Eukaryota > Viridiplantae > Streptophyta > Magnoliopsida > Asterales > Asteraceae > Artemisia > Artemisia argyi. The sequence goes on from CM060696.1 coordinate 90,621,454, forward strand.
TTTCATTCATTCTTTCTTTGTATTCAAGCCGTCAATTCTGATATTTGTCAGAATCCTGTAAGTAAGAGGATAAGTAGGAACAATTTATAGAAGGAAATAACATTTTACATAAAAAAAGGATACTTTTACAACTTTTTTTTTGGTATACCTGATTTTCGACTCAAAATTTCGTGCTGAATAATCTTAAAACCAGTGTTGCAAAAATCGGCTTACAAGGACGATTAATCGGCGATTATAAGCTGAACGACCTTGGACCTTGGAGCGAATTACAAGGTAATCGACCGATTAATCGGCCTTGGACCTTGGAATCGGCGATTAATCGGCCAAAAATCGCTACACGGCCCTCGACCGCCTCGAGACCGATTCACAATTTTTGCAACATTGCTTAAAACGACTACCTTTTTTAATATTCCGGAGTCGGCTCAGATGAACAAACTTACTATTTCAAAACTAGCCATAAAGTTTGTGGTATGTTAATGGGATCATTTAAATATCAATTTTTTTTCCGCAGAAGATAAACATCAGTCATTTAGTATTTGTTAAGAAAAAAATAAAAGTTAATTAATATTTTAATTAAAATACAATTACACTCATCTTTTTATAATTTAAATATTTCATGAACCTTTAATAGGCAACAAATTATACATACACTACGAGCATTTTACTACGTATTATTTTAAATAGGCGGACACTTTTATATATTATCGACGAATTATTATTATTATTATTATTATTATTATTATTATTATTATATATTTTTTTAAAACATCGCTTTTCATTAAAAACATGAACGATTACATAAAATTGGAGGAGAGTTTAGACACAATCTCAGCTCCCACTCCTTTTTGAATACAAAAACTAACTCGATGAAAAGTAAAAGCACCGCTCTTAATATTATTGGAGTGGCTACTGACAGTAGACTTGATACGAGAAAGTGTATTCAACGCTTCCGCCTCGAATTCTCCGAACGTAGAAAAGGCAAAAGGGACGAACTTGTATCCATTGTCTTCACACTTGGTCGTATACTTCTTCCTTTTCCTTTCCACAACATTACTCAAAGCTATCCCTGGGCCCCATGAAGTCATCCCAGTCCCAACAAACGGAGAGACCACAGTCACATCCAGACATGCATCCTTACCTTTGAGCCAGTTGAATAATAGCACATCTGCAGGACGTAATTATTTCCCTTCCTCTGAAAGATTTGTGCCTCCTTGCGCACCATGATCCCCACCTTGGAGCATATATCAACAATGATATCACGCACCAAATTATTATTATTATTATTATTATTATTATTATTATTATTATTATTATTATTATTATTATTATTATTATTATTATTTGTCTTTTTACATTTTTTTAGTTTTGAAATTCGCATGACATATAACTTGTGATTTAATACTAATATAAAAGTTTGAACACTAAACAATTGTATAAAAATTGACATTAGTATTTGTGCATAAATCAAAGACTTTCTCCTTTTTTTTGCAATGTAAACACTCATTATAACTATCCAACCATATATCACACATTATATTTAATTATTTATAATTGCACTTCTTTTATTAAACTTCTATAATCTCATGTGAGTGAGATCATCTGTGGTAAAAGTCATATGTTATTTTATGTGTTTGATCAAACTTTGATGAATTAAGTGCACTAATTTACAGTTTGAAATATAATGTGTTATAGATGGTTAAAAAAATTTTGAACGTTTAGTTTTCAAGGAAAAAAAAGTTGAAACATTTAGAATTTTGTAAAAAAAAGTTATGTTCGTTTTTCATTACATGTTTAAATATCCGAATATTCAAGTTAGTGTCATGTGATAGCTCATGCAAATTTCAAGAACGAAGAAAGATGAAAGAACTTAAAAAATTGGCAAAAAAAAGTTTATCAAAAGTATATCAAAATGTCTGTCTATTAAAAGATAATTAAATTTTCGTGGCAATGATGTAATTTTTTCCGTTTAACGATTCATGGTTTAAAATATTTTAATTTTAAACAAATTTGTTATTTAATATAAAAATTGATTGACTAGTATTGATCTACTAATGTAGAAAAATTTTGATATATAAATGATCTCTTCTCATCTCATTTAAACACAAGTAAAGTGTTGTTTGTTTATTAAAAAATTCTGAATCTAAATCTGATTCGCACATCTGAATCTGAATCTGAGACGTAAATGTCTGAATCTGAATGGGATAATATTGTTTGTTTTTTTGTAAAAAAATATATGAATGATATGAATATGATGCAATTTTATTTTTACGACACATAAACATTATAAGACATTAAGAGGCAATAAGACATCCCCTACACATCTTGTTGGTTAAGAGGTTTGAGCCTCTAACTGCCTTTGAACCAGAAGAAAAAAACAAACGCACTTAATGACCCAAATGTCTGATCGCGTCTGAACGAGTCAAATTAAAAGACTGTTAAGAAGCACTTTTTAAAAACAAACACCACCTAATTATTTACTCATCTTGTTAAAAACAATAATTTCTAAGAGAAAGGGTAAGAGTGTTGTGTCTTTTCCATTTCAGAACAAACAAAAACAAGAAAATATATTTTTGGCAAAATATTTTATTATCAATTATTGTTACATTTTCAATGTATTGCAAGTCTACTACGATATTATAATTGTTAGTTCTATTATCTTTTTGGCCCATTGGGGACGGATGGGGGTATACAACACAATGTCATACAAACTTACAATATCGTGTAGATTAATAATTGTTACAATAAAACGCATTATTGATTGATGAATATTGGTGTTTGACTAGAACAATAATATTGCATATTAATTTGTGGCAGTGAATGAGACCATGATGGCAAGTAAGATGTCCACATTATCGTCTTTAAGCCTCCTCTCCTTTCATTTTCTTTCATCGACCCTACTTCTTGTTATGTTTCGCTAATACGTACTAATTTAGTGATAAGTCAATTATAAGAAAAAAAAGAGAACAAAAATAGTTAATGAATTGGGCTTTGATAGTTTTTACCCTGACAAAGAAAAAGTACAAACTCGAAAGGACGTTTGATTTCATCCATCTATCAACAAATGATTTCGAATACGATTTGGATATAATATCTCCATCGTATACTTAACAAGTCTTGTATGCCCTACCGGTCGACCCTAGCATAACTCAGGTTCACTGAATGTATATCGTTACGACTTACGATTGCTCATTATTTTGATGTATTAGGTTATTTGGACCCCTTTTCTATAAGTGATACTTCCTATTTTTTTTTCCGGTTTTTTATTTTATTTTATAACTGCTCATTATTTTGATATGTGTCCCTAAATACATTAACTAAAACATTAGTAAATCACATACTGCACTTGTTTTATTTGTAATCACTATATTAACTATACAGTATACTAATTACCTGATATCACTAGTGTCCATATTTCATTATTTCTTTCTTGTTAAGTTGTTATCCATCATTCATTTTAAGATTGATTTTTGGTTGGTCATAATATTAATATGGGTAAGGATGTTGTGGGGTCGAAATTTGGAATAATACAAACTTTGGTGTATGCATATGAACCAATAATTAGTCATGAAATGAAACATGTAAATTGCAGATGATGATAGCACATACTGTAGCTTTTACCTAAGTTTTGATATGCTTTTAGGTACCAAATTATTTATTGTTGTTGGTGCTGGGTGCATATAGACATTAAAGTTGATGCTACACGAGGTCTATGAAATAATACTTAATTTAAAGAATATTTTGAGTAAAGACATTTTAAATTTTGTGAGAAAACTAAACTCTATATTTCTCGAGGTGGGGATGGTCTAGGTCAAGAGGGTCTTGGTCACCGTTGCGCTGGTGTAGGGCTGGAGTCTTGGTCACTTAGCTCGAGTGGCGACCATCGAGCAAACATAACATTTTTCGTGGGCAAGTACAAACCATTGGGAGATAAAAGTCGTGAAAAAATTGTAATAATTAAAAGTGTGCTCGTGTGACGTTTATGAAGCATCAGTGTGGACATGATCAACCAAAACCATTGCAAATGTTTAACCTTTTTATTTTTTTATTTTTATATATTTTTAAGCGTTTTAACCTGGTGAATTGATTACTCAAAAAAAATATTTTAAGTACAGAGAATGTGATTTAATTTCACATCTCAGCCCGTTATATAGACGAAAAGTCTAGATAACTAGAACACAACCACTACCCAATAATTTACTATATTTGACTCTAAACGAACAAGATAAATAAAAGCTACTAATGTCTAAATTAATCGCGAACATTAATATCCCACGACTTGCAGAATGCCTTATGTTATTTAGTTATATTATAAGCATAATTTTCATAACCATCATAGTGCATACATGTTGTAATCTGTGCTCATAGAATGCTTTACTTCTATAGACACGCCCTAATAAGTTAATTGGGTTATATAACAAATATGTGGTTAAACGTGTTGCAAACAATCAAATATGACCCGAGTTTTATTTGTTGGTTTGCTTATTTGTTTTCTTTATTTATTTGTTTGTTGTCCCTTTCATAAAGCTATTAATTGTTGTGAAGCCCACTCATTTTGTCATTTTCATTTTAGACAAAGTGACAACTATTACAATTGATTTAAATATTTGAGAAATGTCGAGACCTCTTTATGTTTCGTAGGCTCCAAAAGATAAGGATGATTCAAAGACACTCGTGTGGCACATTTTGGAATTTAGTAGCTCAGTTCATTTTAATGTAAGAAAAGTGTCATATCTTTGTACATATTATATGTCGATCATACAACTACTTAGCTTTAATACAAAGTACAAACTACTATTTCTTCCAACCCAATAAAAGTTTTATGCTAAGTTCAAAAAAGTAAAAAAATACTACCTCCGTCCCATAATAAGTGTCCACTTTGAATTTTCAAAGTCTTTCTCATTCAAATTTGACCATAAATATTTTTATTTGTGTTATGTAATACTTGATGAAAAATATATGAATGGATTGAGTTTTAAATGTATTTTCATTGATATAATTTTCATCAAGTGTTATATAACACAAATAATAATATTTATGGTCAAAGTTGAATGAGAAAGACTTTGAAAATTCAAAGTGGACACTTATTGTGGGACGGAGGGAGTAAAAGTTTTATGCACCATCCATCATTATTTGGTAGATAGGTGTATAATCCACATGAAATGCAAATCAATCTACTAAATCAAGTGTCAACTACAAATGATTGACAACAAATTTGGCTAAGAAATTATCTCAATGAAAAGGGTAACGCCGAAGATATAATTAGTTGACAGTGAGTGACATGAACGATGCATCGAAGGGACCGATACACGTCCCTCATCCTCGACGTGTAATCAGAATAACACAAAAGTCTTACGAATTGACATCTCGATTGTAATCGTCAATCTTTATCAGTCGAAAACTGGTTAAGATATCATGATCCATGCTTTGTGGGTAATTGACTAATTTCTTACATAGAATTAAAGTACTAAAATCTTCAATCAAATAATATAATCTTAAAAGTATAACTTAAAAAGAACATCACTTTAGAAGTCCCAAACAATCTTATGCCTTAAATGAAACTCTTAGAATAGAAAATACTTTATACTATTCTTCTACAAAACTTTTTTAATCGTCACCTTTTTAGTAACATTTAACAAACTTTGCATGTGTTCAAATCACAATAAGTGTCAATTAATCTATAAAGACGATGTATACCTGTTTCAGTTCCAAGATGGAATATTCCACGTCAAAGTCAATATCGTGGTGCTAATTATAACTTTAGCCTAACTTTTTTGACGAAACAAACGAAGAAAAAAGCTAAAAATCAACAAAATACGATAGCCCATATTTAGTTCAGGCGTGGCTATATTTTGTACACGCAATACAAGCTTCATTAATAACATAAAATCACATGACTTTTATAAGCTAGTTTTATAGCATAAATATTACATTTTCAAAGAGTTTATGATTAAACAAGAGTATCGGTATACATACTAATCAATTAGTTGCAACTACAAATTCTAGCTGTATTGAATGGTTGCGTGACGGGTTACTCGGTTTTTGATACCGTAAACAGATTATTCTGATAAACCGAATAACCTAGCTCTATTTCGGATATGGCATATATATCTTAATCCGGTTTCGCATTCATAAATTATACGTTCTTGGTATGTACTTCGAAAGAATAAAAATCAATATATGCGCATGTTTAGTAGATTGAAGATTGACGAATGTGTGACAATGGAAGCTTATTTTGGATAAAATAAGCACTAAACTTAAGAATCAAACTGTATTTGACCTGTTAGGCTTCTGTTTTCAGATATTCAAACAACTCGGGTCCGAATATCCAAAACTCTTTTTCGAATTCATATCGAAGTTGGGTTTCTTAAAAATTCAAATAACATGAAAACTGATCAATTCGAACCAAATAACACCGCGATGTGCATACGTCAAGTCTATTCGATTGGTCTAAGGTTTAAAAGGCTTTAAGCAGTACAAAAGAGGCCCAATTTAGGTTAGCAATTAGGCCCATGTACTTGTGTGGTTACATTTCTTCATTCCTTGCTAGAACTCTTGTCTTTGTAGAAGTTATTGCACGTTGGCAGTGAGCATAATGCGAGTTTATGCAAGTGGTTGTGCATAATTTTCTTTAAATGGAGTTAACATATCACTTTCTGACAGGGACGAAGTGTTGACATGGTATGTCACTTATCATACATGTACTAATACTAACAATATGTACTAATAACGCTGATTATGGGATGGATTGTTTCGAGTCTTGATGGTACTTTGGCCAGTTGATTTTAGTCTAACTGGTTTGCCTACTCATCATACTTGGAGGCTTGGAGATAGACCTTTCAGAAGTAGAACACTGTGTTTAAGGGGCCCTGCATAGCCATTTATCTATACAATGTTTTCGATTCATGTTTGCCAACTTATTTTTCTTATGGCAGACCTCGATCATGACCAGTCACTTTGGAAAAGGTGAAAGAAGATTGGCATTCTTGCCTTGATAATGAAGTGGGATTCAAGGTGACATTTACATCTGACTTGAGTCTATGGTTGAGCATATCAAGCATGAATCTTGTACTAATTGCAATCCTCTTTCGCCTTTCAAAAAATAAAATAACAATTGCAATCCTCTTTGAAAACCGGCTATTTTTTCGTCGCTAAAAGTCAAACTCTTCGGTAATACTTTTAGCGACGACAATGTCGTCCGAAGGTCAAAACAGGTCAAAAGTCCTCCGAATCGTATTTTAAATCCAGAAAACCTTTTTAACCATTTTATTCAAAGATTTAGGTTATATTGGAATAACATTAGTTCTGTAACATTTTAGTGGTTAATTAAAAGTCTCAGATTATTTGGACAAAATCTGTACTTGGGCAACTTGGTCCGAGCCATTTCTACCAGCACAAAATTATCCGTTTTGACCCGGTACCCAACTGCTCAACCACTATCACCTTTAGTTGTAGCCTCCGTTTCATTTATATTACTGTGCTATTGATTTAGTGATTGACTATGTTTATTAGTGTGGTTAGCCGTTAGCTGTGTCAGCAGTTATCTCCTTTAGTTGTTACTATATTTGTTAGGAGTCAAAACTTTGAAGGAGGTATTGATGCCAGAATAAGAGCAAGCTATCTTGCCTCACCTCCTTTAGTTGTTACAATACTCACAAACAGATAAAAAAAAAACAATACTAAGCTTCGTATCAGAATGTCTGTAGATTAGCAAAATATGCAGGGGGTGTCCGCAAATGAAATGTCTCTTCTTAGGAAAAGACAGAAAACTTTAAACCAATGGTACTTCTTGAATTAAACAAACAATTTAGCTAGTTTACCTTCATAGGTAGTTATAAACAGATTTGACTAAAAAAGATGCAGTAGCTCTAAAAATAACAAAACAAGTTCCTTTCCGGCAGAGAAAACACTCCCAGGTCAATATGAGAAACCGTTCCGCTTCTTTGGCCTTTAGCTGGAACCACAAAGGAAAAAATATTAGACCAATCAAAATAAGGAATTTTAAAACATGCTCATTTGCATTCGTAAAAAACTGAGAAATCGACTGATTACTTGGGTGCTGTGGCCACACTTCTTCTTCCTGCAGTTTGTAGCCCTTGGGTGCAGACGGCATAACACCTAACAAAAACCAATTTTGTTACATACAAGGAAATGATCAACGAAAACAATACACCAAATAAACTCAAACACTGAATGAACTAAAAAGATTCAAACTATATAATCCAAACACTGCACGTTCAAAAGCCGGTCTAATCTATACTCATTCATTGTCATTATTTAGAGAAAGCCGGTCTAATTTATTATACAATTCTGCTATAAATCCATTTGTGAATTCTTTAGAGATGAGGAATGTGTTACAAACGCATATATGAAATAAGCAAATTTCTTTCAAACATGTTACATTTCCACTTTTAATAGTAAACATTAAAAGACAAAGACGAGAAGAACTCACTTGCGGCAATTTTTTTTGTCTTGATGCTTCTTAACCAAAGCCAACAAAGGAAGGCTCAATGTTTCGTAAAAATCCTCCCCTAAGCCTTAAGACTAAATGAAGAGTCGACTCTAAACAAATTAAAAACGCAAAATCAGAAACTAAACAACACAACAAAATAAGATAATTACAACCTGAATCCAACCGGATAATATACCATCAAATCTATGTTTCTTAGCACAAATATGTATGTCAAGCAGTTGTAGTAATACAATATTAGACTTTTAGTAAGGATAGAAACACGATACACTATTTAGATATATAATAAAAACAGAATTGCAACATGTGTTTGATTTGATTTTAGTATAAACAACCATAACTCCTAAACTAATTAATAGAAATGGTAAAACAGTTAGCAAAGCAATAACACTCAGAAATCAAAACCATAGCATAACAATTTTTATTCAATAAATTGATATTGAAATTAATAAAGCTAAAATCTCCTTTGCAAATTAATTTACACTAGTACATAACATATATAATAAAATAAATTCAAAAGTTAATAATCAGTTAAAAAGAACAACCTTTTTGTATGTGGTAATCGGCAAGAGTACGGCCATCTTCAAATTGTTTTCCTGCAAAAATCAACCTCTGCTGGTCCGGAGGAATACCTTCTTTGTCCTGAATCTTGGCCTTAACGTTGTCGATGGTGTCTGATGACTCAACCTCAAGGGTTATTGTCTTCCCTGTCAAAGTTTTTACAAATATCTGCATTGTATCGAACTTTCCCAATTGTAATTAGTTAAAGGTTAATTACATGGAATATAAGCGAGTGAGATGTTTTATAGTATTATGCATGCTTGGGCTTTACGTATTGTCAACGCATGCTTGGCCTTTACGTATTAATTAACCGACTAGCTAGATCTATTATTATATTTTAGTTACCGATTTTAATTTTAGACAAGCAAATTAGCCCCATATGAGTTGCGGCTAAAATATCCGTGTAGAACCAATTTTTACAATAGAACCAATCAAGCAATTTTAGCCACTAATTTTTTTTTATCAAAATAAAAAAAATAATAATAAACTTTCACACTTTTTTTAAAAATTAAATATCTCGCAAACCATAAATCGTTACGCGAAAAAAAATACCATAGCGACGAGAATTACATTATTTTTCTACAGACATGCATTGTTATATACTTTCGACGAACATTTTTTTTTGACATTTTTTTTTCTCAAAATTTCCGCCTAGAAAAATCATATATGATTTGTAAAAATCATATGTGATTCGTTAAAATCAAATCATATGTGATTTTTACGAATCATATATGATTTTTACAAATCATATGTGATTTTACGAATCATATATGATTTTTCTGGGTGGAAATTTAAAAAAAAAATGTCGAAAAAAAAAAGTTCGTCGAAAGTATATAACAATGCATATCTATAGAAAGATGATTTAATTCTCGTCGCGATGGTATTTTTTTGTAGCTTGAAAATTTACCGTTTGCAAGATATGTTGTTTTAAAAAAATATGAAAAATATAAATGGGTGGCTATAATTGGTTTATAGATACTATGACATATATGGGTTATGCATGGATCTCAAGTATTCTATGAGTTGTGTGGGTTCAAAATCACACACACAATATATACATTCCTTCGGACCACAACGATCTTGCTTTCAGATTTTGCAAAACTTAATGTTTATCACTGCATCATTACGAGTTTGAGAGGAGATTTTAGATAATAAAGGCCTATTGGCCAGGTCCGTTTAGCTTTTAGGGTTTATGTCTTGTCTTTTCTATTTAATGTCTTTGTGATCATAATACATTTTTAGTTGAATATGATCATAATACATTTTTAGTATTCCATTACAGAGCACCTCCATTCAATTTAATAGAGTCAGCTTGCAAAGATAATGACTGAAAATCAATAATGAAGTAGCAATTAGAGCAAGAAAATTTTGTTTAATAGCGGTTATTAAAATTTGATTAAATTAATTAAATTTTAACATTATCTTTTAGTAAATTACTTAATTTTATTTCTATAGTATTAATTAATTATAAATCTTGTCAATTTAACTATATAAAAATATGCTTTTAAGATGATGTTATTTGGTTCATTCAAAATGCGAACGTTGATGGAACTTAATCAGACATCTTTATTGTTTTGTATCGAGATAAGTAATCTAGCATCTTCTTGTTAACCTTAGTTCTCGAAAGCCCGTCAAGAAACCATTTGCACATACGATTTTTAAACTTGGTGTGGAGCAAAATAAGATTTTTCTATTAAAAATTGTAAATGAATTACCTTCACAACAAGATGTAAGATCATTTGAAGACCAAACATTGTTTACATACTAAGGGATCAATCCCCACCTTTCATCTTCATCTCATCCAATGGATGAGATTAAATTCCCTCTTTACACTAGGGGGTATTTTTGTCTAATATATATAGATATTTTCTAATAAACTTTCCATTCATTTACACACACATGTGTGTTTTCTTCATCTCATTATTTTCTCTCTCTACACAATTAATACAAAAACAAAAAAACACAAATAGATCTAGATTCGATCGATCTTCATAAACAACACAAGTTTATCTTTTTTGATTCGTCAATCGATCATCTTATCATCTCGTTTTTCAATTTGTTAACATGAGGTTCATATTCTTCTTGTTATATTCATTCGATCTGTATTTTTTTAAGCTAATTCATGTGAATAAGCTTATGAATTAGAGGAAAGGAGAGTTGTATGAATAAGCGTGTGAATTAGATGAAATTTTGTATGAATAAGTTTATAAGTTAGAGGAGAGTTATGAATAAGCTTATGAGTTATTGTGACTTGAGTTTATTGTGATGAATTATAAGCTAACTTATTAACTTATTTTCATCACATCTTGTTATTTTATCATTTTTAGCTGATTCATGTGAATAAGCTTGTGAATTAGAGGATAAGAGAGTTATACGAATAAGCTTATGAATTAGAGTAGATTTAGTCTGAATAAGTTGTATTATTAGGTAGTTTTCTGATCTGAACAACTTATTATTTAGCATTTAATTGAATTAAGTTTCTGGTATAAGCTGATCTAAGCTGTTATGAAGTATATCATATATGATTTTAGTTTGGTTTAATATGTTTATAATCAAGGTTATTTTATTTTATATATTATATGTGATATCACATGTGATATTTTATTTTGTTGGATGTATCATATATGATATCACATACTATATCATACACTCTGTTTTATTTTATATATCATATGTGATATCATGTGTTCTTTTTTACTTTTTGTCATGAAACAACTTATTTATATTTTCATTTTTTTTAATTTTTTGTTTTTTTTTCTTACAGATATGTGCAAAAAATATCTAATGTCATTAACTTTAAAGAATGACAAGGTTTGGAGCACCTTGTTGGAGTTGCAAAGCCACTTGTAGTTGTTGTTTAAGGAGAGGAAGAATATGTTAACGAAGAAGAAGAGTTGTTTCAAAAATAAGTAGGCTTTGGTTCAATGATAAATTCATCAAACTAATTGATTCTTTTCACATATGATATGCTTGGAAATTCATCAAAATAATTGATTCTTTGTATTTTACAAGTTAGTAACAAACTATCATATGTGATTTTTTTCAAAAATCGTATATGATTTAACATGATCATCACTAATTTATCAGACCATTATACTTGATATTTTCTATTCTTATGCATTTATTTTACAAGTGATTATGAATGTGTGCAATAAAACTTAAACAAAATAGACATAATATCAAAAATCACATTTGTAAATGTTTCGCCAATTTTATTTCAGTATAAACATAATGACATAATACCAAGAAAGTTAAATCATATTAGCAAGACATTGTACCAGTTACCAATGGTTTACAAAATCGTCCGTAGACGTCAAAACACCATACATATTACAAGAAAAAATGAAGAATACATTTTAAACGTGAAATGAACATTCATGAGCTTTTTCATTGAGCTTCTTGGGCCTTTGGATTCTTGTAACGTTCAAGATGCCTTGAAAACAGCATTCTCTACACAAATAAGAAGATTTGATTTAATTTTCAAGCACATAATCATATATGATATATTATAATGGTAAAAAAGTTAACTTTGAAGCAGATTATCATATATGATATCATGCATATAACTAACTTTTAATTATTCACCAGGAGATGACAAACTTGCTTGTATTTTAATTTCAAGCACATTATCATATATGATATATTATAGTGTTAAAAAAGTTGGATTTCAAGCAGATTATCATATATGATATTATACACAAAACTAACTTTGTAGTACTCACCAGGAGATCACAAACTGCTTGTATTTTATTTTCAAGTACATTATCATATATGATATAGTATAAATGCTTAAAACCTACCTTATATCATATATGATGCAATACATAATTTTTTACAATTTTTTCAGGCAACTTATCATATATGATTTTTCACTAACAGGTCATCATCAACATATTTTCTTCATAAACATCAACATACTCGATCTGAAGCTTACTTATCACTATAACATCATCAAATGTCAAAATATCATCAAAATATCTTCTTTATAAAATGTATAAACACAATAACTTGAACAAAAATCACAATATGTTTATAAAAAAAAATATAAACAGTAACATTCACCATTTACGCATAATATAACATTAAAATATGCAAATAAAGTGATTTACACCTGAATTAGTGATGTTAAGCTTGCATTTATTCTTTTTTTTACTCGAAGCTTCATCTGTAAGTTTAATCGCTAAGATTTGTTCTTCAACAACATCATCGACATCTTTTTCTTCAATTTTTGATGCGATTTGTGGATGATTTTTGATGTGTGTGTGTGTATCTTTTGATTTGAGTAAAAGTATGTGTTGTGTGTGTTTTTAGTGTGTGTTTTGGAGAGAGAAAAAGTAGATCTGAAAATGAGAATGAGAAAGAGACGGGGTGTGAGTGTGATGGTGAGTGGGTAGTTGGGGGATAATTTTACCAAATTACTCTTCCGCTTTTTATTGTTTTTTTTTAATACAAAAATCCTTTTTAATCTGTACCATTCTTTTTTTTAGATTGATGGCTGTGATTTGTCCCTCAGTATCCAAGAAAAGTATGGTTTCTTAAATAACTCCACTCTCACAATATTGCTTAAAAGTACACTCATTTAAACAAAATATGATGAATTGATAAACGATTTGAACCCACATCAAAACATGAAAACCTGCAAGAAATCAAAACGAAACACAAATATAATACGTGTAACCCTTAAATTGTATTTTGGTAACAAATTAACAATACCTTGATTCCATCGACCCGAGCGATTTTGATAAGATTTTATTGATGTAATGATATAGTTTTGTAAATATTTAACACTTTAATTGTTAATGATTATATTTTGAGAATGAAAAATTAGGATTGGCCCAACCCAATACAACCTGATTTGACCCGTACAATAATTTACCCATCCACATATTACCAAACCGTTTGACCCACTCAAAAAAATAAGTAAATGATTGCTTCACTTTCGACAACCCACGAAACAATGGTATACATGTTCTTGATATATTGAACCAATGTGGCAATAGTTTTTCTGCTAGTTCTGAAAATGAACTTTCCACATACGTGAGAAACGTAACCATTTGTTACTCCGCACCTTTGATTTCACAATCCATTTATAAGCCTTTACCCATCACAAAATTGTTACGGAGTATATGACTCATACACATCAACAATTACTTTGTCCCCGTATCTTGCTAACAACGTCACCAAGTTGCTTATCCCGAAAAGAAGGTATTCTGTGACCAAGTCCACTTCGACATGACTGTGAGATAGAGAACAGTTTTTGAGTGTCTATGGGCACCACATGTCCAGGATTTTCTTCTAGCTATCCCCATAGACAGGGCTAGTTTAACATATGTCACCGGTGGAATATCGTACTATCCTTATGTATCGCTTTATGATTCCTTTATTTTTGGTTGATGAGATATGCTCAATTTATCGCAAGGCATGTTTGGATTCATTTGGGGAACCCGCAGTTCATTGCAATGAGCTCACAGGCTTAAAGTACAGACACGATATGGTTAGAGATGTCCTTTTTGACCTACATAGACGTGATGGGATCTCTGCCAAGAAGGAAGCACATGTGAATGTTTTGACTGACCCGTTTGATGGAAGATCCACACTCAGACCGGCAGATGTTTTGGTTTTTGGATGGGTTAGAGGGAAACATGCGTCTATGGATCTAACCGAGGTCTCTCCTCTCGTGGCTTTAAGTAGCCGGGGTTTTACAATGGGACAAGCTACTTTGAGAGCCGCCTCGTACAAAGTGACAAACTTGAAAAAGCGTGCATTGAAAATCAACATATTTTTATTCCTTTCACGTTTGATACTTTTGTTTTCTTACACATGAGGTAGTGGAGCTTATCAACAGAATTCAATGTGTTATGTATAGTAATGTTATGACACGTAGATCCACATATGTTTTTTTAAGTGAAATAGTTTTGCAATCCAAAAAAGGTTAGCGGCGCAGCTTGTTGCTCGTTTGTCTTTCAAATCTATGTAAATTCAAATTAGTTCGACGTAAAAAAAATCTAAATGTTGTTGTTGTTATTATTATTATTATTATTTGACGAGGCGAAAAGTGTACCGCTTTTAAGGGTCATTTAAGCCCGAATTCGAGATTATTTGATCAATTATTGCCCTAAATTGTTCCTTTTGTCATTTTAGGTACTTTTGACGAAGAATTTGAAAAAGGAAACATTTTGGACGTCTTTGAAGCATAAAAGTGAAGAAAACGGCAAACTCTCAAATTTCATTGCTGGAACATTACCTAATGGCGTCAAGATGTTACACATGACGACGTCAAGAGTTACAAAAGAGGTGGAACTGGAAAATACACGTGACGATCCAGAGAGTTTTTAAGCTTGTGGCCTGACGGCGTCACCAAGGCCGTCAGGATCCAAACATTAGTGACGGCCCATAGTATTTCTACACATGACGGCGTCACAAACAGATCTAGGCAATACGATTTTACCAAGGCGGCGAGTTGATAGTGTCACGATCTAACACATGATGCCGTCACAATGTATAATCTATATATAGTTTTCTAAATTTCATTCATTAGGGTGCAACTTTGAGGGAATAAACTCTAGTCTGAATTTTATTAGTTTTTCAAGGTTTCCAACCCCTTGATTCTTCCATGTTCAATTGAAGATAAGTATTTGTGAAAAACTAGAAGTGGGGTTGAATAGTTTACCGCTTTTTAACTTGATTATCTTTAAAAACTTTACGTTTGTTTAAAGATATAAACACAACATTATATGTTCAATTCTTTGAAAAGCTTTACGTGTGAATAACAATTCTAACTTTACTTGTTTAGTTCTTTGAATAGCTTTACGTTTGTTTAAAGATATAAGCACAACTTTACTTGTTTAATTCTTTGAAAAGCTTTACGTGTGATTAGCAATTCTAACTAAAAACAATATGTAATAAGCAAAGATAAAGAAAGAAACGATCAAACCACAACACGATTGTTTATCGTGGTTCGGCTACAAGGACTCTTTTTCCTTGCCCTACATCTACGCCTCGAGTTTCCAACTCGAGAGTTATAAGCACTAATCAACAAGCTCCTTTCCCGGTGGAGAAACTTTTACAACGTCGCTTACACTTTTACCAACACTAAGCTAGATGTCGAGTTCTTTACCAAGGGTACAACCACTCCCGTTAGTTCTTTTACAAGGGTACAACAACTCCCGACACACTACGTATTTTAAGGCCTAAACTACTAACCGATCACTTCTACACACATGATACAAATGAAGTATAAACTACCAAAACTTATACATAACAAAGCTAACAAGACTTGCAACTTTAAAGTTGAAGCTTGTAACTTCTTGAATGATCTTGTGAAGTCCCTTGCTACATAAGAGGATCACACAAGTCAAATGTTACTGAGTTAGTTGAGAGAGTATATCAAAATATATGTCCTAAAGTGATTACACAAAACAAACAAGTGGCTTGGTATTTATAGTAAAACAAGCAGCAGGTCTGGCGGATACGGCGGAACCCTCAGATGGGTTCCGCCCATGTAACCCCAGGGTTCCGCCAGGCTTGCAGTAAGTTTTACAATAAATAACACAAACCAACCAAAGTCACATCAACAACAACTAGTCAAACACATTAAATCCAATTTGGAAAGCTTCCAAAAATGTGTAAGAAGTTATGGCAAGTCAAATACACAAGCTTGCCATAAATGAATGATGTGACAAGACACTTTCTAATTAAAGAAATAAAAACAATGTTTTGTTTAAAAGGAAATGTAAACCTTAGTTTAAACAAGACTTAAACACTAAAGTGATGATTTACTAATAGCTAAAGTTCATACTTTGTCATTAACAAAACTTAGCAAAGATCGTAAAATAAAAATAACGTTTTTTAGGCGATATTTGTATTAACAATCTCCCCCTTTTTGTTGATGACAAAACATAAACTTTATTTATAAGTAAGCCACTAGTTTTAGTGTTAAGTCTTATAAAGTTAGTATAAAAACTTGTTTTTGCTAAGATGATGTGATATGCAAGAGTTAAGAAAAAAAATTTGAAACAAGTTTATATATAAATTCTCCCACTTTTTGTCGAAACAAAAAGAAGAGTAGCGAAGCTGAAGTATGCACTTGCTCACCATTGGACGATACTCCCCCTAAATGGAGTGCCAAGAGAGGAGGCATGGATTTTGAACCTACAAGAAAAAATGTTAGTTGCCTTACAAGACAAGTCATGAAAGCATTTCATGTCTAAAACACAACTAAGAGTTGTGAAGCGGAATAATGCAATACTCATGCTCCCCCTTGAATATTACTCCCCTAAATGGAGTATCAAGGAACGAAAACATGGATAATGATCCTACAAAAAGAAATGTTAGTTTCTAAAATACAAGATATATGTATGCTACCATAGCGAGGTATAGTTTACTTATTATATCTAAATGGTCAACAAACAATGCAAACCTTGTAGTAGAATGAAATTCATTTCATGTAAAATTTTGACTCTTAAAAAGTCAAAGACAAAAAATTAGGACGACATCATCCTACTTTAAAAATAAAGAAAAACTAAAAATAAACTAAGAACATAAAAAGCTACAAGGAAATCATCATTTTCCTTAATGAGAAACATTTTCCAAAAACAAGGCTAAGGTTGTTTTAAGGATGAAAATGTGTGTTGTAGATTGTAGCGGGTTTTATTTTGAAGGTTGAGAGGGTGACACGGTTTTGGTTTGTTGGTTTAAATGGGAAACATTTTTCAAAAGAAACGGTTTTGTTTCATTTTGGAGACTCTAAGGTTGAGGTGGGTGAGACAAGGATTGTAGATGATCCAAAATGTGGTTTAGTATAAACCTCATTTCTTCGGATAGCTCGCGAATTTCCCTTCGACACCCTTCACTAATGTGAGCGGTTCTTTCGCAATATCCGCAATCATGGCGGGGAAAGTTTGGTGGAAGAGAGGTTTGATTTGTTGGTGGTGGATGGTTTGAACTTGAAGGAGCAAATGTGGATGGTTGAGAGGTGTTTTTGCTTCCTTCATTAGTTGAGTGTAGTGTTGTTTGTAAAACCATAATATGGTTGATTTGAGAGTCAACCATACGTTTGAAGGCATGAAGGTGGTTTAAATGAGTTTCAATTTCATCATTAAGGTTTGGAGGTTTTTCCCATATGGATGCTTCTATTTTCTTATAAGAAGAAAGTAGAGATTCAAATTGTTGGGAATGTTCTTGTGGTGATGGTTGTTGTTGTTGTGGTTTTTGTTGTTGTGGTTGTTGGTTTTGAACAAAATGGCAGAAGCTTGGTTCGCCGGAAGGATTACCATGAAGGTCTTTGTAAATTGGGTGAAACACAAATGATTGTGAGTGTGTATAACCTTGATCATTTGGAAAAATTGATGGTCTAGCATAACGGTAAGCCAACCGTTCTACCAATGATGGTTGATAGAGTTCATCATCTAATTGCTCACTATGTTGTTGTTGGGTTTCCATTTGAGCAATGGTGTCAAAGAGTGACAAGGATGATGGACTTGATGATTTGGGTGATCGGTCTTCTAATGTTTCCAAATAGGGTAATGGTGATGTTGGTGGTGTATGGAAAAGTTCCATTGGTGTAAGTGTTGGTGATTGAGGTGATGGAGTTTTTTATGGTTGAGCTTGTTGAGAAGGTGATGTTGAATCACTTGAAGGTCTAGTTGATGGAGGAATGGTGGCTATGTTGGCGTTGCAATGTGTTGGAGTAGCAAGATTGAGCAAATCTTGAATAGTGATTACATTGGTATTGCAAGGTGTTGAGGTAGTGAGGTTAAGGAAATCTTGGATAGGTGAAGAAATGTTAAGCGAAGCATCACTTGAAGATGATGAGCTTGACTTGACGGTTTTGTTGAAGCAACAAGGTTTAACACTAATCTTAGTGGTTTTTGAGAAGGATTTTGATGTTTCGGATGAGGTGTTGGATTTAGTCATTTCAAAAGTGTGGTTTTGATGTTTTGTGAGAAGAAATTTTGATGGTGATGGTGTGATTTGAATTGTTGCAAAGCTTTCAAATTTATATGGTGGAAGAGATGTTGAAATGGGTGTTTGGATTTGATGTTCTACCATTCAAAGATTGAGGTTTCAAATGATTTTCATGAACATGTCACATCATTTGATGTCAATCCAATGGAATAGGGTGGAGTGAAAGACCAACATATGAACTCAATGCTTTGTGATCATGGGATGTGATTTGGTTGAAAATGTTCCAATGGTTTGAAGGATCCTTTAAAAGGGTTCCTTGGGTTAGTTATGTTTGAATTTGAATTTTTGGCGGGAAGTGACTTCCTAATTGTTTTAGTGAGTGAGAGTTGTCCTAATATGGTTATTGCAGGTAATGGAATATGTTTCTCACTAAAGATAATGGTTTGACACTTTACAAGCTTTGAACTTAAGAAAAATGACAAAAATTTTCTGCAGGTGACTGGCAGAACCCTCGCGAAACACAGGCGGAACCCTGTTTTGGGTTCCGTCTGGTCCGTTGGGCCATTTCTGGGTTGCCAGAAATTACACTGGCGGAACCCATTTGAGGGTGCCACCAGATCCGCCAGGTCTGAAAAATCAGACAGTCCACTAATTTGACCCGCGAGACGATTTTCAAATTTTTCGAAAACCCTTAAAAATGAAAATTTATTATATGTCTGATTAGGAAATGCAAAAATTTGGCATGTAGACATTCATATCATAGGACTTTGATCAGGGGCTAGCGATTTTCACTAAACTTAGTGAAATTTACTATAAGCATAAAAATTGACAAACACCTCAAATATTGTCATTATGCATAAAAGCTCATACAAAACATAATCCGATAAGCGTAATAAAACATGAATGTGAAAAACAATACAAATCACATAGTTTAACACATACAAGGTTCTAAAACCTTCATAAGCCAAACACTCCTTAATCACGCTTCTCACAACCGGTCTATCTTCTTATTGAGCTTGCTTAGGTACCTTCCAAAGCACTTGAAAATTCCTTTAGTTTGCTTGAACTTTTCGGATGCATTGTCAATGACGGGGAGTTCTTGAAGGTAGTCTAAAGGAGGTAACTTAGAGTTAGGAAGTTTATCGTCCTCACTCATGTCGGATAATGATGATGATGGTGAAGGTGAGCGAGTACGTTTGCCCTTAGCTTTGAAAACTCGTTTATCACTTAGAGGGATGAAGATGTGAGGAACGAGAGAATAGTCAAAGCACATTCCATTATCATTAGGAGGAATGGGTGAGATTGCTCTAAAGAGGCGGGTGAGAAGCATTCCATAAGGAAGAGCGGTTGTTCCTACCAAGGGTATGTCGGCTATTCTTTTGGCGAGGTAATAGGCTTAGTTAAAAGGTTGACCGGTGGAAATGATATAGAGCATGTAGCTAAGACATGTGTTGACATGATCTCTATTTCCTATGGAACTTATAACGTTGGCTCTAAGAATTTCTTCCCATTTATTAAATTGTGGTTTGAGCTCATTGATTTCCATACCAAAAGGGTCCTTATCTACCTCTTTACCCGAACGATTCTTCCTAGTTGTTGAGGTTCTAACAAATAGATGCTCACGAATTGCTTCCTTATTCGCAAGAGGATTGTCGTATGGATGAAAATGCTCAATGGAGTCAAGACTAGAAAGAGGCCACTTATCCGTATAGAGACATGTACCAACATTAGGGACACCAAGAATTGTTGCAAAATATTTCAAGGATATGATGTTTGGTATTTGATTAGTTTTAAAGGTTAGTGAGAATTCACCATCGTCATCGAAGTAAAGGGTTAAGGTTTCATAGAATTCTAAGATAAACCTAGGGCAAATTTGCTCATCGATGTCTAGGAGGCTATCAAAGTTGATTGCGGCAAAGTTTTGGCGAATGGATGTTCCCTCTAGGAAGGATGGATCAATGGTTCTTCCTTCATGAACATAGCGTTTTTCTAGACTCTTAAAGGTTTCAACTTGATCTTTGGTCCTATGGTGTTTGGGTAAGTACTTAAGGGTTTCCTTGTGATCGGAGAAATTTGCGGGAGGCATGTTGATTCCTAGAAAACACAAAATTTTATGTTAATGACCTTTAACAATGTGGATGTTCTAATGTGTTCCTATATGCAAACAATGTGGAGACTTGGTTATCTTGACTCATTTTGATGCCTAAATTGTTTTGTTATGCAAATTTTGTTTTAAAAACAAAAGATAACCAAGACTATCCTAATTGAATGTGTCTACGATTGAATGTACCCGAAAATACATATTAATTATGTATCCCCTTTAGCATTCAAGAGACAATATGCACATGATGTTTCAATGACGTTTTTCATTTGTTTTAACAATGTGGTGAAGAGTTATGTTCTAGTTATGGATTGTAATTTTTGAAAGACAATGCACTTGGTGTGTTTGGCAAATCAAAATAACAACAAAAAGGATACAATTCTTAACTAATGGAAGACATGATTGGTTAGCAACCAAGTTTTTCATGAATCAAAAAGTTCTATGCATAAACCCTAAGATTCTAGTTAATGAATGTAAATGAGAATGTTATACTTGAATCAAAAATGCAATTATGATTAGAACACTTACAAAGTTGATTAGATTTGAAGAGGTTAGATTGAAAGCCCTAAATTTCGTATGGTTATGTGTTTTTGAGAGGGTGATGGCTGTTTGAAAAATGAATGATTAAGTTAAGAGGGTGTTTGGTTTTGAAATTAAAAACATGCTGTAGATTTGGCGGACCAGGCGGAACCAAAGGGAGGGTTCCGCCCGTATGGTCTGAGGGTTCCGTGGGTACTGCATGGAAAACTTCAAAAGGGATTGTCTTTTTTTTTTTTTTTGGTTTTATCCTAATGTTCAAAACTAAGGTTTTAGTTCTTATGAGTCTTTGACTAAGCCTAGGGATGATGAATGCTTCTCATTCAAGAGGTTTTGTGAAAACGTTGACAGAATGGTTAACGTATAAGACTTTCTTAGTTAAGATGTTCCTCAATAAACATTTTTATCAAGACGATGATGACGGATCACAGTATGTCAATTAAGAACATAATGGATTAGATTGTTGCTGAAGTCGATGCTTCATTTGTTGAAGGGATAACAATGTTGATGGGATGAATACCGTTGTCGACGCGAGTTAGCTTGTTCAAGTGGAGCTTGTTGACGTGCTTCTCCATCCGATACTAATATGAGAACCATAAGCATTTTTGAAGAATCAATGGGTAAGTAAGTATAAAGGTGCAAGTACCACTTGTGCTTTTCTTACCTACATAATTCCATTTGGCATACACTATGGTTTCTATTCCCGTTCTTTTGGGATACCATAATCCTAGTTGTGTAGTACCTTTTGATGTATCCAAACAAGCTCAACTAAAGAGTTGTTTTAGGATCTTCTCTAAAAAGAGCACATAGACAAACACTAAACATAATGTTGGATCTAATTGTTATGAGAACAAGTAGTCTTCCGAACATTTCTCTATGTTTAGTTTTACCTACGGATTTACTAATCTCATTCTTGATAAGTCATCAATAACTTAACCATTGAGAACAATAGAGTAACTAGGAATGTCTTTAAAAATCCCTTGCTTTTGGGGCTTGCTTTTATTATCAAAAAGTCTTTCAAATATTGACACTATAATCACTTGATTACTTTGAAAAATCTATTTTGTTTCACTAGTTGTTTTACTCTAAATTCCAAAAACTGTTTTTGTTGAATTTGTTTAGACATAACTATGACCTATAAATCAAGTTTTATAACTTATGTCAATTTTACTTGATTCAATGTTTGACTCAAGGTGAGAAGATGTTATTTTGTACCTTTATCCTTAATATTTTACACAATATACTTGTCTTGCCATCATTGGACTTTCGATTAAGTCATCATCTACCAAATATGATATCTTAGAAGGAGGTGATCTCTCGTTAAATGTTATATTCAACGACTCCTCGACTCTTTGGGTTTCCTTACTTAAGACACTATGAACTTTATTCGTTTTGAAAAAGTCCAAGAGGTACAACATCATAAGACTAAGTGTCACATTTGATGTGTAAATCCTAGATGTTGAAAACTCATTTTATTCCACACATCCTAATGTATGCTAATGTGATTTATTTCACTTTGTGTGTTTTATGTGAAATTATCATAAAGGAGTGGTTGAAGTAAAACACAATTTAAGACCCAAAGTATGGTGTTTAAGAATGTTGTTTTACAAAGGTTTGTTTTGCAAGGATCACAAAAGTGTTAGACATTTTATCACTTAGGAAATTCTTAGTTAGCTCACTTGTAAGCAAGAGTTGAGTGAGACTTACTCAAGAGTTTCTCGTGTTTATCTCTTGACGGTTAAAGAACCGAAACACCTTATATCTCCTACTAGTACTAATGACGAAATTCCTTGTCGCAGAGAATCTAATCTTTGTTATTACTAATAACAGGTAAACATTTTAGAATACTAATAATAACACATACTACAACACATAATGCTAGAAACAAGAGACCATCAAAGTCAAGTTGAAGTAATGCGTACCTTTTAAATTGCATAGAGATGCTAACAAGAGAATAAACACAAAGCGTAAAATCTTGGTTTGACGACACGCTTGGAAACTCAATTACTCATGTATCCAAGAAGGTTAGATAATCATATAAAAGCATAGAGCATGATAATCTTAATCCTTTTATCATGAGTTTCTATTAGAGACTGAATTATCTCTAAATCTCTCTTCTAGGTTTATCAAATTTTACTTGCTTTGTTTTACTAGTTGATGGTGCTTTTTGAGTTAAATCCTAATCCGGTTTTATCTTTAAACAACCTTTGCCTCCTCAAAAATTTTTCAAGAGATTTTGAGCTTTCATCAAATTTAGCTAACATTTTTCCTTTCTCATTTTGCTTTTTAATCTCATGTTTGTAATCTAGACATAATTTACATTTTAGATCAATTTCAACATTACTATCAAGTCTAGACTAAGGGTGAGCATGGTCCAAAAACCGGACCGGACCGGACCGAACGGACCGAGGACCGAGAACCGGAAAAACCATAGACCGAGACCGGACCGAATGTGGTCGGTCCGGTCTTTGGTCGGTCCGGTCCAATTAGGCATATTTTGGCACGTTTTTTCGGTTTTTTGGTCGGTCCGGACCGGACCGACCGGACTGAGGACCGACCAAGCCAAAAAGACTAGACCGAGGACCGGACCGAATGTGGTCGGTCCGGTCCGGTCCGGTCGGTTTTGTCGGTCGGTCCGGTCCATCCGGTCCGTTTGCTCACCCTTAGTCTAGGCATTTTATCTTCTAACAAGATTTCCTTTTCAAAGTTATTCACAAAAGATTTTGACAATCACCCACCGGATCATTGTCTACGTCAACATCCGTTTCATTCCATGATTCGCAAGCAAGTTCATCAAGACACACGTACTCATCTTCACTTGTACCTTCATTTAAAACATTTAAACTAGTAGCACATGTATTAACTTCTACTAAGTGTCTATCTATTAGTTTTTCTAAAACTTCTAATTCATATGTAAGATCAAATTGATTATCTTTGACTTGACATATTTCTTGATGAAAGTTGATTATATTTTTCCAAATATCATTAGCCATTTGACAAAAATACTTTCTTTCATTTTGATACTTGATAAAGCTTTGTAAATCATTATCTTAGCTTTACTATTTTTATCAAGTTTAGAATAATCATCTTGGTTTTCAAAGCTTGTTTTCGTTGGTTTGAAATCATCAATAATATGCCAAAGATCTTAATCAATTGATTTTACATAGTTTTCAAATTCACTTTTCCATTCAAGGAAGTTTTCTTTTTCAAATAGCGGTGGGTTTTGAATAGGTTCCCCTTCTTTGAGATTTTCAAAATCCATGGATCGATCCAAGTTTTAAAATACACTATATTTTAAAGATCTTGAGTAACGTAGCTCCTGATGCCAATTGTGGAAAACTAGAAGGGGGGATGAATAGTTTAAAACTTTACGTTTGTTTAAAGATATAAACACAACATTATATGTTCAATTATATGAAAAGCTTTACGCGTGAATAACAATTCTAACTTTACTTGTTTAGTTCTTTGAATAGCTTTACGTTTGTTTTAAGATATAAGCACAACTTTACTTGTTTAATTTTTTGAAAAGCTTTACGTGTGATTAGCAATTCTAACTAAAAACAATATGTAATAAGCAAAGATAAAGAAAGAAACGATCAAACCACAACACGATTGTTTATCGTGGTTCGGCTACAAGGACTCTTTTTTCTTGCCCTACATCCACGCCTCGAGTTTCCAACTCGAGAGTTATAAGCACTAATCAACAAGCTCCTTTCCCGGTGGAGAAACCTTTACAACGTCGCTTACACTTTTACCAACACTAAGCTAGATGTCGAGTTCTTTTACACGGGTACAACCACTCCCATCGTCACTTACACTTTTACCGACACTAAGCTAGATGTCGAGTTCTTTACCAAGGGTACAACCACTCCCGTTAGTTCTTTTACAAAGGTACAACAACTCCCGACACACTACGTATTTTAAGGCCTAAAATACTAACCGATCACTTCTACACACATGATACAAATGAAGTATAAACTACCAAAACTTATACATAACAAAGCTAACAAGACTTGCAACTTTAGAGTTGAAGCTTGTAACTTCTTGAATGATCTTGTGAAGTCCCTTGCTACATAAGAGGATCACACAAGTCAAATGTTACTGAGTTAGTTGAGAGAGTATATCAAAATATATGTCCTAAAGTGATTACACAAAACAAACAAGTGGCTTGGTATTTATAGTAAAACAAACAGCAGGTCTGGCGGATACGGCGGAACCCTCAGAAGGGTTCCGCCCGTGTACCTCCAGGGTTCCGCCAGGCTTGCAGTAAGTTTTACAATAAATAACACAAACCAACCAAAGTCACATCAACAACAACTAGTCAAACACATTAAATCCAATTTGGAAAGCTTCAAAAAATGTGTAAGATGCTATGGCAAGTCAAATACATAAGCTTGCCATAAATGAATGATGTGATAAGACACTTTCTAATTAAAGAAATAAAAACAATATTTTGTTTAAAAGGAAATGTAAACCTTAGTTTAAACAAGACTTAAACACTAAAGTGATGATTTACTAATAGCTAAAGTTCATATTTTGTCATTAACAAAACTTAGCAAAGATCGTAAAATATAAATAACGTTTTTTAGGCGATATTTGTATTAACAATATTAATTCAAATTATTCAATATGTCTATGTGTTGTGTGATTATATCTTACGCTTTTCTTCTCTTTAACATGCTAGTCTAGGGTTGATTGTTTGTTTATAATTGTTACGGATGATTGTATTCGATGTTAGGCTTAAGAAAACTGGCAGACTTCCATTGGTAACTTGCTTGAACATCTTAAGAAACATGATCGGAGGTGCACTACGATTTTTGGTTGTATTTAATGCATAGGAGAGTTCTAATGATCCCATGTTAAGAGCTTCTAACGGCTCGACATAGGAGTGAAGTAGGATCCTATAGAGTTAGGGAATATTGTACACGACCCTACGACTAGTATTAAGGAATATGACCCGTCATCCATGCAATTGTAACAAGCTATCAACCTGTAAAAGATATCTAGGGAGTAATGAAGTCTAAGTAAACACAACTTTCCTCATTATTGTTTCCACCACATTAGTTTAATAGTTTTATTTTCATTTTTGTTATTTTATTTTGATTGCATTAGTAGTTAATTGGGTTAGTTGGCTCGCAACTAATTCCACCCACTCCTTAAAAACCCAAGATTTTACTTGCTTTCATAAAAATATAAAAATACAAAAAGAATCATCCCTCACCTCTAAACCTAGTTTAGTGGGCTTTCTAATCCTAGCGACACTATTCCTTAGTTGAACGATCAATCTCCCGATACTTGTCACTATACTATACTACAACGATCAGGTACACTGCCTGATGGAGGTTGTAAGCTTCTCGAGATCCCTTGAGAGGTAAAACCTGTTGCGAGGGTGCAATACCCACGTATCATTATTATTATATTAACTTGAATGAAAACCAATTAGCATACTAATAATTGATTCGAATATCGAGTCAAACTAACAGAATATAACATAAGTAACATTCATATAACCGTTTGTTCATTTATTTTCTCATGTAGGTATATTAGATAAATGAATGTAAGACGAACGTAAATTAGTTATAAAAAAGCTCAATAACAAGCTTATTAACGAGCTCAAAATAGATATATTACGAGTCGAGATCGAGCCAAGTTCGAGCTTGTAAAATATAATACCATGGGCCAAGCTCGAGCTTAAAAATAAGGCTCGGAATGAGCCGAGCTCGAGCTCGAGCTTTACAAAACTTAAACGAGCCGAGCTCGAGCTCTGGAGGCTCGGGCTCGGCTCGTTTATATTATCTCTTTTATAAAATAACTCTGTGGCTTATGATTGTTTGATTCTACTTCTGAAGGTATTTATTGATTAACTAATGAATACAAGGTAGTATTTGTGAAAATGCAGCATTGAGTTTTGCTCTTGTATGAAGACTTACACTTGTAATTAAGTCAACTGACCTCTAGCACAGGCAAGAAGAAAAATCTGTTGTTTTGGTTCGTTTTCACGAGATTGGTGGTGTCATTGAGTGTAGCTGTTGGCGAAAGGCGTTTTTTTTAGCTTAACAAGAACCATATATGATGAATGTGACATGCAATTTAAAAAAGATGCTAGGTTTTGGCTTACGTCAATGTATTATATATAGTATCAGAATAGTATTTTTTTTTTGTATTCATTCTTATTGTTTATACGGATACGAATAAGAAAACAGGAACTACATGTAAACCATATAAAATCATACTATACAATTTGATTCAATGATACATATTTCACGATTTGCATTGTTTTCTCAGTTCATCAAATCGAATTGTGTATGAGTTTACAGCTATATATGTTTCGTGAAATGAAAACAGAGACAAGTAATTTACATTTTAGTTGCGAAAATCAAGCAGTGGTAATCAACATAATACCTTATTTAAACAATCTTTTCGCTGAATTGATCTTTAAAGTACTTATAAATACCTTCATATTGCAGTAACTTTTGTACTTCATTTGTGTTCAAGCACATCCCCCAGATGCAAATCCTACCTTTCCAGCATCCACATCATACACAACCTGTATTGTCTTTTGTTGAACATTTCCCAATATACCTATATCAGAATCATCCCCATTTGCGGCAAAAGCTAAGCACACTTGACTTACACTAAAAGCAGCGAAGATCCCTTGAGGTGCAATGTCAAGCTCTGTGTTTCCACTCCAAACCATGCTTATGTTTGGTACGGTAATTGTGGTATAGTTGCTAAAATCATAACATGTATCAAATAAAGATGTTGCTTTAGTCAAGGGGTATTTTGTCATTTGTGCTCTGAATTCCTTACTTAGAGCCGAATAAGCTGTAGGAGGAAGCCTTGTGATAACGGTTCCTGAATCTATGATCATACCAGATGTTGAGAACACTGATGGGTTTATTGGTAGTTTGGTTTCACCAACATATATATAATTAAGGTCAAGACCATAGAGAGAGTCCCCTTGTGAGGTCGATAGTGGCGTGTACTTAACTCCACTAGCAACCCCACTACTTCCGAATGTTAAGTAGCCTGTAGAGCTAGCCGTTGATGGGAGACAGTAAGAGAAAACTTTCCCATATTTCTTAGCGGCCTGTGACACTAAGGATACCTTGTCTCGCCCAAGTCCTATTAACCCAGCAGCACGACCGAATAGTCCTCGGTTTCTTTGCCCACACCCAAAATAAAAATTATCAATTACATCACTTGAAGTCAAGGTAAGCTTATCTGTTGCATAGAATCCAACCGAGAAAGATCTGTCTCCATATTGAATACCATAAACACATGTTGATGAGCTGCATCCGGGTTTGTACCCGGTTGCAGAAGTGAGGCCTGAACATTCAGTCGAAGTACATGAAATATTCTTATAGGTGGTTGATGCAGATGGTGCAAATATGGGTTCTTGTTGGCTATAGCATGACCCGGCACATGGTTGGCATTGGGTCCAAGTAAGATCACTTCCTGTATCGAAAACGAGTGACATGTCTTTTTTTGGTGTACCTAATCCAATAGTCACAATGTAATTACCCGTTCCGATGGTGCTACCAGATTTTGCAGGGAGAGTGGCTTTGGAGCCCAGTGTATCCTTTTTCCCTTTGTTGAATGTCCTAGCCCTTATCGAGCGAACTCTCGATTCATCATGGGTGAAGATTTCTTCCGCAGTCAACGGTTTTATTACGTCTTCACTGAACTTAGAACATGGTCCATGTTTGTGAACTACTTCCAATGATCCCTTTCTCTTGTCACCTAATTTTATATATTTAGATCTCATTTAGTTACTGTAACAGAAAGTTAAAATCATATTGCATACTCAGTACTCAGTAGGGTAAATCCTAAAATGGTATTATGACGAACAAAATGTATCGCGTTATATATCAGATTCTTTCCTGACTTCAAACCACATAACTTTGCTTGGTTTCCTACAACCAATTGTAATAAAAATTCACTTCTAATTAACTACAGCCCTGTGGTTAGCAAAACCATACTTTTAAATCTTTGGTTTAAGACTTAAAACGAGTTACATGAAGAAAAAAAAAATCAAACTAATAAATAAAACGGGTTGAACATGTCTAACAGGTCAAAAGAAAGTCAAATTATTATGGTCGTAAATGTTTTATGAGTCAATCAAATGTCCGGTCCCAGCCATGCTAAAAATTACTCGTTAATCAGATGATACTCAACCAATCTATGTTGCCAGTTGTGCCTAAACTACATGAACCAATCAAACCAACCTTCGTATATAGGTTTAATTCAGTTATCCTAGCACCCGGTTTAGTATCAGTCTAGAATAAGATACAATCTAGTTATGTATATATGTACACATTGACATCGATTAATATATCGTGCAGCTAATCAAACAACATTTTGGCTGTTTTCGTTAATTTGGTTCTAGGACGCTTGTCACTTGATGTGGTGAAATCGTAAGAACGAGTAGTACGTTTATGGTTGCAAACAAAACCAAACCAAACAAAAACAACTTATTCAATATAAGGTATGACACTTTCCATGTGAATCTTCAATAAAACTAAGGGTTAGGTTATTTAAACCCGGGGTGTACATCGATTCTGTTCTCAACTTAATTGGTTTATTCGGTTCGGGTTGTTCGGTTAATTTCTTTCTTTGTTTCATAACCGAAAACCGTACTGAATCAAAAATATTTGTGACCGAACCAAGAACCGAACCGAACCGAGAATCGAACCAAAGTTCGGTTCGGTTATGGGTCAAAACCGAAAATGAATTTTGTACTTGAATTACACAATTTATATTTTTTAAATTTTAATTATATAGATTTTTGAAAAAAAAAACACTATTTCAAGCATAAAAAGCCTTTTTTTTGGATAAAATTTTAATAGTCTATATATATATATATATATATATATATATATATATATATATATATATATATATATATATATATATATATATATATGGTTTTCGTTTTGGTTTTTAGTTCACATAGCCAAAACAATATCCAAACAGAAATCCGAATTTTTTGTTCGGTTCGGTTCGGTTTTCGGTTTATTCGATTTATTACCCGAACCATAAACACCCTTATCTACAAGGTTTTTTTTTTTGTTTTGTTGTTTTTTTTTTTTTTTTTTTTTTTTTTTATATATTTATTTGTTAATTTTGTTTATATTAAAAAACTATAAAACTGAAAGTACAGAACATAAAATATTGAGTTTAATAAGTTAAAAGTATTAAACTGACATAAATACGGAACATAATTTGATAAAAAACTGTATGCTACTGTAAACAGGAATGGGCCAGGGGGTGAAACACGTAAAAAGTACACCCAATGGTCTGCGAGAAGGCATACCAAAACATAACCTAAAAGTAAAGTAGATTACAAAATACTTCTGTCACACTGGACTAGTGATAGTGACATTATTAGTCATGCGTTTATAAATTTCTAAAAATGATAATTGTTTCTAAATGTATCGAAATTGCTATTTTTTACTAAGTTTTGTATCAATCTATTTTTTTCCTAACAAATGTACAAAACTTGCTAATCCCACCAATCTTAACACCTGACGGGGTTTTTGGTTAGAGTTAATTACATAATTTGTCCTTGTGGTAGGCCTAAATTGCAAATTTCACCGTTTAAACCAATGATTATTTGTAACGTTAGTCCTTTATAATACAATAAGATACAATCTAGTTATGTATACATATACAAATTAACATCCATTAATATATTGTATTTTGTCTCGGATGGTTAGGTGCAGCTAATCAAACAACATTTTGGCTGTTTTCGTTTTTGGTTCTATGACGCTTGTGACTAGATGTCGCGAAATCAAGGCCGCTAAGTAAGAACGAGTAGTATGTTAGAGTTAGGTACTTAGGTTATTTGAAAACCAAATTTATTTATATATATATCAAGGTCCCCCCCCCCCCCCCCCCCCTTTTTTCATTTTATTATTTTTTTAATAATACTGTTTATATTAAAAACTATAAAGCTAAAAGTAAAGAACATAAAGTATAAAGTTTAATTGGTTAAAATTATTAAAATGACAGAAATACGAAACATAAACTGATAAAAAACCGTGTAGTACTTTAATCAAAAGTAGGCTAGAAGGTGAATCACGTAAAAAGTACACTCAATAATGTGCGAGAAGGGATATGAATATCATAACCCTAAAACTAAGATGGGTGGCAGTGGGGGCGGCATCACCCACCTGCAAGGTGATGCCGGCGGTGAACACCGCCGCCACCCCACCAGCATCATCAACGGCAAGCATTGAACGGCAAATATTGCCTCGGAGGCATGGGCTTTTCAAGGCAAATCTAACCGTTGGGCATTAAATTTTTTGGACGTTGGAGGAGCGTGCATTGGCCAAAAAATAAAATAAAATAAAATTTCCCCCTATATATATTCAACCTAAACACATACATTTTTAACACAAACAATACAATTCACATATATAAAATTCACATATTTTTACTATGGTTTTATCTTCTTCTTCGTCCGAATCGTTAGTGAGTCCCCCCGGCGAATTGTCCGAACTAGTGTCATCCGGTATAATGTAATTTTCTTTTAATTATATTTTTTTTTTGTTTTTTTTTTAAGTATTATATAATTTTCTTTTAGTTATTAATGAAATATTTATGTTTTAATTAAATTGTTTAATTTAATTTAAAAAAAAAAAAAAAAAAGTTGGGAGGTATGAAAAAGGCATGGTTGCCACTAAAATGGGGTTGGGAGGTATGGAAAAAGTATGAATGAGGTGAAATGATATTATTGGTGGATTTCGGAGGTATGAACGATTTCGGAATCATGACTGACAGTGTCCTAAAGCAAAAAACAAAATACTTTTGTCAGACTAGACTCGTATAGACTAGTGATAGTAACATTATATTATTGGTCATATGTTTCTACATTTCTGAAAATGAATGTAAGATAGAGGTTTTTTCATGTTTAGAGGGTTTAATTTTATGTCCACCTCTCAATTTAAAAAGTTAGATACACAAAATTAAAATTGTAGCAAACATACAATGTCGTGTCACGGGAACTACTTATTGTAAGAACCACGTGATTCTTAGCAAATACAGAAAGAGCCAAATGTTGATTAAATGGACGATTAAGACAAAATATGACAACATAATGCTAAAAAAAATCGTCATATTTGACATGTTATTTGCTATTTTTATTTGTGATTTGTTATTTTTTATTTGTAAAATCACTTTTAATTGGATATTTTTCACAACTCATATGTAATTTTTAAGTAATAAATCATATGTAATTTTTTGAATCACACGTGAAATTTCTGGGCGAAAATTTTAAGAAAAAAACAGTTCGTTAAAAATATATAAAAGTGCATATCTATATAAAGATAATTTAATTTTCGTCGCAATGGTATAATTAATTTCGCGGGATAATTAACAGTTTGTGAGATATTTTATTTTTTTTTTTAAAAGGAAAGCGAGTTTTATTTATTTGATGAAAAAAAATGAATGACTGAGATTGTATGATTTGTTTATTAGATAAAAATTATTCCATATGAAACTTTTGTCTAATTATCATTACATGTATCATCATAATTTAGGGTACGTTGTTTCTTAGAAGAGATTTTAATAAAAGGCTTGTTATTGTTATTATTATTATTATTATTATTATTATTATTATTATTATTATTATTATTATTTTCAAATTATATGAATGCACAGAGTTATGGTTAAGTTTTATCTATACTTCATATATAATGGAGGAAAACCTTTTTCTTTGTTAAATATATTTTTAAGTTTTAAGGAATACAAATTAATATGCAAGATTGAAGATTCACAAATGGTTAATGCCTTAATGGTATGCATAATACATTAAACAATAATTTCTCTACACATAGTTATTTAAAAATTTTATTAATGGAAGTTTAATGCTAAATTTTGTTTGGCTATGGACATTTAAAAACTTGAAAAATGCATATTGAAAAAACATTTATCATCTATGTATGTATTTTAGTAAAAGTTTAGTGAAATCCTTGTCTACTAAAAAATTCCATTGAAAAGAATCGTATATGTCAAGGTACTAAGATTTTCATGTGATTTATAAAGCACGAATATGTGTAATTTTTGAATATCGTAATTTATATAAGAAATATCATATATAATTATATATTATTAATCATGTACCGGAAGAAATAACTTTCATTTCTCTACGTTTACTCGATATATAAAATTTGACGAATATTACACAACAATACTGATTAGCAAATACCTTTTACCTCTAATCTTCACAACACTGTAATACTACTGACTACCATTTTCATATCATCATTGCATCATGATGAATAGGTAATTGACATTTTAATATGAAATAGTTTGCGCTAAAGTTATTCCCAAAATTATCGCCATACGTAAAATCTTGAAAAACATGTAATAAAAAAATATCGTTCGCCAAAAATTTAGATTACAGGATACCCACCGCCGTAATGAGCGAGTAACCTGCTAGTATATATTCTCACTTTGAGCGTCAAGTTTGATACAATTTTTTTTCAACTAATATATCTGTTACTTAAGAACTAAAAAAATAGTACAAAGTGTGTAAAACTTTATTAGTTTATTAACTATTAATAACATGTAAAAATTATTTACATCAATAAGTGTAAAAAATATAAAACAATAATTTTTACACTTCTAAATGTATGAAAGGAAGTTCACTCTATTAAGTGTAAGGTTTCGCAACACTCCTAAGTGTGGAAATTAATTGTAATACCCAATTTTTTCACACTTAAGAAAATCATGAGAAATTGAGTGTTACAAAATGATTTCAACACCTATAAGTTTGAACATTTCTTATATTTCTCTGCACTTAAACGTGAATTTTTTTTATACAATTATATGTATGGAAAATGAAAATCTATTTATAATTTTTTTCACACTTATAAATTTAGCTAGTTTTTATACATAATTAAGTGTTAATAGACTAATAAAGTTTTACACATATTTTGAAAGTGAGGAGATAAAATTAATTAGTGATTATAACCTATAACAGAATTAATTGATAAATTTGGTATTTAACCAATAACTTCAGGTATATGTATAACATTTCTAAATGCATGCTTATGTATGCATACCTAAACGAGTGGATATGTACACTTTATCAAATGATAAAACTTGAAATGTACATCAAAATATCTTAATTATAAGTTTAAGTTTAATTAACATTAATATATTTCAAATAATGTGTGTGAATGAAAGCCCACTATCCAGTTTTAATCATGTTTCTCTTAGTTGGGTACTTAAAGTGTGTCGGCGAAGAATTTTAAATATTTGATATGGACATCTATGGTCCAAAAGTCTCAATAAGCTATCCTCGTAGTGGCGGTTAACTCTTTTTGTCTTTCAGTTCTTACATGAAAGTGATTTTGAAGAAGACTAATGTTGGATTGTAGAGGCTAATGGAACCCTAGAAGACTTTGAAGAAGCCTTTGTTAGGCTTCAATAGGAGAGCAACAGAGGGTAGGCTCTGTTCGTGGGTCAGCAGCAGAGCCCTCCTAGGCCGTAACTATTATAGGCTTGGGTCTATATGGAAGTTGAAGCCTAACATTCTTATCTTGTGAAGAAAGTTAGGGCTTAGTTGTCCACTCCTATATATAGATCTCATATGTAATTGTAAATCTCAATACTTTTGTGTTAAGGTTTTTACTCTGTGTAGTTCGGCACAAAGTATGTGCAACACAAAGTTAAATAATACTCCATCTCTCGTTCAATATCGGACTGACTACGATCACCTAGATCGTGGGAACAGCTTTAAATTATTGTGTCGTGATTGTTCTTGTGTTTCTTGAGATCTTGTAGCTTCTGACTATGCTCTGTTTATTGTATAGATGAGAAGTATTCGTGTGTTTGACTGTGTACGCTTACACAGTTGTCTTATTTAGGCTCATATTCCTATCAAGTGATATCTCATAGGGTGTCGGAGCTTGCTAGGGTGTTGTGGTGGGATCATGTTTTCTTTCAACAAGTGGTATCAGAGCCACGTTCGAGTATCATGAGAGCAATAACAAAAGGCGAAAGAATTAGATCTAATATCGAGGTTGATGATGTATTTTGGCTATTAGGCTCTGCAATTCTGGAGGAGGCTGTGCAAGCTTAAGAGGGGCTCTACTAGTCCGATTGTTATAGAGGCGGACCTTGGATTACTTGGGTAGTATGTTTAGGTTGCAGAGATAGACTAAGGATTACTTGGGTTCTCGATGTAGGCTAGGTTACATAATGATAGTGTCATAGAAGAACAATTGGAACGACACGTATTGGAATTGTTTACAATAATGGTATAACAGAGTGTTAGGCTATGATTACGAAGCCTTTGTAGGCTACCATCATGAGCCTGTTGCTGTGAAGGTTATCACAGATGGTTCTAAAGATACAGAAGGTTGTTGTGGAGAGCAATATTGTAAATCCTTGTTTAGGTTTCGGTTGTATCAGTTCATGTGGTCCTGTGCATGGGAATGATGAAAAACTACAAGTTTTGCTCTTGTAAATTGTTGGAGGCAGTTGTGAAGGTTCTTGCTGTGGGTATTAAGGA
Source organism: Artemisia argyi (assembly GCA_030686995.1). Classification (NCBI taxonomy): domain Eukaryota; kingdom Viridiplantae; phylum Streptophyta; class Magnoliopsida; order Asterales; family Asteraceae; genus Artemisia; species Artemisia argyi. The sequence continues at coordinate 90,657,550 of CM060696.1, forward strand.
CATGCCCCTCAAGACTATTTATGTTATTGTTTGGATCCTGAAGATTTAGAGGCTTTGTCATGATCTCAAAGAGGAACTTAACCTTTGTAGGGAAGTTGGACGATGAAGGGTACCATGTTGGCTTCGGTTGATCAGATGTGGTAGGTGGTAAAAGGTATTTAGGTTATTGCATGCATATTAAATTAGGAGCCCTTATACTGGGTTGAAATTCCAGTGTCGGAATGATTTCTATGATGGAATGGTCGAGCAGGAATTTAACAGAAGGTGTCAATTGGGAGGCTGAAAGGTTGAAATCTATCAGTAAGAGGCTCGATGAGAGGCCTCTTGAGGGACTCTGTCAGTGATTTTGTAAGAGGTTACGTGAGAGGCTCAATGAGCAGAAATCTCTAAAATTCGCCATGTGAAATTCATGTGTTAGATTTAGTAAGTCATGGCGTGCTTTCATTTATTCTTGAGATTTCATGAACTAGTACAGGTTCGAGAACTAAGGGAAGTGTCAAAGCTAGTAGGACCATTGGAACAAGTACGAGCTCTGTAGACAGATGGTAATCTTCAGGTATAAGAGTTTGAGTCTTCGTATAAAAACTATCTAATGGAAAGTTATCTTGCAGTTGACCAGTGATAGTGAACTAAAAGTTTTCTCATGGAGCCACAATTTGTGACCAAAACAAATTAAAGTATCCGTATAGTGGAGTTGGCTAGGTTTGAGATGAGTTCACTGGGGAAATCAGACATCTGTAGTTTTGGTTAGGTTACTAACGGGAAAGCAAAGTTTATGAAGTGAATATTCAAGGGTGTGAAGGCGTTTTCACATGTAAACCTTGATGAGTACATCCGCAAAGCACTATTGGAGGCACTTTTAATTGCTGGGAAGGAAGGTCTAGCATGCATTGAAACTCTGTACGGATGGGTCTACTGGTTTTGATGAAGTGTTGGTGGCAGAATCAGTCACAAAAAAGATCAGAAGCAGAAGAGATGGTTTTCTCTTGAAAGGAATTATGCAATCGGAGCCCGATGTGGTTTTGGTGTGCCTTTTCAAGGGCTGAGAATGTTGTTTGAACTAGAAAGTGATATGTTATCCGAGTTTCAAGATGTTATTCATGATACCTTGTATCGAAAGTCTCTTAACTCTGCATTTAGTTAGTTGTCCCGTAAGTTCGGTTGTACGGAGAGGTTGGAACGAAGACATTATTGAAGGGATAATGATGAAGGTTTACTTGAATTACTGGATGGAGAGCAGTTGGAGTCTCTAAGTGGGAAATTGTTGGATTATGGAGGCAACTGGGACCCGAGAAGACTTTGCAGAAGCCTTTGTTGGGCTTCAACAAGAGAGTGACAGTGGGTAGGCTTTGTTCATGGGTCTGCAGCAGAGCCCTCTTTGGCTGTAACTATTATGGGCTTGGGTCCATATGAAAGTTGAAGGCGGAGATTCTTATCTTGTGGAGAAAGTTAGGGTTTAACTATCCACCCCTATATATATAGATCTCATATATAATTTTAAACCTCGATACTTATGTGTTAGGATTTGTACCATGTGCAGTTCGGCACAGAGTGAAATAATAGTCTCTCTTGTTCAAGAGTGGACTGACCATGATCATCTAGATCGTGGGAACCACTATAAATTCCAGTTTTTAATTGTTCCTTTGTTTCCTGTGATGCTGTAGCTTCTGATTATGCTCTGTTTATTGTACGGTAGTGGTTACACGAGGTGTCCGAGTGTTTGATTGTGTACGCTTACACGATTGTCTTGATTGGGCTCATATTCCTATCAAGTGATATCTCATAGGGTGTCGGAGCATGCTAGGGTGTTACTAGGGCCGTCTCGTGGTTTTCGGTAGCCGTAGGCAATAACAACACAGATGCTCTATTACACTTGTATACTAAAGAGAAATTGCATATAAACTTGAATTATGATTCATATGTCTTTAATATTATATGTAATTTATATGCAAAACTAATAAAAATGTGACTCATTTTAAATGAAGGTCTTGTGCGACGACACTTATTGCACTCCTTCCGAGTTCCGAGACCTCTCTGGTTGTGATGAGATCTGGCTTCTCTCATCAACTAGCATCTCAAGTAAAGTTGTATTTCAATTCGTTTCAATTAAGAAAAGTTTTTTTAAACATGTATTCTCGCGGTTTTGCCGCATGAGTACGTACATGTATAAAAGAAATTACTTGGTACGTAAGACCCTGAAAGTCCCATTTTAAGATCAGTAACCTCATAGCATTATATTGTATGTTGCCGAACGATGAATGCAAATCCTCTTTTTTCATCATGCTTAGATGCTTACATTTTGAAGATTTATAACCCTATTATATCAATGTTTCTAAATACATAGACTGATTGGCCCTATGATTAAATATAAAACTATTCATCTATAACATACTATATCGCCGAGACTTTTCTGGCAACAACAATATAATCATATCGTAATAATTGTTACAAAGACAGATATGATTTTAACATCAAAATTTAAGTGCTATTTCCTACATCTCAAATTTTATCGTGTATAATGGTTTTTCTACGACACTGGTTTCCGGAACTCTGAAAGATTATTGAAAAATGATTCTTATACCTAATTAGCAATCTTACTTGTATGTCTAATAATTTGATTGGTGGATTTGAAAAAGTGATTGGTGAGGGAATTTTGAGAGAAAAAATGTATAATACAATTGTATAAGTAATTTATGCATTAAACATATATTTAGACATAGATTGTAGGCCTAAATAGCATTACTCAAGATTAATACAGCCCATCATGTGAATTTGTTTCAAATTTATTCAAATATTACCCATAGCTAAATTACTAAGCTTATGTAATTTTTTATTTTTATTATTATTTTTATTTTTTCTAATTGTAAGTAATAAATTGGTTTTTTTAAAAAGGATGTGATGCGAGTACTACTGTAATTTGCATCATCAAATAGAAACGGTTATTAACAAAACTTAATACGTAGTATATTATTTCACGGCAATTATTATATTGTATGTTTCTAATAGTGACTATGTCCGGGTTATCTACCCAGTTGGTAAGTTTTGTCCTTTTTACAAATATCATACTTACCGCGACTCGTAAAAAGTATTCACTCGGTTGTTTAATTTACTTGTCATAGGAGGAGCTTATCACATATTTAAGGGGCTAACACATGACACATACATACGCTAGTATATCTTTTATATCATAAAGGAATTACATCATTTCGAAGTTTTTTTGAAAAAACAATCTTAGTGAAAAAAAATTTAGATCAATAGGAATGCTAAATTTTGATACATAAGCGAAATCGAGCAATATGATTAGCCAAATAAAAGTCAAAATTGAATTGATTTTAGTTAAACTTTAATAAATTTGATAGAGAATTTGATTAAAGAAAAAAAACACATAAAAATATAAGTGTCAACTTTATGAAAATAAAAACTTAAAAAAAGATGAGGTAATTAACAAAACGTTAGTAGTTGAATTTTAAATATATTATATAGAGTTAAGTGTAAAATTATAAATCTTCATGTTTTTTGATAACTTTAGATAATAAACAAATAACCCCTTACACTTTATACACCTTACACTTTATAATATAAACTTTGTTTACAATTACATGAGTATTAGTATTAATTTGAGAGTTCCATCCATTAAACTTACACAATTTTATAAATGTACGAATTAGTTTTGGTCAAACTTTAATAAATTTAGTGGAGAATTTGATTAAAGAAAAAAAAAACACATAAAAATATAGGTATCAAATTTATGAAAATTAAAACTTAAAAAAAAAGAGGCAATTAATAAAACATTAGTGGTTGAATTTTAAATATATTATACGGAGTTGGGTGTAAAATTATAAATTTTCATGTTTTTTTATAACTTTAGATAATAAACAAATAACCCCTTACACTTTATAATATAAACTTTGTTTACAATACATGAGTATTAGTATTTGTTTGAGACTTCTATCCATTAAACTTACAAAATTTTATAAATGTATGAATTAGTTTTAATATACGTTAAATACTTTTAAAATAAATATTAGTTTTAAACTTTTATCTATTAAAATACTCCATCCGTCACATATTAAGTGTCCACAATGAAATCTTTGGATGTCCCAAATTAAGTGTCCACTTGTACCTTTCAACCAATAAGATGAGAGTTTAGTGGGTAAAAGTAATATTTGATTGGTGAAGATTTTAATTAATGGAATCTCCTAAAACTTTGTGCATTATGAAAGTGGGCACTTAATATGGGACGGAGGTAGTATCTTTTTACTATGTACGTTAAATATAAATATACGTCAAATTCTATCTATATTAACAGTAATATAAATATTAAATGGTAAGTACGAGTTACTGTGATATGAAAATAAATATACGCGATTGTACTTATAACGACTCATGTAATTATTACTATATATATATATATAACGCAGCGTCGCAAAATGACGCACACCATGTCATTTAGGTTTTTCCGGTTTTTGGGCTTGCCCCATGCGTGTTGTCCAGGCCCATGATCTAAGCCTTCTTCTTCTTTTTGGTTTTTACATTCATGAGGTCACCGCTTTCCTTATACTTATCTTCTTCCTCTGCCTTTTCTCGACCTTTTGCCGGAATCTTCTTACCTGTAGCTAAAAATAGGTTGTCTTTTGCTTCATCTTCGTTTTATTGCTTTCTTTTATTGGAATCGTGTTTGTGTTTGCATCTATTGGTTGTCGTCTATGTGTTTTGTGCATCTATTCAGTTTCATCTATGTGTTTTCGTAAATCGTGTCGCGCCGTGTTATACGTGTACATTGTTTGTTGTTTAGTTGTCTTTTGATGTTTGTTGTATTTCCTATTTAGATGTGCGAACTAAGAGTAGGGGTGTGCGTAGAAATAGTGGTCACGAAATCTTACAAGATCACTGGTTTGTTACTACTTATGCTGATGTGGGTTCAGCTTCTGTTATTTAAAGTTTATATACGGATATCCGGAAAAATATTTTTAAAAAACTTTACGGAGTATATTTTAACTTCATCAATGCTCATTATGTGCTACTAAACTCGCATATTTTGTACAACATGATATCAATAGTTAAAGTTAAACAACAACAACAACCTCAACATTAACATATATGTCAGCTAAACAAAGTTAAATCTTTCATCCAATAAAATTTTTACAAAATATTAATTGATATTAATACATAATGAAAAACTCATGCATATTTATTAGTTGTACTTATATCATAATTTTCACGGATAAATTTTTATATATCTATATAGAAAACAAAAAATTTAAAATAAATTTGATTTATGTGTAAACCCATGTGATCAAAGAACCTTTGGCTCAATAACATTATAAGGAGACACGCTCAAGAATCAAATACAAGGTCGATGCCACGGTTATATTTACAATTTCTAGATCTGCTAACTATTTCTTACTTTCGCACATGTTGATACTCTAACTTTTTAAAATATACATAAGATTTTCTATTTTTTAACGATAATACTATATAATTAAATTTTTCTGAAAAAAGCCCGTGAGTGCACGGGTATTATAACTAGTATACACATACACATTTACACACAGACACACGTATACAAATAGAAACATGTATATATATCGTGTCACATTCTGTGTGTGTTGTTGTATAGAGAAAGTAGAGTTTGTAATTAAGGGAATACATTCGAACCTTTAGTGGATGGATTACAAGTAGATGATGGTAGTAAAGAGCTTAGTTGAAGGGTATGATAATGGTGTTCTTCTTCGTCAGTAGTCTCCAAAGCAAGCTCTTTTCTAGCAACAACAAAAAAAGACAAGAGAAAACAAGAAAGAAAGAAAATGAGAAACTTTGATGGTGCCATTTCCGCTTTCTCAATAATGTGTCTCTTAGGCTCTCGCACTCCATTATTTATAGTGAACTTGACTTCGTATTGTCAAATTTCAATATCTTGTGATTCTTCACACATCAAATTTGTTAGATGATAGGTTAAAAATGGTCCATTTAGGTTTAAGGTTTTATTAGCTTATTCTTTAATTCATATTCTATTATAAATAAACATGAAATATCATTATATAATCACACAAAAACACAATCAATAATATCTTCGAGCTTTAGGTAAGAATCACCTATAAAAAGGCAAAGCAAGCCATGACGTAAAGTTTTTTTTTTTTTTTTTTTTTTTTTTTTTTTTTTTTTTTTTTTAATCAAACGTCATAAAAAATTGAGGAAACCGCGAAGCAATATACAATTATGTCGCCAAATACAAGTCCATCTCTATGCAAATGAACGATAAAGTAGAGGAGAAAAAGAAAATAAGAATGAAGACGAAGAGGATTTCAATATTTATCTAATTTGTACGTCTGGAAATATCCCGTTTAGATTGAAAGGGATGTTAGATGATAGGTTAAGACCTAAGCCTAAAGGATTATGATTTATTAGGTTTAGAGTTTTGTTAGCTTGTTTTTATGTCGTGTTTTATTATAAATAGATTTTAAAGATCCTTCTATAATCACACAAAAACATAATTAATAATATCTTTATTTACAAAATATTGTAAATAAATATTTCAAATAGCTCCATCAGATTTGTGATCGATAATACGCTATTCACGAAAACACAAAAAGACGAGGCTCTCTATTTAAGAGAACGATGAAAAACATGTTGGTTACCATAGGGTGTATTGTTTTGCTATCATCAATAAATTGTAATATGTATGATATTTTAAGTTATTGTATTTTCACATATATGTTTAAATAAAGATAAAAAATACTTGGAAATTTGCACGCTGTCGAATATTTAGTTCAAACTCCGGTATCTACCACACTTAATGATGATTGCGACGTGATGCTGGGATGATCGGAATGAATATTGGCAGAAGAATTGAAGAATGATTATGGATCGAGATGATGAAGAAGATGAACCTCTGAATTTGAGGGGAAGGGAGGAGAGAGAAAAACACTTAAGGGGTGCTTGGTAAAGGGTTAAAGGGGTGGGGAATGAGTAATATATTTAAAATGGCTCACATCACTCAATATATGGTGCTTGGTTAGGAAGTGCAAAGGTATTGATTACCCCGTAGTAAGTAATCAACCATTATAGAGTAAATTGAGGGGTAATGTATTAATTACCCATATCACTCATTCTTTTGCATTCCGTTTCCTTTTCCCCACTTTGAACCAAGCGGACCCTTAATGTGTATGATATAAATGAGAATAAAGGAGAAATGAAAAGAAAAACCTTTATATAGTTGGACTTAAAAAGAGTTTATAAGAGAAAAGGGTAGATTGAATCTTCACCATCGTATCTAACTAAATGGATGATGAGAATTAATCCCTCGATGTGCATCAAAATAAGTGTCGTCATATGAATGTTTCTCTTACTTTCATATGTAGTTATAGACAAAAATGACTTGAAAAAAAGGCGTAGACTTTTTAAGAATAGCAAAAACAAATTCCACTCCAACCGACAAAGTTGTGAACTAATAGAAAAAATGTTTTTTCACAAAAGTCTTACAAACTATTCAAGCATGGACAAGAATGGTTAAGACATGTGATAAATGTATGTTGTAGTTTCCGCTAAGATATCTCATGCTATCTTTGAATGATAGTTTTCATATTGTAACAATTGTACTACATAGAGCTTATGCAGGCAAGAGCACATGTATAGTTTAAAATGTACAAGTAGCTCTACCAAAAAATACAAGTGTTTCAAAGTTTTTTTAATAAATTAATATTTTTAAGTATTGTTTATAAACAAAAGAATTGTTTTTGTTATGAATTATCAGTTCAAAGCTCAAAACATTGAAATTTATATTTGCCACCTTTTTCAATTGTAGATCAATAATGCACATATATATTGTCTATTAATTACCCAAAATATCGTAACTATAATATTTGTCGCTATAAAACCCCATCGTTATATACGAATACTCGCTATGAGATATAATAAATGTAAGACGGAGGTAAATTAGTTATAAACGAGCTCAACAACAAGCTTATTAACGAGCTCAAAATAAATATATTACTAGCTGAGATCTAGCCAAGCTTTAAATTTCCATTGCGAAATCGTATAAATGAGCCGAGCTCGAGCTTAAAAAGTAAGGCTCGAAATGAGCCAAACTCGAGCTTTACGAAACTTAAACGAGCCGAGCTCGAGCTCTAGCAAGCTGGCTCGTTCCCACCCCTGTCTCTCTTTTATGAAATAACTCCTGTGACTTATGATTTTTTGATTCAACTTCGCAAGATATTTATTGATTATGTAATGCATACAAGGAAGTATTTCACTGTATTTGTGAAAATGCAGCATTGAGTTTTGGTCCTGTATGAAGACTTACATTTGTAATTAAGTCAACTGGCCTCTAGCATAGGCAAGAGAAAAAATCTGTCATTAGAGGTCGTTTTCACGAGATTGGCGGTGTCATTAAGCGTAGCTGTTGGTGAAAGGCGTTTTTTTAGCTTAACAAGAACCATAGATATATGATGAATGAGACATGCAATTTAAAAACAAGGCTAGGTTTTGGCTCACGTCAATGCATCTATACTACCTACCTTATAATGTAAATAGAGTAATAGACACTTCCCTCTATTAATGTTTTAAGACTTCCTAATCTATATCTTAACTACTTATAATGTAGATTTAGTCAAAGAGAAAAAGTGAAAAACTGAATTTTCAGTCAATCCCTATTTTGCCCTTCTATACTAAAAGGGTGAGAGAAAATGAATTGTGTAATTAATGCTTTTATTAAAACACCCCATAACTTAAAATTACAATAATTTATTCATATGGTACAACCAATTAAAAGCATCTATATCAAATTAAAAACAATCAATTAAAACACCCCTTACTAAAAAAGTGAAATAAAATTTTACAATATACAATTTAAACAAGCTACAACATAATATAAAATATAAACTAATTAAACACACTAATTAATGTTATTTTTAAAACACCCTAAAATGAAAAGTATATGTTATTATACACATTATACAAATTAATAAAACACACAAAACTTTATACAAGCTAACAAGTTGATGTTGCATATAGTTTTGAAAACTGGACCGGACCAACAGGTTCAACTGGGAAAAACATATAGTTTTGAAAACTGGACACGACGGGTTCAGTTATTAAAAGCATGACTCAGTTTAAATCGACCAATTTTTCGACCGAAACGGTTCAACCGGGTTTCAAAACATTATGTTGACATGAGCTTAAGTATCAAAGTCAATAAGTCAATAAGTCAACACATTTAATCCCTAAATCTTCAAACTTTTATTAGAGGTGGCAAAACGGGCGGGCACGAGCACAGGCTAAAATGGCACGGGTTAAAACGGGCACGGGCTAAACGGACAAATTATAAATCGGGCCAAACGGGCACGGGCTAAAACGAGCAAATTATAATTCAACTATTAAAAACATTCGGAACAGTCCTAAAAACCTCTTTAATTCATCTTGTAAAAAAAGATCAAGCATCTAAGTCTTAACTATATTTAATTATTTTTTCTTAAAAAAAAAATAGAGTATTAAATGAATAAAAATGCAACTAATTAAATATATCTATCAATTAATTAGAGTATTAAATAATTATGCATAAAATAGTTAATAAATGAGATAAATTAAAATTAAAATAGTTGGAATGTTTTATAGTTACCAGTGACAAGTGAATTGGTCGAAAAAAAAATGAGAGTAATTGTTTGAAAGTTGAATTGTGTGATTCGAAAACCCATCTAATAATATCTGTTTTATCTTTTGCCTGTAAGAGCCCATTAAATAAATGCAATGGGGCAAAAAACGCCCCAAACTTTTAAAAATGTGTCAAAAATCGCCCAAAAGTTACAAATTGGGCAAGATTTGCCACCCCTAACTTTTATTATTTTTCATTTATAACCCATAAACTTTCTTTATCACTAAACGATCTGTCGTTATAAAATCCAGTTGCTATGCACGGGTATTCGACTAGTTACATATAATAGAGGAAGCACTCTCTCTCCAAAATTTTCAAATTTACAAGAAATAATACATAATTTACAACACTTTAATGCAACCAATTTTTATAATTACAACAATCATAACATGGTGTATAAGATATTAGCACATGGTACAAACGAATCACCCAATCACTAAAATATACAACTATTTTATCACAATAGACAATCTAATCAAGCTATTAAGCCAAACACTTAAAAATTTATTCAACACATACAATTAATATATCACTAAATGACCCCTTCACTCAAAAATACAGTTATATTAGTACATGGTACAAACCAATCATAACCCAAGCACTTAATAAGAAAAAAATAATAATAAGGAAAGTAAAAACAATTATAAGCGATTGAAACCTGTCGGGATTCAATATTTAACATCAATTAAAATTTATCAGTGGATTGAAAGACCACTGAATTTTATTGTCACCTCTCTTAAAAAAAAATAATAAAATAAAAAAATAATAATCGCTCAAAACTTCTTAGTTTGCTACCTTCAACAGCAATATTTAATCTTGTCTCGAGCAAGTAGGTTTTCCTCACAGCGAAAACTATATATAAAAAAACAAGATGTAGATCTAAAAATTTAAAATAAAGATTGTTTGAACAAATTAGTGAAAGTAAAAGATTGTGAAATGAATGAGATGTTGCAAGAGGGTGAGGCATGATAGAAGCAGATGAAAATGGTATGCAGTGGCTCTTAAAACCTACAATTAGTAAAATGGATGCATGTTGTTCGGGTTTTCTTTGAGTCTACGACCCATTAAGACTTTATTTTAACCCTTCGTCATTTTTTTTTAAACTTTAGTGTCACCTTCCAACTTTAATTACTTAGTATGTCATTTTCCTTTTCATGACATGTATTGTTCGTTAAAAGAAGAAAGATATTTGGGTTCTTTTCTATAGATAGGATAGACCAAGATAAAATGCACACGTACAATGATTTGGAGCTTTGTATAAAGATCTATGATTTTTCAAGATCAACTATGAGATAATACTTTAACAAAGAGTTGTGTTCACGACTAGGGGACATACCCAATAATTCATCACACTAGGCTTCATAAGGCATCATCTATATGACCTATAAATCTATAATACATTTTAGCACTTTCCCTTAACCAATTTTAAGATTTTCATGAGTACTTTTTAAGTATTACAAGTAAGAAAATAATATTTACAATTATTTAAAGCACAAATACATCAATTCAACATATACAATTAATATTCTTCTTAAATTAACCTATCAAATACGACCATTTTACCACATAATATAATCTAAACCTAAGCACTTAAAAAAAAAATAACAATATAATAGGATAAAAAAAATTGAAAGTAGCATTAAATAAGATATTATCAACTGTCTCAGAATTTCAATAGTTTATCGTACTGCAAAAAGATTTTCGCCAACTTTAAACAAATTGTCACCGTAAATAAAAAAATAAAAAAAAACAATTATTCACCGACAATATCAATTACATGGTACCTGCCAGCGCGCGTTGCGGGTACCTGCTAGTTATATATAGTACCATAATAGTATTTTTGTATTCATTCTTAATGTTTATAGGGATACGAATAAGAAAACAGGAACTACATGTAAACCATATAAAATCATACTATACATTTTGATTCAATGATACATATTTCACGATTTGCATTGTTTTCTCGATTCATAAAATCGAATTGTGTATGAGTTTTACAGCTATGTTTCATAAAGTGAAAACAGAGACAAGTAATTTATATTTTAGTTGCGTAAATTGGAATATCAAGCAGCGGTATCAACATAATACCTTATTCAAACAATCTTCTCGCTGAATTGATCTTAATTTAAAGTACTTATACCTTCATATTGCTGTAACTTTTGTACTTCATTTGTGTTCAAGCACATCCCCTAGATGCAAATCCAATCTTTCCTACATCCACATTGTACACAACTTGTATTGTCTTTTGTTGAACATTCCCCAATATACCTAGATCATAATCATCCCCATTTGCTGCAAAAGCTAAGCACACTTGACTTACACTATTAGCGTAAAAGATCCCTTGAGGTGCAAGGTCAAGCTTTGTGTTTCCACTCCAAAGGATGTTTATTTTTGGTATGGTATAATTGCTAAAATCATAACATGTATCAAGTATAGATAATGATTTAGTCAAGGGTATTTTGTCATTTGTACTCTGAATTCCTTACTTAGAGTCAAATAAGCTGTAGGAGGAAGCCTTGTGATAACGGTTCCTGAATCTATGATCATACCAGATGTTGAAAACACTGATGGGCTTATTGGTAGTTGAGTTCCACCAACGTATATATAATTAAGGTCAAGACCATAGAAAGGGTCCCTTAGTGAGGTCGATAGTGGCGTGTACTTAACTCCACTAGCAGTTCCACTACTTCCGAATGTTAAGTAGCCTGTAGAGCTAGCCGTTGATGGGAGACAATAAGAGAAAATTTTCCCGTATTTCTTAGCGGCCTGTGACACTATGGATAGCTTGTCTGGCCCAAGTCCTAATAACCCAGCAGCACCACTGAAGAGTCCTTGGTTGTTTTGGCCACACCCAAAATAAAAATTGTCAATTACGTCGTTTGAAGTCAAGGTAAGCTTGTCCATTGCAAAAAATCCAACCGAGAAAGATTTATCTCCATATTGAATACCATAAACACATGCGATGAGCTGCATAAGACCTAAACATTCAGTTGAAGTGCATGAAATATTCTTATAGGTGGTTGATGCACCTGGTGCAAATATGGGTTCTTGCTGGCTATAGCATGACCTGGCACATGGTTGGCATTGGGTCCAAGTAAGATCACTTCCTGTATCGAAAGTGAGTGACAAGTCTGTTTTTGGTGTACCTAATCCAACAGTCACAAAGTAATTACCTGATTCGATGGTTTCAAAATTTCCGCCTAGAAAAATCATATATGATTTGTAAAAATCATATATGATTCATTAAAATCAAATCATATGTGATTTTTACGAATCATATATGATTTTTACAAATCATATGTGATTTTACGAATCATATATGATTTTTCTGGGCGGAAATTTTTAAAAAAAATGTCGAAAAAAAAGTTCGTCGAAAGTATATAACAATGCATATCTATAGAAAGATGATTTAATTCTCGTCGCGATGGTATTTTTTTGTAGCTTGAAGATTTACCGTTTGCAAGATATGTTTTTTAAAAAAAATGTGAAAAATATAAATGGGTGACTATAATTGGTTTATAGGTACTATGACATATATGGGTTATTCATGGATTTCAACTCTATGAGTTGTGTGGGTTCAAAATCACACACACAATATATACATTCCTTCGGACCACAACGATCTTGCTTTCAGATTTTGCAAAACTTAATGTTTATCACTGCATCATTACGAGTTTGAGAGGAGATTTTAAATAATAAAGGCCTATTGACCCGGTCCATTTAGCTTTTAGGGTTTATGTCTTGTCTTTTCTATTTAATGTCTCTGTGATCATAAGACATTTTTAGTTGAATATGATCATAATACATTTTAATAGAGTCAGCTTGTAAAGATAATGACTGAAAATCAATAATGAAGTAGCAATTAGAGCAAGAAAATTTTGTTTAATAGCGGTTATTAAAATTTGATTAAATTAATTAAATTTTAAGAAAATTTTAAATTTTAACATTATCTTTTAGTAAATTACTTAATTTTATTTCTGTAGTATTAATTAATTATAAATCTTGTCAATTTAATTATATAAAAATATGCTTTTAAGATGATGTTATTTGGTTCATTCATAATGCGAACGTTGATGGAACTTAATTAGACATCTTTATTGTTTTGTATCGAGATAAGTAATCTAGCACCTTCCTCTATTGACCAATATTGTTAACCTTAGTTCTCGAAAGCCCGTCAAGAAACCATTTGCACATACGATTTTTAAACTTGGTGTGGAGCAAAATAAGATTTTTCTATTAAAAATTGTAAATGATTTACCTTCACAATATTGCTTAAAAGTAGACAGTGATTTAAACAAAATATGATGAATTGATAAACGATTTGAACCCACATCAAAACATGAAAACCTGCAAAAAATCAAAACGAAACACAAATATGACAGGTGTAACCTTAAATTGTATTTTGGTAACAAATTAACAATACCTTGATTCCATCGACCCGAGCAATTTTGATAAGATTTTATTGATGTAATGATATAGTTTTGTAAATATTTAACACTTTAATTGTTAATGATTATATTTTGAGAATGAAAAATTAGGATTGGCCCAACCCAATACAACCTGATTTGACCCGTACCCATCCACACTTTACCAAACCGTTTGACCCACTCAGAAAAATAAGTAAATAATTGCTTCACTTTCGACAACCCACGCAACAATGGTATACATGTTCTTGATATATTGAACCAATGTGGCAATAGTTTTTCTGCCAGTTCTGAAAATAAACTTTCCACACACGTGAGAAACTTAACCATTTGTTACTCCTCACCTTTGATTTCACAATCCATTTCTAAGCCTTTACCCATCACAAAATTGTTACGGAGTATATGACTCATGCACATCAACAATTACTTTGTCCCCGTATCTTGCTAACAACGTCACCAAGTTGCTTATCCCGAAAAGAAGGTATTCTGTGACCAAGTCCACTTCGACATGACTGTGAGATAGAAAGCAGTTTTTGAGTGTCTACGGGTACCACATGTCCAGGATTTTCTTCTAGCTATCCCCATAGACAGGGCTAGTTCAACATATGTCACCGGTGGAATATCGTACTATCCCTATGTATCGCTTTATGATTCCTTTATTTTCGGTTGATGAGATATGCTCAGTTTATCGCAAGGCATGTTTGGATTCATTTGGGGAACCCGCAGTTCATTGCAAAGAGCTCACAGGCTTCAAGTACAAACACGATATGGTTAGAGATGTCCTTTTTGACCTACATAGACGTGCTGGGATCTCTGCCAAGAAGGAAGCACATGTGAACGTTTTGACTGACCCGTTTGATGGAAGATCCACACTCAGACCGGCAAATGTTTTGGTTTTTTGATGGGTTAGAGGGAAACATGCGTCTGTGGATCTAACCGAGGTCTCTCCTCTTGTGGCTTTAAGTAGCCGGGGTTTTACAATGGGACAAGCTACTTTGAAAGCTGCCTCGTACAAAGTGGATACTTGAAAAAGCGTGCATTGAAAATCAACATGTTTTTATTCCTTTCACGTTTGATTCTTTTGTTTTCTTACACATGAGGTAGTGGAGCTTATCAACAGAATTGAATGTGTTATGTATAGTAATGTTATGACACGTAGATCCACATATGTTGTTTTTAAGTGAAATAGTTTTGCAATCCAAAAGAGGTTAGTGGCGCAGCTTGTTGCTCGTTTGTCTTTCAAATCTATGTAAATTCAAATTAGTTCGACGTCAAAAAAAATCTAAATGTTATTATTATTATTATTATTATTATTATTATTATTATTATTAACTTGAATGAAAACCAATTAGCATACTAATAATTGATTCAAATATCGAGTCAGACTAACAGAATATAACATAAGTAACATTCATATAACCATTTGTTCATTTATTTTCTCATGTAGGTATATTAGATAAATGAATGTAAGACGGAGGTAAATTAGTTATAAACAAGCTCAATAACAAGCTTATTAACGAGCTCAAAATAGATATATTACAAGTCGAGATCGAGCCAAGCTTCAAATTTTCATTGCCAAATCGTACAAACGAGCCAAGCTCGAGCTTGTAAAATATAATACCATGAGCCAAGCTCGAGCTTAAAAATAAGGCTCGAAATGAGCCGAGCTCGAGCTCGAGCTTTACAACTCTTAAACGAGCCGAGCTCGAGCTCTGGAGGCTCGGGCTCGGCTCGGCTCGTTTATATTATCTCTTTTATAAAATAACTCTGTGGCTTATGATTGTTTGATTCTACTTTTGAAGGTATTAATACAAGGTAGTATTTGTGAAAATGCAGCATTGAGTTTTGCTCTTGTATGAAGACTTACACTTGTAATTAAGTCAACTGACCTCTAGCAGAGGCAAGAGGAAAAATCTTTTGTTAGGGTTCGTTTTCACGAGATTGGTGGTGTCATTAAGCGTAGTTGTTGGAGAAAGGCCTTTTTTTTAGCTTAACAAGAACCATATATGATGAATGTGGCATGCAATTTAATAAAGATGCTAGGTTTTGGCTTACGTCAATGTATTATATATAGTATCAGAATAGGTTTTTTTTTTTATTTTTTATTTTTTTTTATTTTTTATTTTTTTTTTATTCATTCATTCTTATTGTTTATACGGATACGAACAAGAAAACAGGAACTACATGTAAACCATATAAAATCATACTATACAATTTGATTCAATGATACATATTTCATGATTTGCTTTGTTTTCTCAGTTCATCAAATCGAATTATGTATGAGTTTACAGCTATATATGTTTCGTGAAGTGAAAACAGAGACAAGTAATTTACATTTTAGTTGCGAAAATCAAGCAGTGGTAATCAACATAATACCTTATTTAAACAATCTTTTCGCTGAATTGATCTTTAAAGTACTTATATATACCTTCATATTGCAGCAACTTTTGTACTTCGTTTGTGTTCAAGCACATCCCCTTGATGCAAATCCTACCTTTCCTGCATCCACATCGTACACAACCTGTATTGTCTTTTGTATAACATTCCCGACTATACCTAGATCAGAATCATCCCCATTTGCGGCAAAATCTAAGCACATTTGACTTGCACTTAAATTGTAAAATATCCCTTGAGGTGCAATGTCAAGCTCTGTGTTTCTGTAACACCCCCAAAATACCGCAGCGGAAGACTGTGTCATAGGGGTGCTACTTCATAATACAAAGTATAAGTTATAGAAAACGAACTCTAAATGAGACGTTTTGAAAAGTTACCATTCGATTAATGAATTCAAAGTTACAAACATGAGATTCCAAAGTATGATACATAAATGTATACAAGATGTTTTGAATGGTAAATGATAAAAGCGTAAGTCTTCAGAATATGCAGCTTGACTCTAAGTTCCATGCACTAGCTATCGCCTTACTAACCTGAGATAAACATGCTAAAGTGTCAACACAATGGTTGGTGAGTTCATAGAGTTTGTCTTAAAACAGTTGAAAAAGTCTTAAAAGAATGTTCACACAGCAAAGGCATTGAGAATCCACTCAGTTACAAGTCCCGCCATAAGAGACTTGTAACCTGTGTGTTCACAACCCACTGCCAACATATAGTATAATAAAGACATGTATAAGTTCATCAAGACAATTAAGCAATTAGTAGTGAGTCTCTACTTCATCTCCGAAGACCTCACTTTTATGATGTATCCAACATTCGCAAATGTTAGGATGTATCAAAGCCAACTGGGAGCCACTTCCCAAAGATATAAGTTTACTGGGAGCCACTTCCCAAAGATAAAAGACAGTCATGTATGTATGAAATCAAATATAATGCCATCAAGTATAAGACAATCAAGTATAAATGTTTAAGAGTATTTGTACAAGTAAGCAAGTAGTTGAGCATGTATCCCCCCCAAGAGTTAAAACAAGTACGAAAAGAGTAGGGGCTATGACTCACCTTAAGTCTATGTAGTGAGTAATGAAAATGGTAGTCGAATCGCGAAAGTCTCTAAGAGCAGCCTATAATAGAACGTTGCGACTTAGGTTTGGAGTAACGTCTAAGAATACGACGAATTGCCTATATATGTCTTGCATAATGTTCATGATGTAGTACTTAGTATATACTGTAAGTCTTTGAATATAAGTGGTCTATGAAACATGTATAAGTTGTATATCTCTTACTACCGTTCGGGCCGACATAATTCAGAAGTCATGGAGTAAACGTTCGAGGAGCCAGGACACTTTAACTCGTAAATCCACAACTCGTCTCGACGGCTTACTCAATGAACTCCTCACATGAGGCTCCCTACTATTGTAGTATTTGATAACATATATATAAGTTTTGATCTTTAAAAGTTATATGGTCTTTAGCCGTGGCTTTGCCGTGACCTTGGTCATTGTTACCATGGTCTTGAGACTCAACCTTGGCTTTAGCCATGGTTGTGGTCTTGGCTTTAGGTCATTAGACCTCTTGGTCTCATCTAATTATAACAATTATATAGTTACTTTGGTCTAAAAATGGGCTGTTAAGAATTTGAAGAAAATTATCACTCAGAAAGCATTTTCAGGTCTCGAGCTTCTTTGTTCCTGAACGAAAACGTCGTTCCGGACAACTTTCGTGTTTTAACTTTTTGATGAATCGGACCAGAAGTGGGACTTTAAAAATCATAATTTGATCAGAATGCTATTTAGGCAGTTTTGCCGTTTTGGTTTCGCTAACTTCAAACGGTCATAACTTTTGACTCGTGTACTCGTTTTGGGTGATTCAAATTGCTATGTTTTCCTTGTTAAGTCCTCTTTAACAGTAAGTAAGTGTCAAATATCAAAGTTATACTATTGTGGTCGTGGTTTTTCATAAAAATCACTAGTTTGCTTGTTTGCTTGTCATAAGTTAGCATATGTATACCAATACTCGTTTTATCCATTTTTAAACATCATGAACACAATACAAAGACCATATATAGCATAAAAGAAACACAAAGAGCATGAAAATGATATTGAGCAAGAAAGTGTAATAGGGTTTGCTTACAACTTGTGAAGAAACTAACTAGAACCAAGATCAAAACCAAGAACCACTACTAAATCTTCCTAAAATTTTCCAACCATAGCCATGCTTCCATATCAAAAACCCTATCTTATAATCCCTTGATAAACACTAATCTAACATAAAAACAACCTTTAGTAAAAATCTTCACTAAGAACACTTGGGAATTTGATGAGTTTTTGTGGTGTTTTATGGTGATTTTATGGTTGAAAGGTGTTAAGGATCATGCAAGGAACATAAGGCTATACTTATGATGGATGAAACTTGAAAGAATCATGATCAAAATGGGTTATTTTATGTGTTTGGGTCGTTGGTATTGAGAGAGAAAGGAAGAGAATGAGTTTGATTATTTTTGATTAAGTGTAAATGATATAAAATGAATGAAGTAACAAAATTGGTTTGTTATACTTTAGTAGATATTTTGTGATATTATCTAGTTATGACTAGGCTAGATGACTAGCTAAAAACACCTTATAAGACTTCCATGATAAGATTGGTGAGTTGTTGATAACACCTAGTGTTTACGGGGC
Organism: Artemisia argyi; assembly: GCA_030686995.1. Classification (NCBI taxonomy): domain Eukaryota; kingdom Viridiplantae; phylum Streptophyta; class Magnoliopsida; order Asterales; family Asteraceae; genus Artemisia; species Artemisia argyi. The sequence goes on from CM060696.1 coordinate 90,676,692, forward strand.
GAGTTTTGGTCCAGGTAATCGCTAATAGTAAGTCTTAAAGTCACGAAACTTAAAATCGGGCATCCTAAAAATATGAAACTTGTAAATATGTTAAATCTTATCAATATAACCTATCTTAGCATATTTAATGAGTGATAAGTTCTATTGGGTTGCTTAAACGCTGTTAAAACTGGAAACGCGGGTCTAAAACGCGTAATTCGCGTAAAACGCTGAACTGAAAAATGTAAAATTCCAAAACTTTTGGAATTGTCCTAAAATGAGAGAAAATCATATTTCTATTGTTTATAATGTTTTATGGACATATCGGGATACTGGAATGACGTTTAAACCTAAAAGTAAATCTCGGACACGGCTTTGTGATTTTTGCAGAAATGATCCGACGAGCGTCAAACTCTCGGATTATCGTTAAAATAGTTTAACTTACGAGAATATGAAATAAAAATTTCTGAGATGAATAGTGAAAAGTGAATAGTAAAAAGTGAATAGTAAAAAGTGAATAGTGAAATTTTCGGGAATAAAAGTTAACCTGAAATTGCGAATTGTTACAGTTTCCACTCCAAACCATGCTTATTTTTGGTATGTTAATTGTGGTATAATTTCTTAAATCATAACATGTATCAAGTAAATATGTTCCTTTAATCAAGGGGTATTTTGCCATTTGTGCTCTGAATTCCTTACTTAGAGCCGAATAAGCTGTAGGAGGAAGCCTCGTGATAACGGTTCCTGAATCTATGATCATACCAGATGTTGAAAACACTGATGGGCTTATTGGTAGTTTGGTTTCACCAACATATATATAAATAAGATCAAGACCATAGAGAGAGTCCACTTGTGAGGTCGATAGTGGTGTGTACTTAACTCCACTAGCAACCCCACTACTTTCGAATGTTAAGTAGCCTGTAGAGCTAGCCGTTGATGGGAGACAATAAGAGAAAACTTTCCCGTATTTCTTAGCGGCCTGTAACACTATGGATAGCTTGTCTCGCCCAAGACCTATTAACCCAGCAGCACCACGGAATAGTCCTTGGTTGTATTGCCCACACCCAAAATAAAAATGATCAATTACATTGTTTGAAGTCAAGGTAAGCTTATCCGTTGCAAAAAATCCAGCCGTGACAGATTGGTCTTCGTATAGAATACGATAAACACATGTCGATGATATGCATCTTGGTGTTAGCCCGGTTGCAGAAGTGAGACCTGAACATTCAGTCGAAGTGCATGAAATATTCTTATAGGTGGTTGATGCAGATGGTGCAAATATGGGTTCTTGTTGGCTATAGCATGACCCGGCACATGGTTGGCATTGGGTCCAAGTAAGATCACTTCCTGTATCGAAAGTGAGTGACATGTCTTTTTTAGGTGTACCTAATCCAATAGTCACAATGTAATTAGCCGATCTGATGGTTTCACCGGATTTTGCAGGGAGACTGGCTTTGGAGCCCAGTGTATCCTTTTTCCCTTTGTTGAAGGTCCTAGCCCTGATCGAGCGAACTCTCGATTCATCATGGCTGAAGATTTCTTCCGCAGTCAACGGTTTGACGTCTTCACTGAACTTAGAACATGGTCCATGTTTGTGAACTACTTCCAATGATCCCTTTATCTTATCACCTAATTTTATATATTTAGATCTCATTTAGTTACTGTAACAGAAAGTTAAAATCATATTGCATACTCAGTACTCAGTAGGGTAAATCCCAAAATGGTATTATGACGAACAAAATGTATCGCGTTATATATCAGATTCTTTCCTGACTTCAAACCACATAACTTTGCTTAGTTTCCTACAACCAATTGTAATAAAAATTCACTTCTTAACTACAGCCCTGTGGTTAGCAAAACCATACTTTTAAATCTTTGGTTTAAGACTTAAAACGAGTTACATGAAGAAAAAAAAATCAAACTAATAAATAAAACGGGTTGAACATGCCTAACAGGTCAAAAGAAAGTCAGATTATTATGGTCGTAAATGTTTTATGAGTCAATCAAACGTCCGGTCCCAGCCATACTAAAAATTACTCGTTAATCAGATGATACTCAACCAATCTATGTTGCCAGTTGTGCCTAAACTACATGAACCAATCAAACCAACCTTCGTATATAGGTTTAATTCAGTTATCCTAGCACCCGGTTTAGTATCAGTCTAGAATAAGATACAATCTAGTTATGTATATATGTACACATTGACATCAATTAATATATCGTGCAGCTAATCAAACAACATTTTGGCTGTTTTCGTTAATTTGGTTCTAGGACGCTTGTCACTTGATGTGGTGAAATCGTAAGAACGAGTAGTACGTTTATGGTTGCAAACAAAACCAAACCAAACAAAAACAACTTATTCAATATAAGGTATGACACTTTCCATGTGAATCTTCAATAAAACTAAGGGTTAGGTTATTTAAACCCGGGGTGTACATCGATTATGTTCTCGAGTTAATTGGTTTATTCGGTTCGGGTTGTTCGGTTAATTTCTTTCTTTGTTTCATAACCGAAAACCGTACTGAATCAAAAATATTTGTGACCGAACCAAGAACTGAACCGAACCGAGAATCGAACCAAAGTTCGGTTCGGTTATAGGTCAAAACCGTAAATGAATTTTGTACTTGAATTACACAATTTATATTTTTTAAATTTTAATTATATAGATTTTTGAAAAAAAAAAACACTATTTCAAGCATAAAAAGCCTTTTTTTTTTTTATAAAATTTTAATAGTCTTTATATATATAAATTTGGTTTTCGGTTTGGTTTTTAGTTCACATAGCCAAAACAATATCAAAACCGAAATCCGAATTTTTTGTTCGGTTCGGTTCGGTTTGGTTTTTGGTTTATTCGATTTATTACTCGAACCATAAACACCCTTATCTACAAGGTTTTTTTTTTTTTTTTTTTTTTTTTTTTTTTTTTTTTTTTTTTTTTTAAGAAACTATAAAACTGAAAGTACGGAACATAAAATATTGATTTTTTTTTTTTTTTAGAATGGGCCAGGGGGTGAAACACGTAAAAAGTACACCCAATGGTCTGCGAGGAGGGGTACCAAAACATAACCTAAAAGTAAAGTAGATTACAAAATACTTCTGTCAGACTGGACTAGTGATAGTGACATTATTGGTCATGCGTTTATAAATTTCTAAAAATGATAATTGTTTCTAAATGTATCGAAATTGCTATTTTTTACTAAGTTTGGTATCAATCTATTTTTTTTTTCCTAACAAATGTACAAAACTTGCTAATCCCATCTATCTTAACACCTGATGGGGTTTTTGGTTAGAGTTAGTTACATAATTTGTCCTTGTGGTTAGGCCTAAATTGCAAGTTTCACCGTTTAAGCCAATGATTATTTGCAACGTTAGTCCTTTATAATACAATAAGATACAATCTAGTTATGTATACATATACAAATTAACATCCATTAATATATTGTATTTTGGCTGTTTTCGTTTTTGGTTCTATGACGCTTGTGACTAGATGTCGCGAAATCAAGGCCGCTAAGTAAGAACGAGTAGTATGTTAGAGTTAGGTTATTTGAAAACCAAATTTATTTATATATATATATCAAGGCGCCCCTCCCCGCCTCCCCGCCCCCTCCTTTTTTTTATTATTTTTTTAATAATACTGTTTATATTAGAAACTATAAAGTTGAAAGTAAAGAACATAAAGTATAAAGTTTAATTGGTTAAAATTATTAAAATGACAGAAATACGAAACATAAATTGATAAAAAAACCGTGTAGTACTTTAATCAAAAGTAGGCTAGAATGTGAAACACGTAAAAAGTATACCCAATAATGTGCGAGAAGGAATATGAATATCATAACCCTAAAACTAAAGCAAAAAACAAAATACTTTTGTCAGACCAGACTAGTATAGACTAGTGATGGTGACATTATATTATTGGTCATATGTTTCTACATTTCTGAAAATGAATGTAAGATAGAGGTTTTTTCATGTTTAGAGGGTTTAATTTTATGTCCATCTCTCAATTTAAAAAGTTAGATACACAAAATAAAAATTGTAGCAAACATACAATGTCGTGTCACGGGAACTACTTATTGTAAGAACCACATGATTCTTTTTGGGTAAAAGGTCAACGACCCGGTAAATATATTACTCCAAAAAACATTTAAGTACAACGGATATGAGTGAATCTCATATCTCAGCCCGTTACATAGGCGAAAAGCTTACATAACAAGATACTTCCTATTTTCTAGACAAGAAAACAAAACCACTACCACATAATATTGCATGACTCGGACAAAAATATAAACTACTTCCTACGACCTTGGAGATTAAAGCCATAAATGGCATTAAGTGCATCCAATTCCCCTGGAAGATCATAAATTTGCTTCGAGTAGTCCTCATAGTCATCAAACTCATCTTCACGCTCATGACCTCCACCAAAAAGATTTGCTGATTCGTCGAACGTGTTAAGAACCTCTTCCTCATCACTATCAGAAACCACAACATCACCCACCTTGGAAAATGGGTTAGCCCTCTTAGTAACAGAGGCAGACGGAATAGGATGACCTTCATCATCCACAAGAGTAGCTTTCCCATCAATAAGTAGCTTTTCAAGTTTACTAATCTTCTCAACTATGGGAGTAGAACCAACTTCCTTAGTTCCCATTGAATCACTCACAATCGGTTCTTGTGATGTAGTACCAGTCTTAACCGACTCATCCTCATTAACTTCCATTGTACGACCAGCATCCACATCCATGTTGGTGTCAGAAGTAGGAATACCAAATGCATCCGTATCATCCATATTAAGAGCATCAAATTGGTTAGATGTAGAAATCTTCGTACCACTAGAACTAGCCACATCAGAAGTCGTCTTCTTAGTGCTACCAGCATTCTTAGTTGTCTTCTTAGGCTCAGGAGGATTCTTTTTGGGTTGATACTGAAACTGCTTACCCACAACAGGTTTAGTAAACCCCCTTGACCCGGAATTGTAGGACCACCTTGCTTTCCTTTCTTCCTGTGATTGACAGTATTGAAACTATCATTAACAGGCTTAGTAGACTGAACATGAAGAATAACAACTGTAGGACAATCAGTCAGAGTAGGACCAAATATCTTACACTTGTCACAACGAGGTGGTTGCCACTCGTATTCAACTCGTATCTTCTCAATAGTCGAACCTGAACCATCAAGTAAAGGTATCTCAACAATGAGGCTATCCCTAAGCACCTCATCCGATCTCACTTCTATCATGCATCTAGCAAAGCTACTACGGCCCCATAATTCCTTGCACATTTGGCTTGTAAAAGCATCTAACCTTTTGGGCGTGCCAATCAGTGTGGCAAGAAGACTGAGGCCATCATCAGAAAACATAGCCAGGGAAACATCATGGAATTTAACCCACACCGGGATATTAGTCAAATCCTCTTTAAGTAGGTTTGTGTTCAAAGTCCATGGTTTAAGAATAATAGGAACATTTCTGATCAACCAAGGACCGTTTTCAAGCACATCATCAACACATTTCTTCGAGTTGAATTTAAAGAAGAGGAACCCCTTAGCATTCATCATTACCTTTTGCACATCAAACTTAGCCTAAGCATTGCGGACATAGTAATCAACAACCGGAAAAGCAAGGCGTTGGCCAAGAAAGTAACCGTAGAGAGTATTCTCAAACCGCGTGTTCACCTCTTCCACTACTTTCATTGGAACTGAAAGGTCAACATCAGCCTTCTTCTTGCTACATTCCAACCTACGAAAGTTTGAAACATGTTTCAGAGGTTCATTAGAAGTAGCACGCGCGTAAGAAACCAACTTCACTCCCGTACCATTAGTAGTATCAACCTTGTGAGCATTAGGACCAGAAGTAACACTCTTATTCATATTCACATTAATCCCAAGCGAAGGAGGAGTACTTGTAATATTAACTTCATTAGCTCCAATCTCACTTTGAATTTTATTCATGGCATCATCAAAATTCTGATGCGCATTATCAATCAAGTGCTTCACAGTATCAACACTTGTAATCCGCTCAAAGTCGTCACCAAGTGATGTATCTTTCGTAAGTGGAATCGGCTCCACTTTCTGAGTACCATTCATAGAACAATCAGGTGCATCATCCATATTCAAACTAACACTACTAGGGTTCATCATTGAGGGTGTACTCAACTCACCAAAACTAGTAGTGGCCTTTTGAATATTACCAAGTGAAACCGGCTCCACCAGGTCATGTTTGCTCCCAACCAAGTTATTATCAATCATACCAGATTCAAGACTAGGGTTCTCCGAGACCCTAGCATCTTGTCGAGCTTGAGGAGTACCCATAGTAACAATTGGTATAGTAGACACATTCTTTTTGCTAAGAAAACCTTTATTCATCTCTCTCTAACCCAAACACAAATCGCACAAACAAAAAGAAAACCCATCAGCAACAATCGAACAAGGAGAAAAAACCCTAACTGAAAAGTTAGGGTTTTAGAGTTAACGCACAAACAATCTAACCAGGCCCCATATTAATCAACACAATCAATTGATAAAATCGACAATAAAGGTTATATAGTGTTGATAATAATAATCAAAACCAACCTAGGATAGCAGAGAATCGAATCCAGAAACACTAAAGTCGGTTTTAAAACCAAAAACGATTTTGAAACCCTTAAAAAAACGATTATCTCAAATCCACAAGATCTAATGAATCAACGCTCAAATCCAATCAGAAAACAAATAACAAAGAATGTTAATTCATAATCTAATGAGGTTGAGACAAAGAATCAAGAGAGGAGGCAGATTAGAGAAGATCGATTTGAGATGTTAGGGGGGGGGGGGAATGGCCAAGGGAGAGAGTCGGTTTTAGGGTTTTTTAATTCTTCTTCTTATCTGAACCACATGATTCTTAGCAAATACAGAAAGAGCCAAATGTTGATTAAATGGACGATTAAGACAAAATATGACAACATAATGCTAAAAAAAATCGTCATATTTGACATGTTATTTGTTATTTTTATTTGTGATTTGTTATTTTTTATTTGTAAAATCACTTTTAATTGGATATTTTTCACAACTCACATGTAACTTTTAAGTAATAAATCATATGTAATTTTTTGAATCACAAGTGAATTTTCTGGGCGAAAATTTTAAGAAAAAAACAGTTCGTTAAAAATATATAAAAATGCATATCTATATAAAGATAATTTAATTTTCGTCGCAATGGTATAATTAATTTTGCGGGATAATTAACAGTTTGTGAGATATTTTAAAATTTTTTTTAAAAAAAGGAAAGCGAGTTTTATTTATTTGATGAAAAAAAATGAATGATTGAGATTGTATGATTTGTTCTTTAGATACAAATTATTCCATATGAAACTTTTGTCTAATTATCATTACATGTATCATCATAATTTAGGGTACGTTGTTTCTTAGAAGAGATTTTAATAAAAGGCTTATTATTATTATTATTATTATTATTATTATTATTATTATTATTATTATTATTATTATTACTATATGAATGCACAGAGTTATGGTTAAATTTTATCTATAATGGAGGAAAACCTTTTTCTTTGTTAAATATATTTTTAAGTTTTAAGGAATACAAATTAATATGCAAGATTGAAGATTCACAAATGGTTAATGGTATGCATAATACATTAAACAATAATTTCTCTACACATAGTTATTTAAAAAATTTATTAATGGAAGTTTAATGCTAAATTTTGTTTGGCTATGGACATTTAAAAACTTGAAAAATGCATATTGAAAAAACATTTATCATCTATGTATGTATTTTAGTAAAAGTTTAGTGAAATCCTTGTCTAATAAAAATTCCATTGAAAAGAATCGTATATGTCAAGGTACTAAGAAATATCATATATATTATTAATCATGTACCGGAAGAAATAACTTTCATTTCTCTACGGTTACATGATATATAAAATTTGACGAATATTACACAACAATACTGATTAGCAAATACCTTTTACCTCCAATCTTCACAACACTGTAATACTACCGACTACCATTTTCATATCATCATTGCATCGTGATGAATAGGTAATTGACATTTTAATATGAAATAGTTTGCGCTAAAGTTATTCCCAAAATTATCGCCATACGTAAAATCTTGAAAAACATGTACTCAAAATATATTGTTCGCAAAAAGTTTAGATTACAGAACACCCACCGCCGTAATAAGCGAGTAACCTGCTAGTATATATTATCACTTTGAGCGTCAAGTTTGATACAATTTTTTTTCAACTAATATATTTGTTACTTAAGAACTAAAAAAATAGTACAAAGTGTGTAAAACTTTATTAGTTTATTAACTATTAATAACATGTAAAAATTATTTACATCAATAAGTGTAAAAAATATAAAACAATAATTTTTACACTTCTAAATGTATGAAAAGAAGCTCACTCTATTAAGTGTAAGGTTTCGCAACACTCCTAAGTGTGGAAATTAATTGTAATACCTAATTTTTCCACACTTAAGAAAATCATGAGAAATTGAGTGTTACAAAATGATTTCAACACCTATAAGTGTGAACATTTCTTATATTTCTCTGCACTTAAACGTGAATTTTTTTTATACAATTATATGTATGGAAAATGAAAATCTATTTATAATTTTTTTTCACACTTATAAATTTAGCTAGTTTTTTTATACATAATTAAGTGTTAATAGACTAATAAAGTTTTGCACATATTTTGAAAGTGAGGAGATACAATTAATTAGTGATTATAGCCTATAATAGAATTAATAGATAAATTTGGTATTTAACCAATAACTTCAGGTATATGTATAACATTTCTAAATGCATGCTTATGTATGCATACCTAAACGAGTGGATATGTACACTTTATCAAATGATAAAACTTGAAATGTACATCAAAATATCTTAATTATAAGTTTAAGTTTAATTAACATTAATATATTTCAAATAATCTGTGTGAATGAAAGCCCACTATCCAGTTTTAATCATGTTTCTCTTAGTTGGGTACTTAAAGTGTGTCGGTGAAGAATTTCAAATATTTGATACGGACATCTATGGTCCAAAAGTCTCAATAAATTATCCTCGTAGTGGTGGTTGCCTTAGCTATCTTGGGGTCCAATTCTTTTGTCTTTCATTTCTTACATGAAAGTGATTTTGAAGAAGACTAATGTTGGATTGTAGAGGCTAATGGAACCCTAGAAGACTTTGAAGAAGCCTTTGTTAGGCTTCAATAGGAGAGCGACAGAGGGTAGGCTCTGTTCGTGGGTCAGCAGCAGAGCCCTCCTAGGCCGTAACTATTATAGGCTTGGGTCTATATGGAAGTTGAAGCCTAACATTCTTATCTTGTGAAGAAAGTTAGGGCTTAGTTGTCCACTCCTGTATATAGATCTCATATGTAATTGTAAATCTCAATACTTTTGTGTTAAGGTTTTTACTCTGTGTAGTTCGGCACAAAGTATGTGCAACACAAAGTTAAATAATACTCCATCTCTTGTTCAAGATCGGACTGACTACGATCACCTAGATCGTGGGAACAACTTTAAATTATTGTGTCGTGATTGTTCTTGTGTTTCTTGAGATCTTGTAGCTTCTGACTATGCTCTGTTTATTGTATAGACGAGAAGTATTCGTGTGTTTGACTATGCTCTGTTTATTTTCCTAAGTATTATGTAACTTTTATTTGAATTATTAATGAAATTTGATGTTTTTAATTAAATTGTTAAATATAATTATAAATTTTGAAAATAAAAAAAATAAAGTTTAGGCATGGTTAGACAACATTGCCACTAAAAATATGTACTTAGGCATCATTAGGCATGAAATTAGTTGGATTAATTCTATTGGCTAATTACAATTATGTTTTAGGCATGATTATGCAACATTGCCACCCCCTTAAGAAACACTTTTTAAAAAACAAACACTACCTAATTAATTACTCATCTTGTTAAAAACAATAATTTCTAAGAGAAAGGGTAAGAGCGTTGTGTCTTTTCCATTTCAGAACAAACAAAAACAAGAAAATATATTTTTGGTAAAATATTTTATTATCAATTATATATTATATATTAAAGTTTATATTAAACCAGGATACAAACGGCGCCGTTTTGCGTCTTTTCTTCCCGCCAAAAAAATGGCCCAGCGCTTAGCCCACTTTGCCACTTTATGCCCTGTTTTTTCTAGCCCGTTTGCCCCGTTTTTATCTCACCCTAAAATCAAAACTCTTGCAAATCGCCGTCTTCCTACCAGTTACCAAAACCATCATCCAGATTGGTACTTTTACAGGTACATACACATATTCATCAATTCTATATAATCACACATACATACAAATATAAAAACATCTGTATTCTAATCTGTATTCTAATTTATTAATAATAATAGTTTGGTTTTTTGTTTTAATATTTTGCAGATTCGTTTTTTTTTTTTTGCTTTGGTTCGTAAGTGAGATAACAACATGGCGTCTAAATTTTTGAGTAACCAGGTTTGTTTCGTACAATAATAATATAAGATGTAATTGATTAGGTTACTATTTGGGTTTATGGGTTTATTTAAAATTAGATAAGTTCATAAGATTATTTTTTTCGGTGTATTAGTTTATATGTAAGCTCGACTTGATAAGCCGGGGGAAAAATGGCTTATTAGGTTTTCCAAAATAAGGGGGTGTTTGTTTAAGCGTATATGTGGGCTTATGAGCTTATTTGATTTTGATTATGGTTTTGGATGATTTTTGTAGCTTATTTGATTTTGGTTACTGCTTATTCATGTGATATTGATCCTTATTTAGAGTATTGTTCATGTGTGGTAATTGGTAAATAGGTGCTTAAAGTAGATAGTATAAATCTCCAATGTTTATAATTATGATTGTTTATTTAATTAACAAAAAATGTTTGTAGAACGTTTGGTAATGTAGAAAAAAGTAGGCAAGCTTGACATATTGATATCACTTTATGGAAAAAATAATAACTACTGACGTGAGATATAACTGCTAACTAAGTTCAGCAGATTCTAAGAGTAAGCATGTGTCATGTTTTCATTTATGTAATAATGGCCAAATTGGGTTATGAGTGTAATTTAGGATCAGGGTTGGCTTGCCTTTTTTGGCTGACGAGGTTGCTTACTTGAACTTATGGCTTATTCATGTGTTTGCAGCTACGGTGGAGAAGGACAACATGCTGTCATTTGCATCACATATGTATAGAAGGTTAATAAAAGGCCACCAATGTTAATATAATAGGTATCATTATTTGTGTAAATTTATGTTAATGTTTGATGCATTGTTGTGTTGTGCTCACGTCTTGGACGTTGTGATCACGAAGAATCACATCACCGGACGTGATTCAACTTCCCCCAAAATACATGTGCACTGCCTCTGAACATGTCAAACACAATGGATACACACATTGTAGATATGAAAGAAAAAAGAGACATGGAAGCCGTGGTCATAACCGAAGGTATAATAACAGGTACATGGATTGCAACTTGATTGTTTAATTGCAATTCTAAAGTGTTCTAATTTCCGACAACTTGCTGTCGGTACAGGTATACAGCATGTAAATAGTTGTTTAAAATACGCTAATGGACAAGGACTTGCTGTTATAGTACATGCCACCAAAACCTTGGAAAGCGACCGTTCCATGCTACATTTGAATGACTAACTGATACATTCGACGTTTCAGGGTATGTATGGCTATGCGTTACTATGTACATGGATATAATGCTTACGGTACACGGCTAATAGTTTAACCTACACTATTAACAGAAACCCACAACTGGTACATGAATAGCGGCTATGCGTGTTTTGTTGGTGAAGGTAGGTTGGATTTACACTTTTCGATTAGCTACCAAAATAACTAATTCTCACGTGTGCGCTGCTAATAAAGTGAAGGCACGTACCCAACAATAGGAGCGTGCCCTATACGATTCAGGTATTAAATGTTTTTTGGGTGCTCAATATTTCGCGTTCGTTGTTATTTTCAGGTTCAAACACCATATTTCTTAATTTTTATAGGTATCAATCAGAAGACGTACGCTAATTCAGTTGGTATACACAAAACAGTTGATGTTGCACACCACTCCGTTGTAGGTAATTTGTTGTATGTGCATTTTTCTGTATTACATTCAACGAATAATGGTATATTATTGGTAAAAATTTTGTTCCTTAATAAAGGTTGAACCACAATTTGGGAAGATGGCAAACGGATCTCTTTGTGACACGAACGCAATGCCACTTGAGTTGATGTATGGACCTGGATAAACAACGCATTGGGGAATGACGAAGGTGAGGTGCAAAATCATTTTCAAATCGTAATACCAAAACGTGATTGTGAGAGATAAAGTAAGATGTTATGAGTTGAATTCAGGTTTAAGACTTGATTTTTATTGGTTATAAGCTTGATTTTGTTGCATTATTTCAAGGAACTGTGGTTTTCAACCATGATTCATGATGACTCTTGGAACCGTGATTGTGAGAGATAAAGTTGGCGATGTTCTTTTGCAGGTAATACGAAGAGATGTACGGTTGCACATAGGAGATGTCGCATCAAAGAAGCTGCAACATGTCTCAAAGATTTTGTAAAGCATATGCAGGTGCGTTTTTTTTTTTTTTTTTTTCTTGATTGTTCAAGAGCCATTTTAAGGTCTGCTAAATTCCCAAACCTCTTATCATTAAGCGAGCAATTTGTATACTACGTACATCTAAACCTGATCGATTAAGCGAGCAATTTGTATACAGTGAATACTAATAAGTTTAAGAACATTGTTTTCATATATGATCTTGATTATTTGTTTGACGATAAACAATATAAAAAGTTAAATCCTGGCATAAGTAAGATGAATTCAGTATCAACTATAACATTTTGCTTTGTGAAAGGATGAATTCACTGGCAATACCAATAATTTACTGTCTTTCTTTGCTATATTTTGTGTGAAAACGCTACATTTAGTTTTTTGAGCAAATGTTAATGCTATAATTACATTGATATCCGTGGTCTTGAATCCATATTTTTTTTGCTCTGACAGGCTTTGGATATTCAGATAAGCCTCAACCCAAATATGGATTTGATTACACCTTTGATGGTAATTGCCCTCAAGGCCACACGAACTGATGGCTCTATTTATGTACCTTTTGGCAATCTAAATTCAGAGGTATATAAGAGCATACAGTGGTTCATACAATGATTTATATGTTGGTATGCAGAATTTGTGTCGGCTCTGGAATCTGTTATTAATGAACTTGGTGTCAAAAAAGTGAATTATGGATTTATGGACCTGGACCAATGTTACGGATGAAAGCAAGTAAGTGTGATAAGCTGCTTAAACTTGCTTATATACTATTATGTTTTAAATAAGCTGCTTAAACTTGCTTATGCCAAACCATTTCAAAAAAAAAATAAATAAATAAATAAAAATAAAAAATAAGCAGCTTTGCTAAGCAATCTCAGACACAACCATATGGTCAAATTATTTTAGTTACTGAAAAATTAATTTGCATGCTACTTCTTTTCATTTTGTCGCATGATAACTGTCACCTAACACATGCTTAAAACTATTCTCAGGATTTGTCGGCTCAAGTTTGTGCAAAGACTGATCCGGTCACCATTCTACCGATTTTGATTTGTCGACTCAAGTTTGTACAAAGTATGATACCACTGATTTTGATTTAGCAGGAACTTTAAACGTGATTCAGCAGTACCTTTAAACGTGAGCTTACTAGGAATAGCTGATTCAGGTACTGCTGAAGAAAAGTGAACAGTTAACAGAGAGTGGGAATGCAGTTATTAAGTGTGCTAGCAGTGGAAACAAATTAGGCAGCAGTGGTAACAAGTATCTCAGCAGTGGAAACTATTTAACATTGCAGTGGAAACGAATAAGCGTGCAGTGGAAACCATGAAGGTATCAGTGGTAACATGAAACGGAGCAGTGGTAACCTTCTGAGCAGTTTAGTCATGCTAATGAGGCGGTTAAGATGTTGAGCGGGTTTGGAGCTATGTTGAAAAGTGAACAGAGAGTGGGAATGCAGTTATTATGTGTGCCGGAAAAAGTGCGCTCAAGGGTCAGTCTTATCTATTTAAGCTTTTAGGCTATTGTTTAGGTTATCCAGTAAACTTAGCATTTTTAGTCTTCGGAATTGGATAAACTTATAAGTTTGAGACTATGCGCTTATTTAAGTTTGCGTTGGGACATTGCAAAGATCTTAACGATTAGTTTTAGCAGCCGTGCAATCACTAGAAATTAAATTGTCATATCCGTATAACGCCTAATTATTCTACTTTATTTATGCAAAATCGCCTCCGCTAAAAAACAGGCACGCCGGCAACGCGGCGTCCGTTGCCAACCTTGTATATACTAAAACACGACGTCGGTGGCTAATAAAAAAATAATAAACTTTTAGCCCGTTAGTTAGCTCGGTTTAAGTGTTGTGCTCAGCCCATTGTACTCAGCCCACATGTGTGAGAATGTCGGCTGGGGTTTTATAACAAGTCAATCTCTTTCAGCTATTCCAAACCGACATTCACAGTTCCAGATGCATCTACGCCGCTTATATTTTTGGTGTAAACCATAAATTTTCTAACAATTTTGTTACATGGGTTGAATTTGATTATGAGTTTCAGCGATCTTTTGATATTGAGTATCACTGATTGGATTAAAGAAGTAAGAACAATCAATTGTGTAAGTTCTTGCTCAAGCTTTTTCAATAACAGCATATTTTGTTATAAACTTTAATACATTTATTATGGAACCTTTACTCATTAATCATAACTTCCTACTTAAGGGGTGTTTGGATTTCCGTTTCGTTGGTCGTTGACAATGGTGACGGCAATTCACACGGAAACAACAGCCACATATGTCCGACTGTTCGACGTTATTCGGCTTTCATTATAGGATCAGTATGTGGTGGATGGAAACATGTGACGCTGCACTAAAAGGGATCAGAAATACAGTGAAGCGTTGCAGGTATATTTTTGGATCTATAGTCGTCAAAATAATGATATCAAATATTTGTTGCAAGACATTCTTGCTCGGTTTGCTGGTATTTTTTAAGAAGGAAATGTGTATGTTCAGCTTACGGAGGAAGAACATGCAGCAAAAGTGTTGAAGCTAAAGTTGAAAATAGGTACTACAACATTGTTCTAAAAATGGATACATTTGTAGGTTAACAAATTTTTGATAAACTTGCCAAACTAAAGGTATAAGAAATTCTATTATTTAGTTGTATATTGTATGAATAAACCTACCATTCAGATTACGGTTCCTTCGTTATTCAAACTGCTTGATATCTATTGTCGGAACCACCATGAAAAACAAACCCAACCCGCCGCAGCGCGGCGGGGCAACCACCTTGTTATATCTATAGTACATTTCTTAAAGGCCCGTCTTCCGAAGTTTTTTTTAATAATAATAAATGTTAAGCCTCTTAGTGGATTACATGGAGCCCAATGAGGTAACCCAAAAAAAAACGACGTACTAATATCTATAGTACATTTCTTAAAGGCCCGTCTTCCGAAGTTTTTTTTAATAATAATAAATGTTAAGCCTCTTAGTGGATTACATGGAGCCCAATGAGGTAACCCAAAAAAAAACGACGTACTATTCTATGTGGGTTATAACCTATCCGAATAATACTTTGTCTTCTCATAGTTACCAGTTTCTTCCACAGGTTATTTGCCGACTTACACGGTGCGTTTCCAGATCTGAGCTTCTTTGCTTTCTTCTGTTCTTGCTTTCACCCATTTTTTTTGTTGTTTGTTTACGTTTCTTTCTGCTTGGATGACAGCTTTTTTTCTTACCTTGGTTGTAGCTTTTTTTTCCCTACCTGCTGTGTTCGGTAGGGGAGTACTTATAATGGGTCTTTGTTCTTTTGTGTGTTAAGTGTATGTGAATATTGGTACCTGATTGTTTGTTTATAATTCTTAAGAACTTTACTGACGTTTGTGTTATTTGTTAACATGAATTGCCATAGACTTTGTTGTTATACGTTTCATAGCTTCTTATGTTTTGCTCCATGCTTTTGTCACAACAATTGCAACATATGTTTTAATTCTGTTGACCATGAGAACCAAAGGAAAGGCTAAAATTAGAACAACTGACAATGTAAATGTATGTTCAAATGAACTCGACTCTGTCAACAATACCGATGCATGTGTGTCTACTGGGATGCATATGCATGAGACTAGCATCCCTTTTACGTGCGAGCAACAACAACACGCATGTGTAGCACCACATTTAAAGAGAAAGGCGGGTGACACCTTTTTAGTGTCTGAACGACATTCTTCTAAAAGGTTGGCTTATGAAGGTGTTACGAGTGATTCAACAACTGGTAATGTGTATTTTATATATCTGTATCTGTATACTTCCAGTCGTTTCTTTAATGTTGACCCTGTTTAACGCGGCGGTTTGTCTCAATATAGTTGTACATGATGGGATCGGCCGTTGCCATAAACAGCGGTTGTTAGGGAATGAACAACCTGTACCAACAGTTAACATACATCATCAGCAATCCACTGCGACCCAAGGTTGGTGGTCTCCTATGCTTTATGATACTGTAGTATCAACAAAATTGCTAAACTCGCTGTTAAACATTTGTGTGTTGCTTTTTCTAGCCTTGCGCTCTGGACCAGTTGTGTTGGACTTTGTCACTGGGACGGTTTCTCCACAAATGGCTGACAACTTTGCTGCAGCAACATATGTTACTAAAGACAAGGGCAAAACTCAAAAGAATCATCGACAGTTCCCTTCAAAACTTGCCTCACGAAAATGTGCCGTCAAAAAGGAGACGTCGACAATTGTCTATATGTAATTCGCTTTCATGATAACTGCGATTTCAAATTACCTCATATGTTTTCTCTTAATTTACAGACTTTGCTGCTATTTGTAAATTAATAATATGCTATGATATTTATAATAGGCTCCCAACCAACACATGCTGCGAGCATCGACGGCCAACCACTTCCAGGTCCTACACATTGTATTTTTCACGCTTTGCATATGGTATTGTTCATTGCACTTACATTTGGTGTTCTTGAAGTTTCAGTGCTTAGTGGCTCCCAGATGATATCAGGCAACATCATAGATTTCCACTGTTCGTCTGACACTGGATCCAGCATTTTATCACCAACCAAGCTCATTGACCAGCGTTCAGACAGTATGGCTGTAGGTGAGCAGCACATCATGCTATTTGTGGATCTGACTTTTTTAAAAAAGTAGCTTTTCGTTTCATTCGCTAAACTTTTCTCCCATTCTTCACGGTGTAGGAACATCCTGTCCCTCTCTTGAAATTGAGGCCGGTTCGACATTTGCGGGCTATGGAACACCGTTTTCCCATCAAAGCGATTGAAACTCACATGCCAATCATTTAATACCAGATGTGACGCAGACGTCATCGATGGAAACAGATGCACAGTCTACAAGTGTACCACCACCAGTCACACAGAACGAGCAGTGGCGTGCTTTCCGTTCAGGTAAACAGTATATAGTGGCAGTATATTCTTCACAAGAGTTACTATTAGCCTTTAGCTCAGCCATCATAGTAACTTTTGTATTTGATGTCCAACACATAGGCCCACCAACTGAGTACAGAGCTTTCAGGCCGTGCGATTGTGTATGTTGTCACTGTCAAGCACGATTTTGGTACGAGGAAAGGCTTACCATCTCTACACGCCACACAGGTCCTTTATATCATCGATGTTGCCACGGCGGGAAGGTCCAGCTTTTTATACCTCAAGATTATCCACTCTATATTCAGCAACTTTTTTCAGACCCACACTTTTTGAAGAATGTCCAAGCATATAATCAAATGTTTGCCATGACATCATCGGGCGCGAATGTCGATGAAACAGTTAACAATGGCAGAGGGCCATATGTTTTCAAAGTGTCGGGGCAGATCTATCACTCTATAGGTAAGTTATGTCCTGACTAAGGGGTGAACCCAAGGTTTTTGCAGCTGTACATCTATGATACGGACCATGAGGTACACAATAGATTAAATAATTTTACGAACAATGGTGCAAATGTACTAAGACCAGATATTGTTGAGGGTCTCATAGATGTTTTAGATCAGCACAACGGGATGGTACAGCTGTTTAGAACTGCTAGGGACAAGCTTCAGCAGGCCGATCTTCCGGATTTCAAAGTCAGGCTGTTTAGTATGGTGGGGTCGGCGCAACATGAGCTACCAACAGCTGATACTATTGGAGCAATTGTGTTCGATAGCGGACCTGAAACGGACGCCGAGTTTGATATTATTGTTGAAGCGCATTCTGGTGAACCGCAAAGGATAAACAGGCTTTACCCAGGTTATATGGCACTCCACTTCCCGTTGTTGTTTATTTATGGCGAACAAGGGTATCATATAGATCTTCGTTTGCTGGATGGTGATGGTACAGATCCGGAAAATGACAAACGGATGTCAATGAACGCATTTTATGCATATCAGATACATGATCGGATAAATAGATACAGCCTTCTGACGAGAGGGGGACGGCTTTTTCAACAATATGTTGTCATGGCATACTGTTGCATCGAGCAGAATAGGACGGACTTTATAAGAGAGCATCAATCAGATATAAGAGGTGAGTATCTGTCGGGTATCTATGATGCCATTACAAGGGGTGACCGTGATGCGTCTGACGTTGGCTCAAGGATAATCCTCCCCGCGTCATTCACCGGTGGCCCTAGATATATGTATAGCCATTATTTGGACACGCTTGCGATATGCTGAGTCCATGGAAACCCGTCCTTCTTTGTAACTTTTACGTGCAATGTAAGATGGCCAGAGATTGAAGAGTATATGCAAGCATTCCCGCAGCTAGCTGCTTCAGACCGACCGGATGTAGTTGACAGGGTGTTCGAACGCAAGATACATGACCTTATTAAATATATACGTGACCGAAGGACGTTCGGAAGTATTAGTGCAGGTAACATTAATATTAGCAACAGTTACCATATATTACATGTCTTTAACATTTCAACAGAATCTAAAACATTAACTTATGTGCTCACAAAGTTTTTTATATGCAGTGTTATACACTGTTGAATTCCAGAAACGCGGGTTGCCTCACTGTCATATACTCCTTTGGAATGACAACAATGCCCGGGTAAGCACAGCAGTTGATGTGGACAGGTACGTATGTGCAGAGTTACCAGATCAGGTTAACGACCCAGAAGGTTTTCGAGTAGTTTCAGAATTTATGATACATGGTCCGTGCGGTCCTGCATTCCCAGACGCTCCATGTATGCGTGGCAGAACAACGTGCAAAAAGTATTTCCCAAAGGATTGTTGCCAACAGACCTATATTGATGATGTAGGGTATGTGCATTATAGGCGAAGGGATGTGCCCATGAATTGCACTCGACATAGTGTGCAAATGGACAATGGCTACGTCGTACCGTACAACCGCGCATTGTGCATGGCCTTTTACGCACACATAAACGTGGAATGTTGTAGTTGGACAATGCTAATAAAGTATTTGTTTAAATACATATCCAAAGGTACGGATAGAATTATTGCTCGAATAGTAAGGAACAAAACAGCTTTAGAACAAGCAGGTCCATCAACAGTCGTTCCAAATTCCTCAAACACACAGTCACCTACAGTTGTAGACGAAATAAAGAACTTTGTCGATGCTCGATACATAGGACCTCATGAAGCATGTTGGCGCATCTTTGGCTTTGACATCCATAGCCGTGAACCCGCGGTCCAGATATTATCGGTGCATTTAGAAGGTATGCAACATGTAACTTTAAGAGAGAGACAAAGCTTACAATCAGTTGTGGATAATCCTGGTGCACACAGGACCACGCTTACCGAGTGGCTCAAATTTAATGAATGGTCAGCTGTTGGTAGACACCTCACATACCTGCAATTTCCGTCCGAGTTTGTTTGGTCAAAAAAGGACAAGCAGTGGTTCCCAAGAAGGAATAAAAACAAACCATCCATTGGGAGAATGGAGTATGTGCATCCAAGTTCGGGCGAGCTTTTTTACCAGCGGTTACTATTATGTCATCAAAAAGGGTGCACCTCTTTCCCAAGTATTCGCAAAGTGAACAACTATACATATCCAACAAACCGGGCTGCTGCAGAAGCATTGGGGTTGCTAGAACATGATGGAGAATGGTCGATAGCGCTACAAGAAGCTGCTATGACTGCCTCAGCCTCTGAGTTACGGGCAATGTTCGTGCAAATATTAGTTTTCTGTGAAGTTGCTCAGCCAGATGCTCTATGGGAATCATTCTGGCGACATATGTCTAATGATATCCCAAGGTTACTGTCATCAATACATGGCATTAACTTTCTCCATGTGAACGAATCAGAACTAAAGGGAGGGATCTTATATGAACTTGAGGTTGCCTTGGGTCAGTATGGCAAATCACTACAAGAGTTTGGCATGCCTATGCCACCAGATGGGTTGCTAAACATTTTGACAAACAGAGCTATTATGGAAGAAAAGTGCTACAACAGAGTTGAGCTAGCGAGAGAAAGAGATATGCTTATTCCTAAGTTAAACACAGAACAACGAGAAATCTTTAACATTATTATGTCGTCTGTGTCAAACAATACTCAAGAAATTGTTTTTGTCTATGGCCATGGTGGTACAGGTAAGACATTCCTGTGGAAAACTATCATTACAACCCTTAGATCAGAAGGTAAAATCGTTCTTGCAGTTGCATCCTCCGGCATAGCTTCACTTCTGTTACCTTCAGGCAGGACAGCCCACTCCCGATTCAAGATACCGTTGGAATTAACTGATGAGTCTGTCTGTACTGTCAAGAAAGGCAGTCAACTTGGTCAACTATTGAAGCAAACTGACTTGATAATTTGGGACGAGGCCCCAATGAACGACAGGCGCTGTTTTGAGGCATTGGACCGGACACTCAGAGATATCTTTGACACTCCTACGCACATCTTTGGAAATAGAACAGTCATGCTTGGTGGTGATTTCCGACAGACACTCCCCGTTAAAAAAAAGGGAACAAAACAAGATATTATTGCTTCTTCAATATCTGAGTCCTACCTGTGGCGCTACTTTAAGCTATTTTCACTTCATGAAAACATGAGGCTTCAAGATGCATCAGACAACGCCGAACGGAGGCAGCAACTACTAACATTTTCTAAATGGTTGCTTGATGTAGGCGATGGCGTTGCTGGCACCCCGGATGTCACCGACCCCGAAAACACCTCATGGATACGTATACCTGACCATCATTGCTTCCCATCTAATGATCAAGGGTTACACCAGCTGATAAATTTCATTTACGATCCTGACACTTTACAAACACCTACTGCTGAAAGCTTTCAAGAAAAAGCAATAGTATGTCCCAAAAATGAGACGGCAGACACCATCAATAGACACGTAATGGCGGGCCTTCACGGAGAGAGCACTTTTTACAGTAGCGTGGACCAAGCAATACCACGTTCAAATGATGGGGGCGCGACGGAGCTACTATACCCTCCTGAATACTTAAATACGCTTACCTTTCCTGGCCTACCACCGCATACACTGGAGTTAAAACTTGGCACACCTATAATGTTAGTCAGAAACCTTAACTTAGCTGGAGGTCTTTGCAATGGTACAAGAATGATCGTTACACAGTTACTTACAAAGGTCATTGAGGCAAAAATTATTACTGGCACGAGAATAGCACAAAGAGTGTTCATACCAAGAATTCTACTGACATCAAACGATGCGAAGCTACCTTTCATATTCAAAAGAAAGCAGTTCCCCGCGAAGGTTTGCTATGCCATGACGATTAACAAAAGTCAGGGCCAATCGCTGAAAAAGATAGGCGTTTATCTTCCGGAACCAATATTCGGCCATGGACAGTTATACGTTGCATTATCAAGAGCCACGTCGCCCGAAGCTTTGAAAATGGTGATCCTAAATCAACCAGAGCAGGCTGCAAACACCACTAAAAATATTGTTTACAGAGATTTTCTCCACAAAATAAGCCTACCCCAGGTTTTACCTCCTTTTATTGGCAACGGGGGTCATTTTTATTATGCATTTGTAGTTATTTATACTTATATGTTACTATGTAGATATTTATATGATGTTACAAATATATCTGACAACGATAGCTACAAGCTTTACTGCGCATTCATGTACTTTGATGCTCTCAAACTGATGCATAGCCATACCTTTTAAGTCTAATTGACATACATTACAATTTGCTATCTGAACATGTTATACTTTGTAGCCAACAATAACTATATTCTTCTTTTTAAGGAGAACAGGTTACAGGTTACAGCTAGGAGAGAACTATTCAAGGATTCAAATGACGAAGAGGCTGGCGAAAAGCTCAAGAAGGTAAAACACGAATAGTCCCACACCAGACATCAACCCTTCTTCCGTACCACAAGTGGCAGTTGTATCTATTATAATGTATGTACAGTAAGTAGACGCATACCCAATATATGCACTCCTAACTGAAAAAGCAGGTTACCTTTATTTCAATTTTCAAAGGCAACCTTCCTTAATGTAACTACTAGCAATATCCACTATATAAAAAAGCAGGTTACCTTTAAAAACCTGCAATTTTGTTGTTTCTAACGTTATCGCAATTATACAGCACAACATTTATATGAATATAGCACAGGCCCCCGCCGCAACGCGGCGGGTTCCATGCCCTTGTATAATACATTTGGTGAGGAACCTATGGAAATGTGACCAATGTTTTAAAATAATAATTCCACGACTGAGCCCACCACGTAGCCCAGTTTTTGGCTATTAACGGGCCTATCAGGTCCACTTTCAGCCCAGGTTTCGTGTATAGTTTATCCGGTTATTGTAATCACACATAAAAGCACCACCTTCTACATACACAGCTCGACCCCAGCCAGGGGCGCTGCCCCTTGGACCCTGCCAGGGGCTGCCGGCCCTTGGACCCTGCTCTCAGGGGCTGCCGCCCCTGGAACCCCGCTTCCAGGGGCGTTGCCCCCGGATCCCCGTCCCTTAGGGGCTTCGCCTCTAAGATCATAATAAATTCAAATAGGTGTGCACTCCACACATCCAAGCCTAAATGATGTCTTATTATGACGAAATTGGTCAAACAAGTTAATCCAATTACACTTAAATATCCAACACGTTACACGATGGACCGAAATCCGAAGCATCAATAAACTAAAATTTTAAATTTTATATACATAACATTAACACCATAAAATATTCATACGGATTAAAAAAGAAAAATTACAAAACACACCCTAAACTTTTTTATATTTATGACTTTTTTATATAACAAACTTTATTTGCCAAATATGTAACAGATATCTACCGGTTTCTTAAATAAAAAAAATACTGATAAAAAGGTCTCTCGGTAACGAACAAAATAAGCCAAATATTGATATGCTTTTGAAGCACGTACGGTTTTATAAAAAATATTGAAGTTTAATAAAAGAACTTCCAAAATGCACCCTTAATCTATCAAATAAATTTAAAATTATTCTAAATTTTTTTAAAACTATAACGGTCAAAATTAGGCCCGCCGGAATACACTGGTGCCTGACACAACATTTATTCCAAAAAAAAGGCGCCATCCGACAACTACAAATATAGCTTCACACAACAATTGTTCGAAAAATACGATACGTGTCGGCAAAAAACATACCACGATCTTACAACGAGAAGCCCTACCTAATTTTGTATCGTTAAACTGAATCAGTATAACGGCTTGCTGTAAACCTAAGGTATTACAATACAAAATTTTATAAATACCCCCGCCGCAACGCGGCGGGTTACCACCACTCGTTATTGTTACATTTTCAATGTATTGCAAGTCTACAACGATATTATAATTGTTAGTTCTATCATCTTTTTGGCCCATTGGGGACGGATGGGGGTATACAACACAATGTCATACAAACTTACAATATCATGTAGATTAATAATAAATACTTGTTACAATAAAATGCATTATTGATTGATGAAATATTGGTGTTTGACTAGAACAATAATATTAGCATATTAATTTGTGGCAGTGAATGAGACCATGATGGCAAGTAAGATGTCCACATTATCGTCTTTAAGCCTCCTCTCCTTTCATCGACCCTACTTCTTGTTATGTTTCGCTAATACGTACTAATTTAGTGATAAGTCAATTATAAGAAAGAGAAAAAAAAAAAAAAAAAAAAAAATAGTTAATGAATTGGGCTTTGATAGTTTTTACCCTGACAAAGAAAAAGTACAAACTCGAAAGGACGTTTGATTTCATCCATCTATCAACAATGATTTCGAATACGATTAGGATATAATATCTCCATCGTATACTTAACAAGTCTTGTATGGCCTACTGGTCGACCCTAGCATAACTCAGGTTCACTGAGTGTATATCGTTACGACTTACGATTGCTCATTATTTTGATGTATTAGGTTATTTGGACCCCCTTTCTATAAGTGATACTTCCTATTTTTTTGCGGTTTTTATTTTTATTTTATTTTATTTTTATAATTGCTCATTATTTTGATATGTGTCCCAAAATACATTAACTACATCATACACTATAGTTTTTTTTTTTTTTTTTTTTTTTTTTTTTTTTTTTTTTTTTTTCAAAAAATGAAATATATAAATAACCGGAAGCAATCTTCAACAAGAATTGAGGATTGCAAAATTACAAATGAACTTGGAGATGCAAACATCACAAAAAGGAAGAACAAAATGAAAAACTACTAAACCCATTGAAGCAAAAAACACAACACTAGCATGAAGCTTGAAATCCTTTAGACACCTTGACTTGAAATGAGACCTTGAAATCTTCATGCCCAGAATGAAACTCAACAATGGAAGCTTTGAGGATAAATGGGAGTAGCCTAGCTCAATAAAGTAGTGCATAACAGAAAACTGAAGGTAAGATGAGGAAGAACTATTATCTTGTTGAATTGATAACGCTAAAGTTCAAGTTATTCTAGATCCTTAATGAATTCCGCAAAAGTTAAACCATCTTTGGACTTTTGTAAATTACCCCCAAATGATAAGCCAATGGACTTTCCTAAACTCTTAATATTATCCAACCTTGAGCCGGCGTCTTCATTAGACATGTCCTCTAAGTCAAAATCGTGGGCGAAAGTTTGCTTAGACTTTTTACGTGTTGATTTTTTCTTAGATATAGAAGGTTTGATACCAGCATGCTCCTTCTCCTTAAATTTCTCTTTATCTTTCATTTTCCTTTCTTTCGCTTCTTGGACGTTTTTCCTTGCACGAATGCAAAACTCGTGTTCCTTCCCCTTACAACATTGGAATGTTTCTGTATCCGATGATAGCTCAGCATAGACAGGAACACTAACTTGTGGGAATGAAGATGAAGAAAAATTGATGGAAGATGATTGGTGCTTGGTTGAGGGTGAAAAAGCTGGTTCACCCACAAAATTGATGGAATGAAAATGAAGAAAAATTGATGGAAGAAAAATATAGGTTCTTGTTACAAAACAATAATAGCAAATCACATACTGCACTTGTTTTATTTGTAATCACTATATTCCCTATACACTATACTAATTACCTGATTTCACTAGTGTCCATATTTCATTATTTCTTTCTTGTTAGGGGTGGCATCGTAGTCGGTATTGGGTTCGGCAAGGCTCGGCGTGAATCGGCAACACAAAACCACACCCTCGGCATGGCCAAATCGGTAATTCATACGGTATCAATTACCGATTCGGTGTGAGAATGTGCATTAAATTTTTTGGACCGTTGCAATGGTTTAGGGAGTTATCGTTTGATGTTTTGCTACATTTTCAAAAAAAAAAAATAATAATGTTTAGGCATCGATCGGCATAACATTTCCACTAAACATATGGACTTAGGCATCCAAAAGCATGAAATTAGTTGGCTTAACATGATTAGCTAATTACTATTAATGTTTAGGCATCATTAGGCATGGTTGCCACCCCCTTAAGTTGTTATCCATCATCCATTTTAAGATTGATTTTTGGTTGGTCATAATATTAAGGATTTTTCTAACTTGTGCCCTAAGGGCACAAGTTAAGCACACTAAAAGACAACAGGGTCCCACAGAAAAGGACACATAGATCCATGAAACTGAAAAGGACACATGGATCCATGAAACTGTACTTTTCTGTGGATCCCTATATCCTTTTCTATGGGGTCCCCGTTGTCTTTTAGTTTGTTTAACTTGTGCCCCTAAGACACAAGTTAGACAAACCCTAATATTAATATGGGTAAGGATGTTGTGGGGTCGAAATTTGGAATAATACAAACTTTGGTGTATGCATATGAACCAATAATTAACATGTAAATTGCAGATGATGATAGCACATATTGTAGCTTTTACCTAAGTTTTGATATGCTTTTAGGTACCAAATTATTTATTGTTGTTGGTGCTGGGTGCATATAGACATTAAAGTTGATGCTACACGAGGTCTATGAAATAATACTCAATTTAAAGAATATTTTGAGTGAAGACATTTTAAATTTTGTGAGAAAACTAAACTCTCCAAAATACTTTTGGTTGATAAACTGAGAATTTGTTAATTAAAATACTTAGAGGATTCGTAGTGGTAAAAATATTGCTCGAGGTGGGGATTGTCTCGGTCGAGAGGGCCTTGGTCACCATTGCGCTGGTGTAGGGTTGGAGTCTTGGTTGCCTAGCTCGAGTGGTGACCACGAGCAAAGCATAAAAGTGTGCTCGTGGGAAGTACAAACCATTGGGAGATAAAAGTCGTGAAAAAATTGCAATAAAAGTGTGCTCGTGTGACGTTTATGAAGCATCATTGTGGACAAGATCAACCAAACTAGGGCTGAGCATCGGTCTAAAACTGACTCGAACCGACAAAACCGAAAACCAAAATTCATGAAAAACCTAAACCGAAACCGAACCGATGGGCCGTCAGGTCAGTTCGGTTTTGTGTCGGGCCATCGGTTCGGTTTAGGTGTATTTAGGTATGATTTTGTCGGTTTTAGGCCTAACCGAACCGACTCAAAACCGAAAACATGTAAAACATGAAACCGAAACCGAATCGACGGGCTTTCAGGTCGGCTCGATTTTTGTCGGTTCGGTCGGTTTTGTCGGTCCGGTTCGATTTTGGACCTTCGATGCTCAGCCCTAAAACAAACCATTGCAAATGTTTTTTGACTCTAAACGAACAAAGACAAATAAAAGCTACTAATGTATAAATTAATCGCGAACATTAATATCCCATGACTTGCAGAATGCCTTATGTTTTTCAGTTATATTAGAAGCATAATTTTCATAACGATCAATCCATCATACATGTTGTAGTCCTATGCTCATAGAATGCTTAACTTCTTTAGTCCTATGCTCACAGAATGCTTAACTTCTTTAGACACGCCCTAATAAGTTTATTGGATGATAGAAAGTTAATGGAAACTATTAGTCAATTTTAAAACACATATTTGTTAGAGTAATTGGTAAGGCTGTAAACGAACCGGGCGAACACGAACGGAGCCCTGTTCATGTTCGTTCATTTAATTTTAACCGGACAAATAAACGAACACAGACGCTTAAACGGGCGAATTTTCTTGTTCATGTTCGTTCATTAAGAAAATGAATTGTTCATGTTCGTTTATGTTCGTTCATTAAGACACTAAACGAACGCTAAACGAACATAAACGATCGAACATAAATGAAAATAGACAAACAAACATAAACTTTATTGAATTTTTCACAATATATTATTTTATAAGTGTTGTTTTGTTTAAACAAACCAATTTTTAAAATTATAAAATTAAAAAATATGATATATTAACATAAATAGATAAATAAATATAAACGAACATTAACGAACGACTAATCGGACGTTCACGAACATAAATGAACGAATGAGACTTTTGTTCATGTTCGTTCATTTAAATAAACGAACGTAAAATATTGTTCGTGTTCGTCCATTTAATAAACGAACGAACATAAATGAACTTTTTACCGAACGATTCATGAAATGTTCACTGAACGTTCAGTTCATTTACAGCCCTAGTAATTGGATTATATAACAAATATGTGGTTAAACGTGTTGCAAACAATCCAATATGACCCGAGTTATATTTGTTGGTTTGCTTATTTGTTTTATTAATTTATTCGTTTGTTGTCCCTTTCATAAAGCTATTAATTGTTGTGAAGCCCACTCATTTTGTCGATCTTTCATTTTAGACAAAGTGACAACTATTACAATTGCTTTAAATATTTGAGAAATGTCGAGACCTCTTTATTATGGTTTCGTAGGCTTCAAAAGATAAGGATGATTCAAAGACACTCGTGTGGCACATTTTGGAATTTAGTAGCTCAGTTCATTTTAATGTAAGAAAAGTGTCATATCTTTGTACATATTATATGTCGATCATACAACTACTTAGCTTTAATACAAAGTACAAACTGCTATTTCTTCCAACCCAATAAAAGTTTTATGCTAAGTTCAAAAAAGTTAAAAAGTTTTATGCACCATCCATCATTATTTGGTAGATAGGTGTATAATCCACATGAAATGCAAATCAATCTACTAAATCAAGTGTCAACTACAAATGATTGACAACAAATTTGGCTAAGAAATTATCTCAATGAAAAGGGTAACGCCGAAGATATAATTAGTTGACAGTGAGTGACATGAACGATGCATCGAAGGGACCGATACACGTCCCTCATCCTCGACGTGTAATCAGAATAACACAAAAGTCTTACGAATTGACATCTCGATTGTAATCGTCAATCTTTATCAGTCGAAAACTGGTTAAGATATCATGATCCATGCTTTGTGGGTAATTGACTAATTTCTTACATAGAATTAAAGTACTAAAATCTTCAATCAAATAATATAATCTTAAAAGTATAACTTAAAAAGAACATCACTTTAGAAGTCCCAAACAATCTTATGCCTTAAATGAAACTCTTTGAATAGAAAATACTTTATACTATTCTTCTACAAAACTTTTTTAATCGTCACCTTTTTAGTAACATTTAACAAACTTTGCATGTGTTCAAATCACAATAAGTGTCAATTAATCTATAAAGACGATGTATACCTGTTTCAGTTCCAAGATGGAATATTCCACGTCAAAGTCAATATCGTGGTGCTAATTATAACTTTAGCCTAACTTTTTTGACGAAACAAACGAAGAAAAAAGCTAAAAATCAACAAAATACGATAGCCCATATTTAGTTCAGGCGTGGCTATATTTTGTACACGCAATACAAGCTTCATTAATAACATAAAATCACATGACTTTTATAAGCTAGTTTTATAGCATAAATATTACATTTTCAAAGAGTTTATGATTAAACAAGAGTATCGGTATACATACTAATCAATTAGTTGCAACTACAAATTCTAGCTGTATTGAATGGTTGCGTGACGGGTTACTCGGTTTTTGATACCGTAAACAGATTATTCTGATAAACCGAATAACCTAGCTCTATTTCGGATATGGTATATATATCTTAATCCGGTTTCGCATTCATAAATTATACGTTCTTGGTATGTACTTCGAAAGAATAAAAATCAATATATGTGCATGTTTAGTAGATTGAAGATTGACGAATGTGTGACAATGGAAGCTTATTTTGGATAAAATAAGCACTAAGAATCAAACTGTATTTGACCTGTTAGGCTTCTGTTTTCAGATATTCAAACAACTCGGATCTGAATATCCAAAACTCTTTTTCGAATTCATATCGAAGTTGGGTTTCTTAAAAATTCAAATAACATGAAAACTGATCAATTCGAACCAAATAACACCGCGATGTGCATACGTCAAGTCTATTCGATTGGTCTAAGGTTTAAAAGGCTTTAAGCAGTACAAAAGAGGCCCAATTTAGGTTAGCAATTAGGCCCATGTACTTGTGTGGTTACATTTCTTTATTCCTTGCTAGAACTCTTGTCTTTGTAGAAGTTATTGCACGTTGGCAGTGAGCATAATGCGAGTTTATGCAAGTGGTTGTGCATAATTTTCTTTAAATGGAGTTAACATATCACTTTCTGACAGGGACGAAGTGTTGACATGGTATGTCACTTATCATACATGTACTAATACTAACAATATGTACTAATAACGCTGATTATGGGATGGATTGTTTCGAGTCTTGATGGTACTTGGGCCAGTTGATTTTAGTCTAACTGGTTTGCCTACTCATCATACTTGGAGGCTTGGAGATAGACCTTTCAGAAGTAGAACACTGTGTTTAAGGGGCCCTGCATAGCCATTTATCTATACAATGTTTTCGATTCATGTTTGCCAACTTATTTTTCTTATGGCAGACCTCGATGATGACCAGTCACTTTGGAAAAGGTGAAAGAAGATTGGCATTCTTGCCTTGATAATGAAGTGGGATTCAAGGTGACATTTACATCTGACTTGAGTCTATGGTTGAGCATATCAAGCATGAATCTTGTACTAATTGCAATCCTCTTTCGCCTTTCAAAAAAAAAAAAAAAAAAATCGCAATCCTCTTTGAAAACCGGCTATTTTTTCGTCGCTAAAAGTCAAACTCTTCGGTAATACTTTTAGCGACGACAATGTCGTCCGAAGGTCGAAACAGGTCAAAAGTCCTCTGAATCGTATTTTAAATCCAGAAAACCTTTTTAACCATTTTATTCAAAGATTTAGGCTATATTGGAATAACATTAGTTCTGTAACGCTTCAGTGGTTGATTAAAAGTCTCAGATTATTTGGACAAAATCTGTACTGGGGTAACTTGGTCCGAGCCATTTCTACCAGCACAAAATTATCCGTTTTGACCCGGTACCCAACCGCTGAATCACTATCATCTTTAGTTGTAGCCACCGTTTCATTTATATTATTGTGCTATTGATTTAGAAATTGACTATATTTATTAGTGTGGCTAGCTATGTCAGCAGTTATCTCCTATAGTTGTTACTATATTTATTAGGAGTCGAAACTTTGAAGGAGGTGTTGATGCCAGAATAAGAGCAAGCTATATATCTTGCCTCACCACCTTTAGTTGTTACAATACCCACAAACAGATAAAAAAAAAATAAATAAAAAAAAATACTAAGCTTCGTATATTAGAATGCCTGTAGATCCGCAAAATATGCAAGGGGCATCCGCAGATGCAATGTCTCTTCTTAGGAAAAGACAGAAAACTTTAAACCAATGGTACTTCTTGAATTAAACAAACAATTTAGCTAGTTTACCTTCACAGGTAGTTATAAACAAATTTGACTAAAAGGATGCAAAAGTTCTAAAAATTACATAACAGGTCAATAGTAGAAACACCGCCACTTCTTTGGCCTTAGCTGGAACCACAAAGGAAAAAATGTTAGACCAATCAAAATAAGGGATTTTAAAACATGCTCATTTGCATTCGTAAAAACTGAGATCGACTGATTACTTGGTTGCTGTGGCCACACTTCTTCTTCCTGCAGTTTGTGGCCCTTGGGTGCAGACGAGCATAACACCTAACAAAAACCAATTTGTTACATACAAGGAAATGATCAATGAAAACAATACACATAATAAACTCAAACATTGAATGAACTAAAAAGATGCAAACTATAGAATTCAAACACGTTCAAAAGCACATCATTGTTGTAAGAAAAATAATCCACAATGAACAAGAAGGTAAATCTATATTCAGTCACTGTCATTATTTAGATAAAGCCGGTTTAATCTATTCTACAATTCTGCTATAAACCAAGTTGCGAATTATTTTGAGAATAGAAATGTGTTACAAATGCATATATAAAATAAGTAAATTTCTTTTAAACATATTACATATCCACTTCTAACAGTAAACATTGACAAAGAAGAGAAGAACTCACTTGCGGCAAATTTTTTTGTCTTGATGCTTCTTAATCAAAGCCAACAAGGAAGGCTCAAGGTGTCGATGCATTCCTCCCCTCAGCCTTAAGACTAAATGAAGAGTCGACTCTGAACAAATTAAAAATGCAAAATCAGAAACTAAACAACACAACAAAATAAGAAAATTACAACCTGAATCCAACCGAATATATACCATCAAATCTATGTTTCTTAGCACAAATATGTATGTCAAGCGATGGTAGTAATACAATATTAGACTTTTTAGTAAGGATAGAAACACGATACACTATTTAGATATATAATAAAAACAGAATTGCAACATGTGTTTGATTTGATTTTTGTATAAACAACCATAACTCCTAAACTAATTAATAGAAATGGTAAAACAGTTAGCAAAGCAATAACACTCAGAAATCAAAACCATAGCATAACAATTTTTATTCAATAAATTGATGTTGAAATTAATAAAGCTAAAACCTCCTTTGCAAATTAATTTGCAGTAGTACATAACATATATAATAAAATAAATTCAAAAGTTAATAATCAGTTAAAAAGAACAACCTTTTTGTATGTTGTAATCGGCAAGAGTACGGCCATCTTCAAGTTGTTTTCCTGCAAAAATCAACCTCTGCTGGTCCGGAGGTATACCTTCTTTGTCCTGAATCTTGGCCTTAACGTT
Source organism: Artemisia argyi (assembly GCA_030686995.1). Classification (NCBI taxonomy): domain Eukaryota; kingdom Viridiplantae; phylum Streptophyta; class Magnoliopsida; order Asterales; family Asteraceae; genus Artemisia; species Artemisia argyi. The sequence goes on from CM060696.1 coordinate 90,709,055, forward strand.
GTCGATGGTGTCTGATGACTCAACCTCAAGGGTTATTGTCTTCCCTGTCAAAGTTTTTACAAATATCTGCATTGTATCGAACTTTCCCAATTGTAATTAGTTAAAGGTTAATTACATGGAATATAAGCGAGTGAGATGTTTTATAGTATTATGCATGCTTGGGCTTTACGTATTGTCAACGCATGCTTGGCCTTTACGTATTAATTAACCGACTAGCTAGATCTATTATTATATTATAGTTACCGATATTAATTTTAGACAAGCAAATTAGCCCATATGAGTTGCGGCTAAAAGATCCGTGTAGAACCAATTTTTACAATAGAACCAATCAAGCAATTTTAGCCACTAATTTTTTTTTATCAAAATAAAAAAAATAAAAATAAACTTTCACACTTTTTTAAAAAATTAAATATCTCGCAAACCGTAAATCGTTACGCGAAAAAAATACCATAGCGACGAGAATTACATTATTTTTCTATAGACATGCATTGTTATATACTTTCGACGAATATTTTTTTTGACATTTTTTTTTTCTCAAAATTTCCGCCTAGAAAAATCATATATGATTTGTAAAAATCATATGTGATTCGTTAAAATCAAATCATATGTGATTTTTACGAATCATATATGATTTTTACAAATCATATGTGATTTTACGAATCATATATGATTTTTCTGGGCGGAAATTTAAAAAAAAAAATGTCGAAAAAAAAAGTTTGTCAAAAGTATATAACAATGCATATCTATAGAAAGATGATTTAATTCTCGTCACGATGGTATTTTTTTGTAGCTTGAAAATTTACCGTTTGCAAGATATGTTGTTTTAAAAAAATATGAAAAATATAAATTGGTGGCTATAATTGGTTTATAGGTACTATGACATATATGGGTTATGCATGGATCTCGACTCTATGAGTTGTGTGGGTTCAAAATCACACACACTATATATACATTCCTTCGGACCACAACGATCTTGCTTTCAGATTTTGCAAAACTTAATGTTTATCACTGCATCATTAGGAGTTTGAGAGGAGATTTTAGATAATAAAGGCCTATTGGCCATGGGCGAAGCTTGGAAATTTCGAGTGGGGGGTCGGGATCTATTTTTTTTCCTAACACTATGGGGGGTCGAAACCGAATTAAATTGGGGGGGGGGGGGCGAAACCGAAATTTTTCTACACGAAAACTATATACCCCTACATCGCAAAAAAAATTTCGGGGGGTCGGCCGCCCCCCCTCCCCCGCCCCTTAGAAGTTGCGCCCCTGCTATTGGCCAGGTCCGTTTAGCTTTTAGGGTTTATGTCTTGTCTTTTCTATTTAATGTCTTTGTGATCATAATACATTTTTAGTTGAATATGATCATAATACATTTTTAGTATTCCATTACAGAGCACCTCCATTCAATTTAATAGAGTCAGCTTGCAAAGATAATGACTGAAAATCAATAATGAAGTAGCAATTAGAGCAAGAAAATTTTGTTTAATAGCGGTTATTAAAATTTGATTAAATTAATTAAATTTTAAGCAAAATTTAAATTTTAACATTATCTTTTAGTAAATTACTTAATTTTATTTCTATAGTATTAATTAATTATAAATCTTGTCAATTTAATTATATAAAAATATGCTTTTAAGATGATGTTATTTGGTTCATTTATAATGCGAACGTTGATGGAACTTAATCAAACATCTTTATTGTTTTGTATCGAGATAAGTAATCTAGCATCTTCTTGTTAACCTTAGTTCTCGAAAGCCCGTCAAGAAACCATTTGCACATACGATTTTTAAACTTGGTGTGGAGCAAAATAAGATTTTTCTATTAAAAATTGTAAATGAATTACCTTCACAACATGATGTAAGATCATTTGAAGACCAAACATTGTTTACATACTAAAGGATCAATCCTCACTTTTCATCTTCATCTCATCTAATGGATGAGATTAAATTCCCTCTTTACACTAGGGGGTATTTTTGTCTAATATATATAGATATTTTCTAATAAACTTTCTATTCATTTACACACACATATGTGTTTTCTTCATCTCATTATTTTCTCTCTCTACACAATTAATACAAAAACAAAACAACACAAATAGATCTAGATTCGATCGATCTTCACAAACTACACAAGTTTATCTTTTTTGATTCGTCAATCGATCATCTTATCATCTCGTTTTTCAATTTATTAACATCAGGTTCATATTCTTCTTGTTATATTCATTCGATCTGTATTTTTTTAAGCTAATTCATGTGAATAAACTTATGAATTAGAGGAAAGGAGAGTTGTATGAATAAGCGTGTGAATTAGATGAAATTTTGTATGAATAAGTTTATAAGTTAGAGGAGAGTTATGAATAAGCTTATGAATTATTGTGACTTGAGTTTATTGTGATGAATTATAAGCTAACTTATTAACTTATTTTCATCACATCTTGTTATTTTATCATTTTTAGCTGATTCATGTGAATAAGCTTGTGAATTAGAGGATAAGAGAGTTATACGAATAAGCTTATGAATTAGAGTAGAGTTAGTCTGAATAAGTTGTATTATTAGGTAGTTTTCTTATCTGAACAACTTATTATTTAGCATTTAATTGAATTAAGTTTCTGGTATAAGCTGATCTAAGCTGTTATGAAGTATATCATATATGATTTTAGCTTGGTTTAATGTGTTTATAATCAAGGTTATTTTATTTGATATATCATATGTGATATCACATGTGATATTTCATTTTGTTGGATGTATCATATATGATATCACATACTATATCATACACTCTGTTTTATTTGATATATCATATGTGATATCATGTGTTCTTTTTTACTTTTTGTCATGAAACAACTTATTTATATTTTCATTTTTTTAAATTTTTTGTTTTTTTTTTCTTACAGATATGTGCAAAAAATCTCTAATGTCACTAACTTTAAAGAATGACAAGGTTTGGAGCAGCTTGTTGGAGTTGCAAAGCCACTTGTAGTTGTTGTTTAAGGAGATGAAGAATATGTTAAAGAAGAAGAAGAGTTGTTTCAAAAATAAGAAGAAGAGTTGTTTCAAAAATAAGTAGGCTTTGGTTCAATGATAAATTCATCAAACTAATTGATTCTTTTCACTTGTGATATACTTGGAAATTCATCAAAATAATTGATTCTTTGTATTTTACAAGTTAGTAACAAACTATCATATGTGATTTTTTTCAAAAATTGTATATGATTTAACATGATCATCACTAATTTATCAGACCATTATATTTGATATTTTCTATTCTTATGCATTTATTTTACAAGTGATTATGAATGTGTGCAATAAAACTTAAACAAAATAGACATAATATCAAAAATCACATTTAAATGTTTCGCCAATTTTATTTTAGTATAAACATAATGACATAATACCAAGAAAGTTAAACCATATTAGCAAGACATTGTACCAGTTACCAATGGTTTACAAAATCGCCCGTAGACGTCAAAACACCATACATATTACAAGAAAAAACGAAGAATACATTTTAAACGTGAAATGAACATTCATGAGCTTTTTCATTGGGCTTCTTGGGCCTTTGGATTCTTGTAACGTTCAAGATGTCTTGAAAACAGCCTTCTCTACACAAATAAGAAGATTTGATTTAATTTTCAAGCACATAATCATATATGATATATTATAATGGTAAAAAAGTTAACTTTGAAGCAGATTATCATATATGATATCATGCATATAACTAACTTTTAATTACTCACCAGGAGATGACAAACTTGCTTGTATTTTAGTTTCAAGCACATTTTCATATATGATATATTATAGTGTTAAAAAAGTTGGATTTCAAGCAGATTATCATATATGATATTATACACAAAACTAACTTTGTAGTACTCACCAGGAGATCACAAACTGCTTGTATTTTATTTTCAAGTACATTATCATATATGATATAGTATAAATGCTTAAAACCTAGCTTATATCATATATGATGCAATACATAATTTTTTACAATTTTTTCAGGCAACTTATCATATATGATTTTTCACTAACAGGTCATCATCAACATATTTTTTTCATAAACATCAACATACTCGATCTGAAGCTTACTTATCACTATAACATCATCAAATATCAAAATATCATCAAAATATCTTCTTTATAAAATGTATAAACACAATAACTTGAACAAAAATCACAATATGTTTATAAAAAAAATATAAACAGTAACATTCACCATTTATGCATAATATAACATTAAAATATGCAAATAAAGTGTTTTACACCTGAATTAGTGATGTTAAGCTTGTATTTATTATTTTTTTTACTCGAAGCTTCATCTGTAAGCTTAATCGCTAAGATTTGTTCTTCAACAACATCATCGACATCTTTTTCTTCAATTTTTGATGCGATTTGTGGATGATTTTTGATGTGTGTGTGTGTATCTTTTGATTTGAGTAAAAGTATGTGTTGTGTGTGTTTTTAGTGTGTGTTTTGGAGAGAGAAAAAGTAGATCTGAAAATGAGAATGAGAAAGAGACGGGGTGTGAGTGTGATGGTGAGTGGGTAGTTGGGGGATAATTTTACCAAATTACCCTTCCGCTTTTTATTGTTTTTTTTTTAATACAAAAATCCTTTTTAATCTGTACCATTCTTTTTTTTAGATTGATGGCTGTGATTTGTCCCTCAGTATCCTAGAAAAGTATGGTTTCTTAAATAACTCCACTCTCACAATATTGCTTAAAAGTACACTCATTTAAACAAAATATGATGAATTGATAAACGATTTGAACCCACATCAAAACATGAAAACCTGCAAAAAATCAAAACGAAACACAAATATAATAGGTGTAACCCTTAAATTGTATTTTGGTAACAAATTAACAATACCTTGATTCCATCGACCCGAGCGATTTTGATAAGATTTTATTGATGTAATGATATACTTTTGTAAATATTTAACACTTTAATTGTTAATGATTATATTTTGAGAATGAAAAATTAGGATTGGCCCAACCCAATACAACCTGATTTGACCCGTACAATAATCTACCCATCCACACATTACCAAACCGTTTGACCTACTCAGAAAAATAAGTAAATGATTGCTTCACTTTCGACAACCCACGAAACAATGGTATACATGTTCTTGATATATTGAACCAATGTGGCAATAGTTTTTCTGCCAGTTCTGAAAATGAACTTTCCACATACGTGAGAAACGTAACCATTTGTTACTCCGCACCTTTGATTTCACAATCCATTTCTAAGCCTTTACCCATCACAAAATTGTTACGGAGTATATGACTCATACACATCAACAATTACTTTGTCCCCGTATCTTGCTAACAATGTCACCAAGTTGCTTATCCCGAAAAGAAGGTATTCTGTGACCAAGTCCACTTCGACATGACTGTGAGATAGAGAACAGTTTTTGAGTGTCTACGGGCACCACATGTCCAGGATTTTCTTCTAGCTATCCCCATAGACAGGGCTAGTTTAACATATGTCACCGGTGGAATATCGTACTATCCCTATGTATCGCTTTATGATTCCTTTATTTTCGGTTGATGAGATATGCTCAGTTTATCGCAAGGTATGTTTGGATTCATTTGGGTAACCCGCAGTTCATTGCAATGAGCTCACATGCTTCAAGTACAGACACGATATGGTTAGAGATGTCCTTTTTGACCTACATAGACGTGCTGGGATCTCTGCCAAGAAGGAAGCACATGTGAACGTTTTGACTGACCCGTTTGATGGAAGATCCACACTCAGACCGGCAGATGTTTTGGTTTTTGGATGGGTTAGAGGGAAACATGCGTCTATGGATCTAACCGAGGTCTCTCCTCTCGTGGCTTTAAGTAGCCGGGGTTTTATAATGGGACAAGCTACTTTGAAAGCCGCCTCGTACAAAGTGGCAAACTTGAAAAAGCGTGCATTAAAAATCAACATGTTTTTATTCCTTTCACGTTTGATACTTTTGTTTTCTTACACATGAGGTAGTAGAGCTTATCAACAGAATTCAATGTGTTATGTATAGTAATGTTATGACACGTAGATCCACATATGTTCTTTTTAAGTGAAATAGTTTTGCAATCCAAAAAAGGTTAGCGGCGCAGCTTGTTGCTCGTTTATCTTTCAAATCTATGTAAATTCAAATTAGTTCGACGTAAAAAAAAATCTAAATGTTTTTATTATTATTATTATTATTATTATTATTATTATTATTATTATTATTATTATTATTATTATTATTATTATTATTATTTGATGAGGCGAAAAGTATACCGCTTTTAAGGGGTCATTTAAGCCCGAATTCGAGATTATTTGATCAATTATTGCCCTAAATTGTTCCTTTTGTCATTTTAGGTACTTTTGAGGAAGAATCTGAAAAATGAAGCATTTTGGACGTTTTTGAAGCATAAAAGTGAAAAAACGGCAAAGTCTCAAATTTTCTTGCTGGAACAGTACCTGATGGTGTCAAGATGTTACACATGACGGCGTCAAGAGTTACAAAAGAGGTGGAAGTGGAAAATACACGTGATGATCCAGAGAGTTTTTAAGCTTGTGGCCTGACGGCGTCACCAAGGCCGTCAGGATCCAAACATTAGTGACGGCCCAGAGTATTTCTACACATGACGGCGTAACAAACAGATCTAGGCAATACGATTTTACCAAGGCGGCGAGTTGACGGCGTCACGATCTAACACATGACGCTGTCACAATGTATAATCTATATATAGTTTTCTAAATCTCATTCATTAGGGTGCAACTTTGAGGGAATAAACCCTAGTCTGAATTTTATCAGTTTTTCAAGGGTTCCAACCCCTTGATTCTTCCATGTTTAATTGAAGATAAGTATTTGTGAAAAACTAGAAGGGGGGTTGAATAGTTTACCGCTTTTTAACTTTATTATCTTTAAAAACTTTACGTTTGTTTAAAGATATAAACACAACATTATATGTTCAATTCTTTGAAAAGCTTTACGTGTGAATAACAATTCTAACTTTACTTGTTTAGTTCTTTTAATAGCTTTACGTTTGTTTAAAGATATAAGCACAACTTTACTTGTTTAATTCTTTGAAAAGCTTTACGTGTGATTAGCAATTCTAACTAAAAACAATGTGTAATAAGCAAAGATAAAGAAAGAAACGATCAAACCACAACACGATTTGTTTATCGTGGTTCGGCTACAAGGACTCTTTTTCCTTGCCCTACATCTACGCCTCGAGTTTCCAACTCGAGAGTTATAAGCACTAATCAACAAGCTCCTTTCCCAATGGAGAAACCTTTACAACGTCGCTTACACTTTTACCGACACTAAGCTAGATGTCGAGTTCTTTTACACGGGTACAACCACTCCCATCGTCGCTTACACTTTTACCGACACTAAGCTAGATGTCGAGTTCTTTACCAAGGGTACAACCACACCCGTTAGTTCTTTTACAAGGGTACAACAACTCCCGACACACTACGTATTTTAAGGCCTAAAATACTAACCGATCACTTCTACACACATGATACAAATGAAGTATAAACTACCAAAACTTATACATAACAAAGCTAACAAGACTTGCATCTTTAGAGTTGAAGCTTGTAACTTCTTGAATGATCTTGTGAAGTCCCTTGCTACATAAGAGGATCACACAAGCCAAATGTTACTGAGTTAGTTGAGAGAGTATATCAAAATATATGTCCTAAAGTGATTACACAAAACAAACAAGTGGCTTGGTATTTATAGTAAAACAAACAGCAGGTCTGGCGGATACGGCGGAACCCTCAGATGGGTTCCGCCCGTGTACCGCCAGGGTTCCGCCAGGCTTGCAGTAAGTTTTACAATAAATAACACAAACCAACCAAAGTCACATCAACAACAACTAGTCAAACACATTAAATCCAATTTGGAAAGCTTCCAAAAATGTGTAAGATGTTATGGCAAGTCAAATACACAAGCTTGCCATAAATGAATGATGTGACAATACACTTTCTAATTAAAGAAATAAAAACAATGTTTTGTTTAAAAGGAAATGTAAACCTTAGTTTAAACAAGACTTAAACACTAAAGTGATGATTTACTAATAGCTAAAGTTCATACTTTGTCATTAACAAAACTTAGCAAAGATCGTAAAATATAAATAACGTTTTTTTGGCGATATTTGTATTAACAATCTCCCCCTTTTTGTTGATAATAAAACATAAACTTTAGTTATAAGTAAGCCACTAGTTTTAGTGTTAAGTCTTATAAAGTTAGTATAAAAACTTGTTTTTGCTAAGATGATGTGATATGCAAGAGTTAAGAAAAAAAAATTTGAAACAAGTTTATATATAAATTCTCCCCTTTTTGTCGAAACAAAAAGAAGAGTAGCGAAGCGGAAGTATGCACTTGCTCCCCCTAAATGGAGTGCCAAGAGAGGAGACTTGGATTTTGAACCTACAAGAAAAAATGTAAGTTGCCTCACAAGACAAGTCATGAAAGCATTTCATGTCTAAAACACAACTAAGAGTTGTGAAGCGGAATAATGCAATACTCATGCTCCCCCTTGAATATTACTCCCCTAAATGGAGTATCAAGGAAAGAAAACATGGATAATGATCCTAAAAAAAGAAAGGTTAGTTTCTAAAACACAAGATATATGTATGCTACCATAGCGAGGTATAGTTTACTTATTATACCTAAATGGTCAACAAACAATGCAAACCTTGTAGTAGAATGAAATTCATTTCATGTAAAATTTTGACTCTTAAAAAGTCAAAGACAAGAAATTAGGACGACATCATCCTACTTTAAAAATAAAGAAAAACTAAAAATAAACTAAGAACATAAAAAGCTACAAGGAAATCATCATTTTCCTTAATGAGAAACATTTTCCAAAAACAAGTCTAAGGTTGTTTTAAGGATGAAAATGTGTGTTGTAGATTGTAGCGGGTTTTATTTTGAAGATTGAGAGGGTGACACGGTTTTGGTTTGTTGGTTTAAATCGGAAACATTTTCCAAAAGAAACGGTTTTGTTTCATTTTGGAGACTCTAAGGTTGAGGTGGGTGAGACAAGGATTGCAGACGATCCAAAATGTGGTTTAGTATAAACCTCATTTCTTCGGATAGCTCGCGAATTTCCCTTCGACACCCTTCACTAATGTGAGCGGTTCTTTCGCAATATCCGCAATCATGGCGGGGAAAGTTTGGTGGAAGAGAGGTTTGATTTGTTGGTGGTGGATGGTTTGAACTTGAAGGAGCAAATGTGGATGGTGGAGAGGTGTTTTTGCTTCCTTCATTAGTTGAGTGTAGTGTTGTTTGTAAAACCATAATATGGTTGATTTGAGAGTCAACCATACGTTTGAAGGCATGAAGGTGGTTTAAATGAGTGTCAATCTCTTCATTAAGGTTTGGAGGTTTTTCCCATATGGATGCTTCTATTTTCTTATAAGAAGAAAGTAGAGATTCAAATTGTTGGGAATGTTCTTGTAGTGATGGTTGTTGTTGTTGTGGTTGTTGGTTTTGAACAAAATGGCGGAAGCTTGGTTCGCCAGAAGGATTACCATGAAGGTCTTTGTAAATTGGGTGAAACACAAATGATTGTGAGTGTGTATAACCTTGATCATTTGGAAAAATTGATGGTCTAGCATAACGGCAAGCCAACCGTTCTACCAATGATGGTTGATGGGGTTCATCATCTAATTGCTCACTATGTTGTTGTTGGGTTTCCATTTGAGCAATGGTGTCAAAGAGTGACAAGGATGGCGGACTTGATGATTTGGGTGATCGGTCTTCTAATGTTTCCAAATAGGGTAGTGGTGATGTTGGTGGTGTATGGAAAAGTTCCATTGGTGTAAGTGTTGGTGATTGAGGTGATGGAGTTTTTGATGGTTGAGCTTGTTGAGAAGGTGATGTTGAATCACTTGAAGGTCTAGTTGATGGAGGAATGGTGGCTATGTTGGTGTTTCAATGTGTTGGAGAGGGCGTTGGAGTAGCAAGATTGAGCAAATCTTGAATAGTGATTACATTGGTATTGCAAGGTGTTGAGGTAGTGAGGTTAAGGAAATCTTGGATAGGTGAAGAAATGTTAAGCGAAGCATCACTTGAAGATGATGAGCTTGACTTGACGGTTTTGTTGAAGCAACAAGGTTTAACACTAATCTTAGTGGTTTTTGAGAAGGATTTTGATGTTTCGGATGAGGTGTTGGATTTAGTCATTTCAAAAGTGTGGTTTTGATGTTTTGTGAGAAGAAATTTTGATGGTGATGGTGTGATTTGAATTGTTGCAAAGCTTTCAAATTTATAGGGTGGAAGAGATGTTGAAATGGGTGTTTGGATTTGATGTTCTACCATTCAAAGATTGAGGTTTCAAATGATTTTCATGAACATGTCACATCATTTGATGTCAATCCAATGGAATAGGGTGGAGTGAAAGACCAACATATGTACTCAATGCTTTGTGATCATGGGATGTGATTTGGTTGAAAATGTTCCAATGGTTTGAAGGATCATTTAAAAGGGTTCCTTGGGTTAGTTATGTTTGAATTTGAATTTTTGGCGGGAAGTGACTTCCTAATTGTTTTAGTGAGTGAGAGTTGTCCTAATATGGTTATTGCAGGTAATGGAATATGTTTCTCACTAAAGATAATGGTTTGACACTTTACAAGTTTTGAACTTAAGAAAAATGACAAAAATTTTCTGCAGGTGACTGGCGGATCCCTCGCGAAACACAGGCGGAACCCTCGCAAAACACAGGCGGAACCCTGTTTTGGGTTTCGTCTGGTCCGTTAGGCCATTTCTGGGTTGCCCAGAAATTACACTGGCGGAACCCATTTGAGGGTGCCGCCAGATCCGCCAGGTCTGAAAAATCAGACAGTCCACTAATTTGACCCGCGAGACGATTTTCAAATTTTTCGAAAACTCTTAAAAATGAAAATTTATTATATGTCTGATTAGGAAATGCAAAAGTTTGGCATGTAGACATTCATATCATATGACTTTGACCGGGGGCTAGCGATTTTCACTAAACTTAGTGAAATTTACTATAAGCATAAAAATTGACAAACACCTCAAATATTGTCATTATGCATAAAAGCTCATACAAAACATAATACGATAAGCGTAATAAAACATGAACGTGAAAAACAATACAAATCACATAGTTTAACACATACAAGGTTCTAAAACCTTCATAAGCCAAACACTCCTTAATCACGCTTCTCACAACCGGTCTATCTTCTTATTGAGCTTGCTTAGGTACCTTCCAAAGCACTTGAAAATTCCTTTGGTTAGATTGAACTCTTCGGATGCATTGTCAATGACGGGGAGTTCTTGAAGGTAGTCTAAAGGAGGTAACTTAGAGTTAGGAAGTTTATCGTCCTCACTCATGTCGGATGATGATGATGATGGTGAAGGTGAGCGAGTACGTTTGCCCTTAGCTTTGAAAACTCGTTTATCACTTAGAGGGAAGAAGATGTGAGGAACGAGAGAATAGTCAAGGCACATTCCATTATCGTTAGGAGGAATGGGTGAGATTGCTCTAAAGAGGCGAGTGAGAAGCATTCCATAAGGAAGAGCGGTTGTTCCTACCAAGGGTATGTCAGCCATTCTTTTGGCGAGGTAATAGGCTAAGTTAAAAGGTTGACCGGTGGAAATGCTATGGAGCATGTAGCTAAGATATGTGTTGACATGATCTCTATTTCCTATGGAACTTATAACGTTGGCTCTAAGAATTTCTTCCCATTTATTAAATTGTGGTTTGAGCTCATTGATTTCCATACCAAAAGGGTCCTTATCTACCTCTTTACCCGAACGATTCTTCCTAGTTGTTGAGGTTCTAACAAATAGATGCTCACGAATTGCTTCCTTATTCGCAAGAGGATTGTCGTATGGATGAAAATGCTCAATGGAGTCAAGACTAGAAAGAGGCCACTTATCCGTGTAGAGACATGTACCAACATTAGGGACACCAAGAATTGTTGCAAAATCTTTCAAGGATATGATGTTTGGTATTTGATTGGTTTTAAAGGTTAGTGAGAATTCACCATCGTCATCGAAGTAAAGGGTTAAGGTTGCATAGAATTCTAAGATAAACCTAGGGCAAATTTGCTCATCGATGTCTAGGAGGCTATCAAAGTTGATTGCGGCAAAGTTTTGGCGAATGGATGTTCCCTCTAGGAAGGATGGATCCATGGTTCTTCCTTCATGAACATAGCGTTTTTCTAGACTCTTAAAGGTTTCAACTTGATCTTTGGTAAGACCTTTGGTCCTATGGTGTTTGGGTAAGTACTTAAGGGTTTCCTTGTGATCGGAGAAATTTGCGGGAGGCATGTTGATTCCTAGAAAACACAAAATTTTATGTTAATGACTTTTAACAATGTGGATGTTCTAATGTGTTCCTATATGCAAACAATGTGGAGACTTGGTTATCTTGACTCATTTTGATGCCTAAATTGTTTTGTTATGCAAATTTTGTTTTAAAAACAAAAGATAACCAAGACTATCCTAATTGAATGTGTCTTCGATTGAATGTACCCGAAAATACATATTAATTATGTATCCCCTTTAGCATTCAAGAGACAATATGCACGTGATGTTTCAATAACGTTTTTTATTTGTTTTAACAATGTGGTGAAGAGTTATGTTCTAGTTGTGGATTGTAATTTTTGAAAGACAATGCACTTGGTGTGTTTGGCAAATCAAAATAACAACAAAAATGATACAATTCTTAACTAATGGAAGACATGATTGGTTAGCAACCAAGTTTTTCATGAATCAAAAAGTTCTATGCATAAACCCTAAGATTCTAGTTAATGAATGTAAATGAGAATGTTATACTTGAATCAAAAATGCAATTATGATTAGAACACTTACAAAGTTGATAATTATGATTAGAACACTTACAAAGTTGATTAGATTTGAAGAGGTTAGATTGAAAGCCCTAAATTTCGTATGGTTATGTGTTTTTGAGAGGGTGATGGCTGTTTGAAAAGTGAATGATTAAGTTAAGAGGGTGTTTGGTTTTGAAATTAAAAACATGCTGCAGATTTGGCGGACCAGGCGGAACCAAAGGGAGGGTTCCGCCCGTATGGTCTGAGGGTTCCGTGGGTACTGCATGGAAAACTTCAAAAGGGATTGTATTGATTTTTTTTGGTTTTATCCTAATGTTCAAAACTAAGGTTTTAGGTCTTATGAGTCTTTGACTAAGCCTAGGGATGATGAATGCTTCTCATTCAAGAGGTTTTGTGAAAACGTTGACAGAATGGTTAACGTATAAGACTTTCTTAGTTAAGATGTTCCTCAATAAACATTTTTACCAAGACGATGATGACGGATCACAGTATGTCAATTAAGAACATAATGGATTAGATTGTTGCTGAAGTCGATGCTTCATTTGTTGAAGGGATAACAATGTCGATGAGATGAATACCGTTGTTGACGCGAGTTAGCTTGTTCAAGTGGAGCTTGTTGACGTGCTTCTTCATCCGATACTAATATGAGAACCATAAGCGTTTTTGAAGAATCAATGGGTAAGTAAGTATAAAGGTGCAAGTACCACTTGTGCTTTTCTTACCTACATAATTCCATTTGGCATACACTATGGTTTCTATTCCCGTTCTTTTGGGATACCATAATCCTAGTTGTGTAGTACCTTTTGATGTATCCAAACAAGCTCAACTAAAGAGTTGTTTTAGGATCTTCTCTCAAACGAGCACATAGACAAACACTAAACATAATGTTGGATCTAATTGTTATGAGAACAAGTAGTCTTCCGAACATTTCTCTATGTTTAGTTTTACCTACGGATTTACTAATCTCACTCTTGATAAGTCATCAATAACTTAACCATTGAGAACAATAGAGTAACTAGGAATGTCTTTAAAAATCCCTTGCTTTTGGGGCTTGCTTTTATTATCAAAAAGTGTTTCAAATATTGACACTATAATCACTTGATTACTTTGAAAAATCTATTTTGTTTCACTAGTTGTTTTACTCTAAATTCCAAAAACTGTTTTTGTTGAATTTGTTTAGACATAACTATGACCTATAAATCAAGTTTTATAACTTATGTCAATTTTACTTGATTCAATGTTTGACTCAAGGTGAGAAGATGTTATTTTGTACCTTTATCCTTAATGTTTTACACAACATACTTGTCTTGCCATCATTGGACTTTCGACTAAGTCATCATCTACCAAATATGATATCTTAGAAGGCGGTGATCTCTCATTAAATATTATATTCAACGACTCCTCGACTCTTTGGGTTTCCTTACTTAAGACACTATGAACTTTATTCATTTTGAAAAAGTCCAAGAGGTACAACATCATAAGACTAAGTGTCACATTTGATGTGTAAATCCTAGATGTTGAAAACTCATTTTCTTCCACACATCCTAATGTATGCTAATGTGATTTATTTCACTTTGTGTGTTTTATGTGAAATTATCATAAAGGAGTGGTTGAAGTAAAACACAATTTAAGACCCAAAGTATGGTGTTTAAGAATGTTGTTTTACAAAGGTTTGTTTTGCAAGCATCACAAAAGTGTTAGACATTTTATCACTTAGGAAATTCTTAGTTAGCTCACTTGTAAGCAAGAGTTGAGTGAGACTTACTCAAGAGTTTCTCGTGTTTATCTCTTGAAGGTTAAAGAACCGAAACACCTTATATCTCCTACTAGTACTAATGACGAAATTCCTTGTCGCAGAGAATCTAATCTTTGTTATTACTAATAACAGGTAAACATTTTAGAAAACTACTAATAACACATATTACAACACATAATGCTAGAAACAAGAGACCATCAAAGTCAAGTTGAAGTAATGCGTGCCTTTTAAATTGCATAGAGATGCTAACAAGAGAATAAACACAAAGCGTAAAATCTTGGTTTGACGACACGCTTGAAAACTCAATTACTCATGTATCCAAGAAGGTTAGATAATCATATAAAAGCATAGAGCATGATAATCTTAATCCTTTTATCATGAGTTTCTATTAGAGATTGAATTATCTCTAAATCTCTCTTCTAGGTTTATCAAATTTTACTTGCTTTGTTTTACTAGTTGATGGTGCTTTTTGAGTTAAATCCTAATCCGGTTTTATCTTTAAACAACCTTTGACTCCTCAACAATTTTTCAAGAGATTTTGAGCTTTCATCAAATTTAGCTAACATTTTTCCTTTCTCATTTTGCTTTTTAATCTCATGTTTGTAATCTAGACATAATTTACATTCTAGATCAATTTCAACATTACTCTCAAGTCTAGACATTTTATCTTCTAACAAGATTTCCTTTTCAAAGTTATTCACAAAAGATTTTGAAGACTCATTGTTAAAGATAGTTTTTAGGTTTATGTTACCTAAAAGTTTAGACTCATTTTTTAATTTAGAAAATTCTAAGATAAATGTGTCAAGGCAAAAATGTTTGGTTTCAACATGTACCTTGCTTGTTGTTTCAATAAATTGACAATCACCCATCGGATCATTGTCTACGTCAACATCCGTTTCATTCCATGATTCGCAAGCAAGTTCATCAAGACACACGTACTCATCTTCACTTGTACCTTCATTTAAAACATTTAAACTAGTAGCACATGTATTAACTTCTACTAAGTGTCTATCTATTAGTTTTTCTAAAACTTCTAATTCATATGTAAGATCAAATTGATTATCTTTGACTTGACATATTTCTTGATGAAAGTTGATTATATTTTTCCAAATATCATTAGCCGTTTGACAAAAATACATTCTTTCATATTTGATACTTGATAAAGCTTTATAAATCATTATCTTAGCTTTACTATTTTTATCAAGTTTAGAATAGTCATCTTGGTTTTAAAAGCTTGTTTTCGTTGGTTTGAAATCATCAATAATATGCCAAAGATGTTGATCAATTGATTTTACATAGTTTTTAAATTCACTTTTCCATTCAAGGAAGTTTTCTTTTTCAAATAGCGGTGGGTTTTGAATAGGTTCCCATTCTTTGAGATTTTCAAAATCCATGGATCGATCCAAGTTTTAAAATACACTATATTTTAAAGATCTTGAGTAACGTAGCTCCTGATGCCAATTGTGGAAAACTAGAAGGGGGGTTGAATAGTTTACTACTTTTTAACTTGATTATCTTTAAAAACTTTACGTTTGTTTAAAGATATAAACACAACATTATATGTTCAATTCTTTGAAAAGCTTTACGTGTGAATAACAATTCTAACTTTACTTGTTTAGTTCTTTTAATAGCTTTACGTTTGTTTAAAGATATAAGCACAACTTTACTTGTTTAATTCTTTGAAAAGCTTTACGTGTGATTAGCAATTTCAACTAAAAACAATATGTAATAAGCAAAGATAAAGAAAGAAACGATCAAACCACAACACGATTGTTTATCGTGGTTCGGCTAGAAGGACTCTTTTTCCTTGCCCTACATCCACGCCTCGAGTTTCCAACTCGAGAGTTATAAGCACTAATCAAGAAGCTCCTTTTCCGGTGGACAAACCTTTACAACGTCGCTTACACTTTTACCGACACTAAGCTAGATGTCCAGTTCTTTTACACGGGTACAACCACTCCCATCGTCGCTTACACTTTTACCGACACTAAGCTAGATGTCGAGTTCTTTACCAAGGGTACAACCACTCCCGTTAGTTCTTTTACAAGGGTACAACAACTCCCGACACACTACGTATTTTAAGGCCTAAAATACTAACCGATCACTTCTACACACATGATACAAATGAAGTATAAACTACCAAAACTTATACATAACAAAGCTAACAAGACTTGCAACTTTAGAGTTGAAGCTTGTAACTTCTTGAATGATCTTGTGAAGTCCCTTGCTACATAAGAGGATCACACAAGTCAAATGTTACTGAGTTAGTTGAGAGAGTATATCAAAATATATGTCCTAAAGTGATTACACAAAACAAACAAGTGGCTTGCTATTTATAGTAAAACAAACAGCAGGTCTGGCGGATACGGCGGAACCCTCAGATGGGTTCCGCCCGTGTACTCCCAGGGTTCCGCCAGGCTTGCAGTAAGTTTTACAATAAATAACACAAACCAACCAAAGTCACATCAACAACAACTAGTCAAACACATTAAATCCAATTTGGAAAGCTTCCAAAAATGTGTATGATGTTATGGCAAGTCAAATACACAAGCTTGCCATAAATGAATGATTTGAGAAGACACTTTCTAATTAAAGAAATAAAAACAATGTTTTGTTTAAAAGGAAATGTAAACCTTAGTTTAAACAAGACTTAAACACTAAAGTGATGATTTACTAATAGCTAAATTCATATTTTGTCATTAACAAAACTTAGCAAAGATCGTAAAATATAAATAACGTTTTTTAGGCGATATTTATATTAACAATATTAATTCAAATCATTCAATATGTCTATGTGTTGTGTGATTATATCTTACGCTTTTCTTCTCTTTAACATGCTAGGCTAGATTTTTCTTGTGTTTGCTTAGATGTAGTGAAACCTAGATGTTGATTATGGGTTGATTGTTTGTTTATAATTGTTACAGATGATTGTATTCGATGTTAGGCTTAAGAAAACTGGCAGACTTCCATTGGTAACTTGCTTGAACGTCTTAAGAAACATGATCGGAGGTGTACTACGATTTTTGGTTGTATTTAATGCATAGGAGAATTCTAATGATCCCATGTTAGGAGCTTCTAACGGCTAGACATAGGAGTGAAGTAGGATCCTATAGAGTTAGGGAATATTGTACACGACCCTACGACTAGTATTAAGGAATATGACCCGTCATCCATGCAATTGTAACAAGCTATCAACCTGTAAAAGATATCCAGGGAGTAATGAAGTCTAAGTAAACACAACTTTCCTCATTATTGTTTCCACCACATTAGTTTAATAGTTTTATTTTCATTTTTGTTATTTTATTTTGATTGCATTAGTAGTTAATTGGGTTAGTTGGCTAGCAACTAATTCCGCCCACTCATTAAAAACCCGAGATTCTACTTGCTTTCATAAAAATATAAAAATACAAAAAGAATCATCCCTTACCTCTAGACCTAGTTTAGTAGGCTTTCTAATCCTAGCGACACTATTCCTGAGTTGAATGATCAATCCCCCGATACTTGTCACTATACTATACTACAACGATCAGGTACACTGCCTGGTGGAGGTTGTAAGCTTCTCGAGATCCCTTGAGAGGTAAAACCTGTTGCGAGGGTGCAATACCCACGTATCATTATTATTATATTAACTTGAATGAAAACCAATTAGCATACTAATAATTGATTCAAATATCGAGTCAGACTAACAGAATATAACATAAGTAACATTCATATAACCATTCGTTCATTTATTTTCTCATGTAGGTATATTAGATAAATGAATGTAAGACGAAGGTAAATTAGTTATAAACAAGCTCAATAACAAGCTTATTAACGAGCTCAAAATAGATATATTACGAGTCGAGATCGAGCCAAGCTCGAGCTTGTAAAATATAATACCATGAGCCAAGCTCGAGCTTAAAAATAAGGCTCGAAATGAGCCGAGCTCGAGCTCGAGCTTTACAAAACTTAAATGAGCTGAGCTCGAGCTCTGGAGGCTCGGGCTCGGCTCGTTTATATTATCTCTTTTATAAAATAACTCTGTGGCTTATGATTGTTTGATTCTACTTCTGAATGTATTTATTGATTAACTAATGAATACAAGGTAGTATTTGTGAAAATGCAACATTGAGTTTTTCTCTTGTATGAAGACTTACACTTGTAATTAAGTCAACTGACCTCTAGCACAGGCAAGAGGAAAAATCTGTTGTTAGGGTTCGTTTTCACGAGATTGGTGGTGTCATTGAGCGTAGCTGTTGGCGAAAGGCGTTTTTTTAGCTTAACAAGAACCATATATGATGAATGTGACATGCAATTTAAAAAAGATGCTAGGTTTTGGCTTACGTCAATGTATTATATATAGTATCAGAATAGTATTTTTTTTTTGTATTCATTCTTATTGTTTATACGGATACGAATAAGAAAACAGGAACTACATGTAAACCATATAAAATCATACTATACAATTTGATTCAATGATACATATTTCACGATTTGCATTGTTTTCTCAGTTCATCAAATCGAATTGTGTATGAGTTTACAGCTATATATGTTTCGTGAAGTGAAAACAGAGACAAGTAATTTACATTTTAGTTGCGAAAATCAAGCAGTGGTAATCAACATAATACCTTATTTAAACAATCTTTTCGCTGAATTGATCTTTAAAGTACTTATAAATACCTTCATATTGCAGTAACTTTTGTACTTCATTTGTGTTCAAGCACATCCCCCAGATGCAAATCCTACCTTTCCTGCATCCACATCGTACACAACCTGTATTGTCTTTTGTTGAACATTCCCGAATATACCTATAACAGAATCATCCCCATTTGCTGCAAAAGCTAAGCACACTTGACTTGCACTATTAGCGTAAAAGATCCCTTGAGGTGCAAGGTCAAGCTTTGTGTTTCCGCTCCAAAGGATGCTTATTTTTGGTATGGTAACTGTGGTATAATTGCTAAAATCATAACATGTATCAAGTATAGATAACGATTTAGTCAAGGGGTATTTTGTCATTTGTGCTCTGAATTCCTTACTTAGAGCCGAATAAGCTGTAGGAGGAAGCCTTGTGATAACGGTTCCTGAATCTATGATCATACCAGAAGTTGAAAACACTGATGGGCTTATTGGTAGTTGAGTTCCACCAACGTATATATAATTAAGATCAAGACCATAGAAAGGATCCCCTAGTGAGGTCGATAGTGGCGTGTACTTAACTCCACTAGCAGTTCCACTTCTTCCGAATGTTAAGTAGCCTGTAGAGCTAGCCGTTGATGGGAGACAATAAGAGAAAACTTTCCCGTATTTCTTAGCGGCCTGTGACACTATGGATAGCTTGTCTGGCCCAAGTCCTAATAACCCAGCAACACCATTGAAGAGTCCTTGGTTGTTTTGTCCACACCCAAAATAAAAATTGTCAATTACGTCGTTTGAAGTCAAGGTAAGCTTATCCGTTGCAAAAAATCCAACCGAGAAAGATTTATCTCCATATTGAATACCATAAACACATGTCGATGAGCTGCATACAGGTGTGTTCCCGGTTGCAGAAGTGAGACCTAAACATTCAGTAGAAGTGCATGAAATATTCTTATAGGTGGTTGATGCACCTGGTGCAAATATGGGTTCTTGCTGGCTATAGCATGACCTGGCACATGGTTGGCATTGGGTCCAAGTAAGATCACTTCCTGTATCGAAAATGAGTGACAAGTCTTTTTTTGGTGTACCTAATCCAACAGTCACAAAGTAATTACCCGATCCGATGGTTTCACCGGATTTTGCAGGGAGAGTGACTTTGGAGCCCAGTGTATCCTTTTTCCCTTTGTTGAAGGTTAACCTTGCCCTGATCGAGTGAACTCTTGATTCATCATTGGTGAAGATTTCTTCCGCAGTCAACGGTTTTATTACGTCTTCACTGAACTTAGAACATGGTCCATGTTTGTGAACTACTTCCAATGATCCCTTTCTCTTGTCACCTAATTACATATATTTAGATCTCATTTAGTAACTGTAACAGAAACTTAAAATCATATTGCATACTCAGTATATAGGGTAAACCCTAAAATGGTATTATGACAAACAAAATGTACGTATTGCGTTAATATATCAGATTCTTTCCTGTCTTCAAACCACAGAACTTTTACTTTTAAATCTTTGGTTTAAGCTATATTATACTTAAAACGAGTTACATTAAAAATTAAAAAAAAAAAAAAAAAAAAAAAAAACCTTTCAAATGGAAAAATAAAATGGGTTGAACATGTCTAAAAGGTCAAAAGAAAGTCATATTATTATCGTCGTAAAAGTTTTATGAGTCAATCTAACGTTCCAGCCATGCTAAAAATTACTCGTTAATCAAATTATACTCAACCAATGTATGTTGCCAGTTCTGCCTAAACTCGATAAGCCAATCAAACCAACCTTCGTAGGTTTAATTCAGGTATGCTAGCACCCGCTTTAGTATCAGTCTAGAGTAAGATACAATCTAGTTATGTATATTAACATCGATTAATTTATTCTATTTTGTCTCAGATGGTTATCGTGCATGTGACTCGATGTCGTGAAATGAAGACCAAGTAATGATTGCAAACAAAACCAAACCAAAGCAAACAAAAACAACTTATTCACATCTATTCTATGAATAAAAGGTAGGACACTTTCCATGTGAAGCAGAAAACAAAATAGTTCTGTCAGCTAGACTAGTGACATATATTATTGGTCATGTGTTTCTACATTTCTAAAAATGTTGATAAAGAAATGTAAGATTGAGGTTTTTTCATGTTTAGAGGGTTTTATGTCCATCTCACAATTTAAAATTTTAGATACACGAAATAAAAATTGTTGTAAAAACATACAATGCAGTGTCACGGGATCTACTTATTGTAAGAACCACATGATTCTTATGGAATACAGAAAGAGCCGAAATGTTGATTAAATGGATGATTAAGACAAAATATGACAACAAAAATGCTAAAAAAATCGTCATATTTGACATATTATTTTGTTAAAAAAAAAAAAAAAAAAAACTTTCGTGCAAAAGACATTTATATTGTGGTTGAAGATGATGGTTTTGAATATATAAAAATACAGATGATTGTTAGAAAATAAATAAATATGAACTTTTCACCTAAAACCGAAACTAATATTTGTTTTGTTACAAAACCCTTAAGCATCATTTACATATATCATCATAATTTAGGGTACATTGTTTTCTAGAAATGGTTTCGTTAACAGGCTTTTTTTTTTTTTTTTTTTTTTTTTTTTTTTTTTTTTATTATTATTATTATTATTATTATTTTTTATTATTAATTATATAAAAACATATAGTGATGGATAAGTTTTGTCTATACTACATATATAACGGAGGAAAACCTTTTTCTTAATTAAATTTATTTTTAAGTTTTAAGGAATACAACTAATATAGAATATGCACAAATGGTTAATGATATGTATAATACATTAAACAATAATCTTCTACACATAATTATTTAAAACATTTATTATTAATGTATGTTTAATGCCAAATTTTGTTTGGTTATGGACATTTAAAAATTTGAAAAATGCATATTTTAAAAATATTTATCATCTATATATGTATTTTATTACAAGTTTAGTGAAATCTTAATCATTTTGCTAATAAATTCGATTGAAAAAATTTGTACACGTCAAAGTTCAAAGATTTTCATGTAATTTATAAAGCACGAATATGTGTAATTTTTGAATATCGTAATTTATATAAGCAATGTCCTATATTGTTAATCATATACTGCAAGAACTGATTTACATTTCTCTATGTTTACACGTTATAATATTTTGACGAATATTACACAACATTACTGATTAGCAAATACCTTTCACCGTTAATCATCACAACCTTGTAATATTACTGACTATCATTTTCTATCGCCATTACATAGTGATGCATAGGTAATTGACATTTTAATATGAAATAGTTTGCGATACAGTTATTCTCAAAATTCTCGCCATGCGTAAAAACACAAAAAACATGTAATCAAAAAATATTGTTCACCAAATATTTAGATTACATGATACCCACCACCACATTGCGCAGGTACCCTGCTAGTATATATTATCACTTCGAGCGTCAAGTTTGATAAAAAAAATCAACTAATATATCCATTACTTAAGAACTAAAAAAAAAATAGTACAATCTACACACTCTAAAAAGTGTGTAAAACTTTATTAGTTTATCAACTATTAATAACATGTAATCATTATTTACATCAATAAGTGTGAAAAAATTATAAACAAATAGATTTTTTATACTTTTGAATGTATCAAAAGAATTATATGTATGGAAAATGAAAATCTATTTACAATTTTTCCGCACTTATAAATGTAGCCAATTTTTATACGTAATTAAGTGTTAATAGACTAATATAGCTTTGCACATATTTTGAAAGTGTATAGAGAAAAGTTATTAGCAATTATAACCTGTAACGCAATTAATTGATAAAAATTCAGGTATATATACAACATTTCTAAATGGATGCTTTTGTGCGTATACCTCAACGAGTGGATATGTACACTATCAAATGATAAAAGTTGAAATGTACAACAAAATATCTTAATTATAAGTTTAAGTTTAATTAACATTAATTTATTTCGAATAATATGTGTGTGGATGAAACCCCACCGGACAGTTTCAATCATGTTTCTCTTAGTTGGGTAACTAAAGTGTGTGGGCAAAGAATTTTTAATATTTGGTGTGGACATCTATGGTCCATAAGTCCCGATAAGCTATCCTCATAGTGGTGGTTAACTTAGCTATCTTGGGCTCCAATTCTTTTTGTCTTTCATTTATTGGATGAAAGTGATTTTGAAGAAGACTAGTGTTGGACTGTGGAGGCTAATGGAACCCTAGAAGACTTTGCTGAAGCTTTTGTTTGGCTTCGACAGGAGAGCGATAGAGGGTAGGCTCTATTCGTGGGTCAACAACATCAGAGCCCTCCTGAGCTGTACAGATCTGGTAAGCTTCAAGTACAAGCGTTCGAGTCTTCGTATAAAAACTCTCTAATGGCAAGTTATCTTGCAGCTGACCAGTGATAGTGAACTAAATTTTTTCTCATGGAGCCACGATGTGTGACGAAAACAAATTAAAGTATCTATACACTGGAGTTGGCTATCTTTGAGATGAGTTCACCGGGAAAACCAGACGTCTGTGGTTTTGGTCAGGTTACCAATGAGAAAGTAAAGTTTATGAAGTGAACGTTCAAGGGTCTGAAGGCTCTTTTAGACGGTCTTCTGATTGCTGAAAGGAAGGTCTGGCGTGCATTGAAACTTTTTACGTATGGGTCTGTTGGTTTTGATGAAGTGTTGGTGGCATAATCAGACATGAAAAAGATCAGCAATCCGAAGAGATGGTTTTCTCTTGAAAAGAATTCTACAGTCGGAGCCCAGTTTGGTTTCGGTGTGCCTTCTCAAGGACTGAGAAGGTGGTTTGAACTAGAGAGTGAATATGTTATCCGGGTTTCAAGATGTTATTCATGATACCTTGTATTGAAAGCCACCTAAATATGCATTTAGTTAGTTAAGCATGTCCCGTAGGTTTGACTATACGGAGAGGTTGGAACGAAGACATTATTGAGGGGATGATGATGAAGGTTTACTTGAATTATTGTATGGAGAGTAGTCGGAGTCTCCAAGTGGGATATTGTTGGATTGTGGAGGCTAATGGGACCCGAGAAGACTTTGCAGATGCCTTTGTTGGGCTTCGACAGGAGAGCGACAGTGGGTAGGCTTTGTTCATGGGTCTGCAGTAGCAGAGCCCTCCTCGGTTGTAACTATTATAGGCTTGGGTCCATATGTAAATTGAAGCCCTAGATTCTTATCTTGTGGAGAAAGTTAGGGTTTAGCTGTCCACCCATATATCTCACATATGCTTGTAAACCTTGTACTTATGTGTTAGGGTTTTTACCATGTGCAGTTCAGCACAAAGCCTTGCAGATTAGCGCAAAATTAAGTAAATTCTCTCTCATTCAAGAGTGGACTGACCATGAACACCTAGATCATGGGAACCACTATAAATTCATGTGTCGTAATCGTTCTTGTGTTTCCTGCGATCTTGTAGCTTCTGATTATGCTCTGTTTATTGTATGGTGGTGGTTGCACGAGGTGTTCGTGTGTTTGACTGTGTACGCTTACATGACTGTCTTGTTTGGGCTCATATTCCTATCAAGTGATATCTCATAGGGTGTCGGACCTTGCTAGGGTGTTGACAGGGTCATCTCATGGTTTCGGTGGCCCTAGGCAATAATAACAAAGATGCCCTATTACATTTGTAAACTAAAAATAAATTGCATATAAACATGAATTATACGCCTCATATGTCTTTAATATTATACGTATTTAATTATATGCAAAACTAATAAAAATGTGACTCATTTTAAATGGAGGCCTTGTACGATAACAGCTATTGCACACTCATTCGACACCCCTAGGATGCTTTGATGAGATCGTGGCTTCTCTCAACAACTAGCATCTCAAGTAAAGTTGTATTTCAATTCATTTCAGTTAAGAATGTTTTTTTTTTAACATGTATTCACGTGGTTTTGCCGCATGAGCACGTACATGTATAAAAGAAACTCCGTACGTAAGACCCTAAAAGTCCCATTATAAGATCAGTAACCTCATAGCATGATATTGTATGCCGACAAACGATGAATGCAAATCCTCTTTTCATCATGCTTAGATGCTTACATTTAAAAGATTTAGAACCATGTATATCAGTGTTTCTAAATACAAAGACCGATTCGCCTTATGATTAAATATAAAATTATTCATCTATCAATCAAACATAGTATATCACCGAGACTTTTCTGGCAACAACAATATAATCAACATATCGTAATAATTGTTACAGAGACTAATATGATTTTAACATCAAAATTTAAGTGCTATTTCCTACATCTCAAATTTTATAGTGCATAATGATGCTAGTTTTCGGAACTCTGGTAAGATTAATAATATAGCTGATCATTAGAATTCGTTTCAAATTTATTCAAATATGACCCATAGCTAAATTACTAAACATACGTAAAAAAAAAAAAAAAAAAAAAAAAAAAAAAAAAAAGTTTTGTTAATTGTAAGTAGTAAATTGGTCTTTTAAAAAAGGATGTGATGTGAGTACTACTGTAATTTACATAATTAAATAGAAACGGTTATTAACAAAACTTATCAAATATTATTTCACGGCAATTGATTGTATTGTATGTTTCTAAGTGACTATGGCCGGGTTGTCTACCCAAGTTGGTAAGTTTTTTTCTTTTTACAAATATCAGACTTACCGCGACTCGTAAAAAGTATTCACTCATTTGTTTAATTGGGTAAATTTTATATATCCCCTTCAAAACTTCATTAATTTCATATATATCTAACCCAATTCGAAAATATCAATGTACCCATTTAAACACTCATAATATCATATTTACCAATTTTATTTCTTTCATGTTCTTTCATGACTATCGTACCCTCCTCTTCCTCAAATTGATATTGTTCTTCCCTGTTTCTGGCACTAGAACCATTTGATACATGAAAACATATATTAATCATTTTTTAATAGTCAGTTTCATTTGAGTTACAATGTTTTTTTTTCTACCTAAATGACATCATATACTCCGTAAGAACCTATTAACAACATAAACATCATGTATGGTAGAATAACTATAATCAACAACTAGCCAAGTTTAAAATAAAAAAAAGTATTTAATCAAAGAACACTTCCGTTATCACAATGGAAATCAATTCACAGTGATATCTAATTCACAATCACATTATATACCTTGGAATAAAGGGCTTGATTAATTCTTGTCACAAATTTTATACGGAGTAACTGCCAACAATGGATATATATATATATATATGAAATTTAAGAGTTGGCTTGAGTATATATGAAATTAGGAAGGATTTTAGAGGGACATATGAAATTCTTCTGTTAATTTACTTGTCATGGGAGGAGCTTATCGCATATTTAAGTAGGCTAACACATGACACATACATGCACCAGTATATATATGTACACATTCACATTTACACACAGACACACGTATACAAATAGAAACATTTATATATGTGGTGACACGTTTTGTGTGTGTGCTCTTTGTATAGAGAAAGTAGAGTTTTCAATTAAGGGAATATGTACGAACCTTTAGTGGGTGGATTGCAAGTAGATGATGGTAATAAAGAGCTTAGTTGAAGGGTATGATAATGGTGTTCTTGTTTAGCAGTAGTCTCCAAAGCAAGCTCTTTTCTAGCGATTACAAAAAAATATAAGAGAAAACAAGAAAGAAAGAAAATGAGAAACTTGGATGGTGCCATTTATGTTTTCTCAATAATGTGTCTCTTATGCTCTCGCACTCCATTATTTATAGTGAACTTGACTTCGTATTGTCAAATTTCAACATCTTGCGATTTTTCAAATATCAAATACGTAAGCTGATAGGTTAAAAAGGGTCCATTAAGTTTAAGGTTTTATTAGCTTATTCTTTAACTCATGTTCTATTATAAATATTAAACAGATGAAATATCATATATAAGATGACTATGGTACCCTCTTCTTCCTCAAATTGATAGTGTTCTTCCCTATTTCTGGCACTAGAACCTTTTGATACATGAAAACATAGTTTACTTTTGTGTTAAATAAAAAGTATTTTGTGAACCAAATAATCACTTAATACGTATAATAAATACTAAGACATCATCATGTCAATAAAAAGTAATTTGACAAACAACGCCGCAATGATATGAAAATATAGATTTCCTCCAATATATTAATCATTTATTAATAGTCAATTTCATTTGAGTTACAATGTTTTATATATATATATATATATATATATATATATATATATATATATATATATATATATATATATATATATATATATATATATATATAGGGTGAGGATCAGGTACATTTTTGTCTTTTAGTGCGGATGGTACGGACGAATCTCAGCCCTCCATCTAGTCAACCATCTGAAAAAGGCGGAGTGCCAATATCGTAAATATCCCGTCTTTTTTTAAGATCGTTACTATCGTATTAGCTTTTTTTCTGAAAAAAATTCAAAAAAATCTGACAAAATCAAAAAAATAAAGAGGACAACAAATAATTAAGAATCGCTGAAAAAAATTTCAAAAAAAAAATCGTTTTCATCGTTAAAAGTATTGTGATATCATAATCTGATTTTGACTTTTTTACAAAAGTCAAAATCAGATTCTGAAAACTTTTTTTTTTAATAAAAAATTTAATATCACAATAACTTTTTTAATATCGTAAAAACTTTTCCTAAATAAAAATTGTTAATATCGCCGTAACTATCATTCTTTCTTAATATCAAAGTTAATTTTTTTTAATATCACTTTAACTTTTTCTTAATATCGTAATATCACGGTTCATTTTTACATGTAAAAAAGCTTAATATCACGTTGGTTTTATAATATCACAGTAACTATCATGGGTTTTTAATATCACGGTTCATTTTTACATGTAAAAAAGCTTAATATCACGGTAGCACTCATAATATCGTTAATATCACATTAGCACTCATAATCAAAAAAGAAAAAAGTGCTCAGAAAAATCTGAAAAAATAAAAAAAATAAAAGAACACAACTAGAGTAAGGATCGCTGAGAAGGAAAAAAATCAAAAAAATCGTTTTCATGATCAATTGGTATGGTGATATTAGCGTCAGATCTTGACTTTTTTACAAAAAGTCAAGATCAGATTCTGGAATGGGCGGTCCAGATCCATCCGCACATCCGCACTAAAAAAAACCATCCGCACGTGATCCTTTGCCTATATATATATATATATATATATATATATATATATATATATATATATATATATATGAGTGAGGATCACGTGCGGATTTTTAATTTACGTGCGGACGTACGGACAGATCTAGACCACCCATTCCAGATCTGATCTTGACTTTTGTAAAAAAGTCAAAATCTGACGCAACCTTTCGGGTACCAATTGACTATTAAAACGATTTTTTTTTTTTTTTAAATTTTTTTCCTTTTAAGGGATCCTTACTATTATTGTCTTCTTTATTATGTTTTTTATTTTTCAGATTTTTTCGAGCACTTTTTTTTTTTTTTTTTTTTTTTTTTTTTTTTTTTTTTTTTTTTTTTGAGTCCTACCGTGATATTATCGATATTATGTGTCCTACCGTGATATTAACGATTTTACTTAAAAAATCACTTTGATATTAGTAAAAAACTTAATATCACTGCTTGTTTGATTACGATATTAAGAAAAGTTATCTTGATATTAAAAATTTTAACTTTGATATTAGTAAAAAACTTAATATCACTACTTTTTTTATTACGATATTAAGAGAAAATTACGGTGATATTAAAAAAAATTAACTTTGATATTAAGAAAGTATGATATTAAGTTTTTTTACATGTAAAACAAACAGTGATAAAAAAAACGGTGATATTAGTAAAAAACTTAATACCATCATTTATAAAAAAGTGATATTAGTAAAAAAAAAAAATGATATTATGTGATATTAAAATATGATCTTGACTTTTGTAAAAAAGTCAAAATCAGACGCTAATATCACAATACCTTTAACGATGAAAACAATTTTTTCTGAAATTTTTTTCAGCGATTCTTAATTATTTGTTATCCTCTTTATTTTTTTTCTAATTTTTTTCAGATTTTTTTGAATTTTTGTTAGAAAAAAAGCTAATATGATATTAACGATTTTGAAAAAAGACGGGATATTTACGATCGTGTCACTCCGCCTTTTTCAGATGGTTGACTAGATGGAGGGCTGAGATTCGTCCGTACATCCGCACTAAAATCCAAAAACGTACCTGATCCCTTCCTTATATATATATATATATATATATATATATATATATATATATATATATATATATATCCTACCTAAATGGCATCATATAAGAACCTATTAACAGTATAAACATCATGTATGGTAGGGTGACTAGAAACTCAAATGTAATATAACGATTTTTTTTTGCATTAAATATATACTTTGGGTCATTACAAGAAAAAAGCCTTTTAGCGACTTTCTTAGCAACGTTTTTTATAATTGCGACTTTAGGTGATGGGTCGCTGTAAACGAGTCGCAATATTTTTGCGAATCGTGACATGTGTCGCTAAAAAGAGCGACTAGTATAATGACTTCATAAAATAAGTCGCTATAAATTTGCCACTTCAGTATTTCTTGTCGCCATTTGCATCTCTGTTTCAAAGAGATGTTGCCATCTAAGTCGTTTAACGCGACGCTATTTCTGTAAAAGTCTCTATTTAAGTCGCTAATTAGCGACACATGTCACGAGTCGCAAAAAAATTGCGACTCGTTTACAGCGACCCATCACCTAAAGTCGCAATTATAAAATACGTCGCTAAGAAAGTCGCTAAAAGGCTTTTTTCTTGTAATGACCCAAAGTCTCTATTTAAGTCGCTAATTAGCGACTTAAATAGAGACTTTTACAGAAATAGCGTCGCGCTAAGCGATTTAGATGGCAACATCTCTTTAAAACAGCGATGCAAATGGCGACAAGAAATACTAAAGTCGCAAATTTATAGCGACTTATTTTATGAAGTCGTTATACTAGTCGCTCTTTTTAGCGACACATGTCACGAGTCGCAAAAAATTTGCGTCTCGTTTACAGCGACCCATCACCTAAAGTCGCAATCATAAAATACGTTGTTAAGAATGTTGCCAAAAGGGCTTTTTTCTTGTAGTGGGTGACTATTGATTTGACCGACCCATTTTCATTTTATCTATTCATTTGACCTGTTTTAAGAAATGAAATTATTGGGCAACTGTTAATGAGTCAATTTGTTTCTATGCGACAGCTCTTAACCTACACGTTTATGTTCCCTTTTGTTGCTGAAGGCAATTTGGGCAGGCTCCTCATCAACCGTCATCCAGGTTATGATAAGTCGGATGTTGTCTCCACCCCAAGTTCACAACAGACTACATTCATCAAAAAGCCTGAAACCCAAGTGAAAACCTCTCATGTACTAACTAATTTTAAGTGAAGATTTGTTATTTGGATGACTCCCTCTTTTAGTGTTGATACAAAAGTTGGGCGTTCCTTGTTTGGGTTCCTGCTCTCATACCAATTAGACCTTAATGCTTGAAACCTGCGCACTAAGAAAGCATCGTGGGATTGTCTCCCACAATTATCCTCCGGTGTGAGAGTAAGTAATCGGTTTTAGTGTTATGTGTATGAATTAGGGTTGTGAGTCGTACCTTTAACGAGAGTTATGGCATTGTTTATATAGGCACGAAATCCTTGTAGATTTCGTGCTCCTCACTCTTCGCACGCGTAGTGCTTATCCGGCCTATGGATCTTTATCCATAAATAGAAGATCCTTATCTAGGCCATAAATAGTTTGGTTAGGTTTGGGCTTTCGTGAGTCCAAACCGTTAGTGGTGTGACCGAAATCATTGTCATGATAGCCCACTCATAGTGGACTTGGGCATTAGTAGTGTTTATCATTTGGGTTCGTGGCCCAAATATAGACTATACGTCATCATGTCCCCCCAGTCTAGTGTGCGCGGGTCGTGGACGCGTGCGCTAGACTAATAATATCAGTGGCAAACGTGGCGGGAAAAATTCGAATATTCACCGCCCATTTATTTGGAACCATGTACCTAGTCCCAAAATATCTCAAGTGTTGACATAAATAATGTGTGAAAACGTTATTCATATATTTCGATATCTCTATATTTTGACGATCACAAAATGTAAAATCGTCAATCGTATAATTACTACGTAAACAAGTATTAAGCTAGTTTATATCACTATATCCAACTTAATCACTTAAGGTATGGATAAACAAGTGCTTAATACATCTCATGATCAAAGGGGTAGTTAATTAATTAACACAAAGTTTATTTAATCATATAAGCATATTATATATTTTTGAAAAACACTTTTGGTAATAAAGAAAAATGTTTTAATCATACTAAATATATGATTTCAAATATTTAACCAAAATCAGTTAGTTTTTCACCAAATAAACTTTCCCCACTGAAAGACAAGTTTTCTGGCTGTTACAGTTGGGCGGCCCCCTTAATTATAAGGGGCGGTCCCCTTAATTTTAAGGGGGCCGGCCATGATTTAAGGGGACCGGCCAGGCTCCCCTGTCAGAAATTGTCAGAATTCTTCTCCTATAAATACCACCTTAATTCTGGAATTTTTTCCCACCTTTTGCACGAAATTTTCAGATCTATAACTCTCTAAACATTCTCCAAAACCCTTTGATCATTAGTATATTAATCTTTGTTTCAAGTGATTCAATCCCTAATCATCCATTCTCATTCAAAGTGCAAAAGAAGAACACTCTCTCTACAACCAAGCTCAAGAGGTGTTGAAGAATAGTTGTGCATAGTGTATATATATATATATATATATATATATATATATATATATATATATATATATATATATATATATATATATATATTCATTTGTGAATATTGTGTTGTGCTTGAGATTAGTTGTGTAGATAATAGAAGTTGATAAGTAGTGAAATAGGATAGTTGTGAAAATAGGTGTGAAGTAGAAGATTGGTGTGTAGTATATTGGTGTGAATAAGTTGTGTAGAAGGTGTGACTTAGGTGTGACGAAATTGTGGTGTGTAGATTGGTGTGTAAGGTTTTCTCCGCCAAAAAGGGAGTTGTTGACATAGTGAAAAAAACTCTCGAGTAGGTGACTCGGGGAGTGGAGTAGGAACAAGGAAGGTGTCCTTGTAGCCGAACCACTATAAATCCTTGTGTTGTGGTTTGATCTTTCTAACTCTTCTCATTACTTATTCATTTACCTTTACTATATTAGTTTTGTTAGTTAGTTTCCTTACAATTGTTCATATAGTGCAAGTATTGAATTCACATAAACTAGAATCGAAATTTTCTAAACCAAACTTGTGTTTATAAATTTTAAAAAGGACGTAAAACTATTCAACCCCCCTTCTAGTTTTCCACAATTGGTATCAGGAGCCACGTCTAGCAAGATCTTTAAAATATATTGTATTTTAAAACTTGTAACGATCTATGGAATCTGAAAAATATTTAGAAGGGCAATCTATGCAAAGACCACCACTATTTGAAAGTGATGGATTTTTATATTGGAAAAATCGATTCGAAACTTATGTGAAATCAAAAGATCTAGATCTTTGGCATATTATTACCAATGGTGATTTTTTACCTATTCAAAATAATCCCGAAACTAAGAAAGATGAAATCGTACCTTTTGAAAAACAAAATGATGATTTAAAAAGAAAACTTGCTAAAAATAATGAAGCAAAAATGGTTATTTACAATGCGCTACCATGTAAAGAGTACGAAAGGATCTTTATGTGTGAAACCGCAAAAGAAATTTGGAACTCTTTATTAATAACCCACCAAGGTAATAATCAAGTCAAAGATAACAAAATAGATCTACTTGTTCAACAATATGAGCAATTCACGATTCCGGAAGAGGAATCAATTGATAATGCTTTTGCTAGATTTAACACCATAATCACAAGTTTAAAAGCACTTGATGAGAATTTCTCTAGTAAGAATTTTGTTAGGAAGTTTCTTAGAGCTCTTCACCCAAAATGGCGAGCTAAAGTGACGGCTATTGAAGAATCGAAGAATTTGTCAACGCTACAACTTGATGAATTAATTGGTAATTTAAAAGTCTACGAAGCTATAATAAAGAAGGAATCCGAAATGATTAAAGGGAAACGAGAGCAAAGCAAGTCAATCGCCTTGAAAGCTAGAAAGGAATCCAACAAAGAAGATAGCTCATCTTCCGAAAGCGAAGACGAAGAATATGCCATGGCCGTAAGAGATTTCAAGAAATTCCTCAAAAGGTGAGGAAGATTCGTTAGACAACTACACGATGAAAGAAGAACATCTCAAAAGAATAATGATGACAAGTATAGCAAGAATGAAAGAAAATGTTTCAAGTGTGGTGATCCGAATCACCTTATTGGAAAATGTCCAATGATGACAAGAGATCAAAATCAAAGAGCGTTTGTTGGAGGTGCCTGGAGTGATAGCGATGAAGATGAGAAAGAAACAACAAAGGAAGAAAAGTGTCTCATGGCTAAAACATCAAGTGAGGTACGTTCCGAAACCGAATATTTTAGTGATGAAAATTTATCATTAGATGAAAAAGACTTAGATAGTGAATACAATAGATTATGTAAACTAGGACAACAAGTTAAGGCTAAAAACAAATCACTAAAATACATAAATAACCAATTAAAAAATGAAGTACTTGAACTAAAAATTAAAATACATCAACTTGAGAAAGGTAAAGAAACTTTTGAAGAATGTAAATCATGTCAAGTACTTAGAAGTGAAAACAACAAACTTAAGGAATTTTGTAAACTTGATAAATTTGAAAATAGTAGTAACTCACTTAGTAAAATTATAAGTTTTCAAAGAATATCCTAAGATAAAACCGGTCTAGGTTTCAACTCAACCGAAGCCTCAACAAGTGAAGTTAAAAATGTTAAATTTGAAAGCGAACTTAAGGAACTAAAACCTTCAAAACCTAATCCTGAGTATATACTCATAAATGATAAGAAAATACATCTAGCTAGTAATGAAGAAATAAAACCATTTTATAAACCATCTTTAAAAACCGAAGTAGGATCGTCCAAAACTAAAACAAGATCTAAAACACCACCACCTAGGAAACCAAATAATTCTTACCCTAGACCTAAAACACCTCAATCAAGAGTAAACCAAAGTAGACAAAACTTTAACAATAATCAACAAATGTGGAACTTCAATCCATGGGGAATGTTTCCACCATATATGCACCCAAGTCAAATACATAACATGTTCGGGACAAACAACTTTGGTCAAATAAGACCATGGGGACCAACGTGAAAACTTTCGCCACTCATACATGGAAATCTTTGATGTCACCTCGTGTTCGGACTTTCCTTTGAAGATTTTGAAGTTTAACACATTGAAGACAAAAGGTACACATTTCCTTTTATTTCCTTGTAAACAAATACATGCTTAGTTTAGTATCTAGCTTTTATGTGATTTTGATTGGTTCATTATTCTCTCTAGTCTTTACTTCTATACATATATATACTTATTTACTTATACTATATCTAAATATATATACATATATATATATATATATATATATATATATATATATATATATATATATATATATATATATATATATATATATATATATATATATATATATATATATACACTTAGTTATATCTAGGATCTTATAACCTAGAAAACTCATTTGTTGATTTTCTAGAACTAGAAATTGTTCGTTTACGAACCTTTTCTTTTCCTCACTTGCCTTATTGAACTTTATTGTTCAACAACACTCATGCTGATGAAGAGAGATGAGTCGAAAAATCTATGGATGAAACAAACTCCCGGCTTCCGTTGCATTCGTCTCCTTCTTTTATTCTCGTCTTATAAGCCCATACTACATACATATATACTTATATATATACATATACTTATTAACCTTCCACAACGTTCTCGTGTACTTGGCAACTTGATAAATTTCATCCGAAATGATCAAGAAAATTTAATTGGCAAATTGTCGATTAAAAGTGTCAAGTAATTCCTTTCGTGCGAATACCCTCCAACGTATTTTTGATTAAATATAAATCTAATACATACATATGAATAATTTTCTGCTCCTTCCAGAACCCAAAATCACAAAAATCGATTTTTGGAGGGCGGCCCCCTTAATGTTTAAGGGGACCGGCAGCCAAATGAAGGGCGGCCCCCTTAATGTTTAAGGGGGCCGGCCATCTGATTGTTCAAAATCGTTTTTCTCCTTTTTCCTTTTGCCAAACACTCCACATTTTCATACCCCCTTCCACTGCTTCTGCTGTGACGAAAACATAAACCCAAAAACCTCTCAAATCACTTCCAAATCACATAATTCGGGTTAATTCGCAAAGGGCAAATTCATCTAACACAATCACCATTACATATTGTAAGTTTTTCATAACACATTTCATCTAATTTCATCTTATTTGATCATACTCATGATTATGCATGTTTTATAAAATTCGTCAAATTTCATAATTTCTTTTGAATTAAGCCTTAAAACTTCATAACCAAATGCTTCCTCTAGGATTAGGATGATTGATCAACACTAGAAACTAGTTATTATAAACTATCATGTCGAAAATTTTTGAAAAATTTCATACACTCATTTTCAAAATTTTTAGTAAACTTATTGTTGAATAATGATTTGAAAACGTGTTAAAACTAATCACATTATACTTGTGTAACTTGTAAAACTTGAAATTACATTTTCGCAACTAAGAAAAATTATATTGGTTCACAATATAGGTGTGTTTGGATTATGTCCAAATAATATCGAAACATAGTCATTATAATTTTTATAAAACTTTGTTATAATCATAAACCTTAAAATTGTTTATCGAACTCGTCAAGATATATAATTCATATATATATTGACGCACTAGAGCTATAAGTCACTAGTTAAGGAAGCGTTTGGTTTATTACTAAAAATGACATTTTTAATTAAAAATACAAACCATATTTTTCAAAAACAAATCACATGCATAAGAAACTCGCAAGAAATAGCTAGTTTTACAATCTAATGTAAATCTAGCAAATTGCATGATATATTAAGATGTTTAAAGGGGCATTTGGATTTGTCCATAACCACTCATTAAACTTCGTAAAATATATCTAGAACGAGTTAAAAACAATATTAAGGAACATGGTAATCTACTTCTTAGGATTAGTGACGAAGTATGTTTACGTTCCAACATAAGCCTTAACAATAAACATATACTCTTATCTTTCTTTATATTTATTTTGGTCTTTTTGTATTGTTGATGTGTTTAGGTGAAAATGCCCAAAGCAACTACCGAAGATCTTTCTCACACTAAAAACTACATTCCCAAAGTTTCTCAACTCCCTACCACATCTCCTTCCATTGGACTTATCTATCGTCAAATTGAAGATAGAAATATTCATGAGGGACGTGTAGTAGATCTTGCTTTTGCTCAATCCGAGTACATAAATCGCTTGTTTTCAAGCATCAACTTCAATTGTCTTTATGAAATAAATGAACCTATTATTCCTCGCTTCATAATGGATTTCTATAGCCAAGTCACCGTCCAAACCAATGATCTTGGTTTCATCACCATTTCTTTCATGATTCAAAATGAATTTATCACCCTAACTCTCGAACAGTTTGGTCATATCCTCCAAATTCCATTTAGAGGTCAAGCCATTTTCTCAAACGAGTGGGACCTCGAATCTCTTAATCGCTATCGACCAACCTTCGGTCCCTATCTTGACGAAATTCCTCATCCCGAAGAAATTCGTCAAGTCCTTGGTATAGATCGTGCCACCACAAGTCGAAAAATAAAATCCAAAAACGTTCAAATCTCTCCATACCAACTTCTCCTCAAAGAATTAAGCCCTCATATGAAGCGTTGGGAAGAACTCATTCGTGAGAATGCGTTTGGTACTGGAGGTCATCGGGACCATCTCCCGGCTAGCCTTGCTCACATGTTGTATTGTATAGCTGTCGAAAAGCCGTACAATTTGGCCTACTTCTTTATCAAACGGATTGAGTGTGCTAGAAAAACTCCCAAAGCCAACCTTCCATATGGAATGTTCCTTACTCGTATCTATCGTCATGTTATCGAGTACTACCCCGATCTTGACAATAGTATCTATGAGTCCATCTACCCCACTCTACGTACTCTCGCTCTAAAACAAGCTCGACGAACTCGAAGTGACAAGGGTAAACCTCGTCGTCATAGCTTTCATGGATCATCCTCAAGGCAAGACGATGACAATGAGGAGGAAAACATCCATGATGCTAGTACCCTTTCGTTTTCTGAGTTCGTTGACGATTTAGAGGATCTTGACTATCCCAACTATTCTACTCCATCTCCAAGTGATCAAACTGAAGAAGTGCTTCATGAACGAACTACCGAGATGCTTAGAAGACAAAAGAGCTTGCACGAAGAAGTTAGAGGTGGCTTCAAATCTATTGGGAAGACTTTGAAGGGTATCTTCGGGAAGAAAAAGAAATGATATGCTTGAATTATGTTTGTTAAACAATACTTATTTTTATGTCTTGTATGCTATTTGTCCGAAGTATATTCGGAAGTACTTGTTATTTGAATATTTGCTTAGGATGCTTACTTGATGGTTTTTATACTTTTTAATGCATGCTTCTATTAAACTATATATATGTTTGCATGATTAGTTAATGTTTAAATTACTATATGACATGTATGCTTTCTAATTGACCAAAACAAATATGAAATGTCCAAATAGAGCTTGCTGCAAATACAAAACAGAACATAACATTTTTCTAGAAAATTTTTGAAAAATTTTGGTTTCTGGGTCGTCAGATGGGCGGCCCCCTTAAATCATAAAGGGCGGCCCCCTTAAAATTAAGGGGACCGGCCTCCATTTAAGGGGACCGGCCATCTGGAGCAGTTTTTACACTGTTTTCTTTTGCATCTTGTGATCCCTTTTGCTAGTCCCAGCTACCATTTCTCTTAAAAACTAAACTGATTTTGGAATATAACATTACAATTTCAAATTAATTCCACTTCTAAACATGTTTTCCCACTATATAATCTCCATGCATGTTTAATTCACATTCCATCATCCTCAAACATTCATCAAACATCATCATGTCATCACCAAGAACCACCTACTCAAACAATGCCAAGAAACAAAAACTTGTCATCATTCCACCCAAATAACTCTTCATTGATCTTACAAATGAAGACAACACCACTCCATCTCCACCACCTCAATGTTCATCTCCTAGTGCACCAAATGCACCCTCCAAAACACCTTCAACAAATGGAAACTCCACTTCCTCCATACCATCCACTTCATCCATAAATGACTACATCAACACCCACTTATCTCCTCCAACAATTGATCAACCATCACAACCTACCAATGAGAACACATCTCTTGCAATCACTCTCTCACCATTAACACCTCTTGATGCACATTTCTCATCATCTCCTATCAACCCACCAACCTATAATCCCGTCCCATGGAGCTTACTTGATGCTCATGGAGACACTTGCCTTTGTTGCATTCACAACCGAACAATTGTGTTCGAATTAAGAGATGAGATCCAATACATGTTTTCTCATATTGAAAACATGTTGCATCAACCACCAACCACAAACACAACACCTCCACCACCATCAACAAACACACCTCCACCATCACCATCCCCATGTTCACCATCCATTCCTGCCAATTAAACATGCTTGGTGTTTTACAAATAAAATTGTGTTAACACTTTTTGGATGACAAGCTCTAGAGAAGGACTCTCATGATTGAGACTTGGTCTTTTACTTTAATGATGATTCTAAGCCCTTAAGGCTTTTGTTAGTTGCATTACTTGTTATGGTTGTAATGCTTGATGTATTTTTTTATATTATTAATGTTATGCTTATGCTTAGTCTTTACTCTTGAATGCTATATACATATATATGTTGCTTGCCACTAAATATTTTTTGCAAGATATCCATATCTCGTTTTCTTTTGGCCTCAAAACGAGGGGGAGTACACTTCGAGGGGGAGTTTACATTAATATGGGATAACCTTTTTGATGCTAACAAAAAGGGGGAGAAGTGATATAAACTCACAATAATACTTGAATATATACTAATTTTAGATTAATGAGTTTAAATTTTGTAATCATCAAAAAGAGGGAGATTGTTGACATAAATAATGTGTGAAAACGTTATTCATATCTTTCGATATCTCTATATTTCGACGATCACAAAATGTAAGATTGTCAATCGTATAATTACTACGTAAACAAGTATTAAGCTAGTTTATATCACTATATCCAACTTAATCACTTAAGGTATGGATAAACAAGTGCTTAATACATCTCATGATCAAAGGGGTAGTTAATTAATTAACACAAAGTTTATTTAATCATATAAACATATTATATATTTTTGAAAAACACTTTTGGTAATAAAGAAAAATGTTTTAATCATACTAAATATATGATTTCAAATATTTAACCAAAATCAGTTAGTTTTTCACCAAATAAACTTTCCCCACTAAAAGACAAGTTTTCTGGCCGTTACAGTTGGGCGGCTCCCTTAATTATAAGGGGAGGTCCCCTTAATTTTAAGGGGGCCGGCCATGATTTAAGGGGACCGGCCAGGCTCCCCTGTCAGAAACTGTCAGAATTCTTCTCCTATAAATACCACCTTAATTCTGGAATTTTTCCCCACCTTTTGCACGAAATTTTCAGATCTATAACTCTCTAAACATTCTCCAAAACCCTTTGATCATTAGTATATTAATCCTTGTTTCAAGTGATTCGATCCCTAATCATCCATTCTCATTCAAAGTGCAAAAGAAGAACACTCTCTCTACAACCAAGCTCAAGAGGTGTTGAAGAATAGTTGTGCATAGTGTGTGTGTATATATATATATATATATATATATATATATATATATATATATATATATATATATATATATATATATATATATATATATTCATTTGTGAATATTGTGTTGTGCTTGAGATTAGTTGTGTAGATAATAGAAGTTGATAAGTAGTGAAATAGGATAGGTGTGAAGATAGGTGTGAAGTAGAAGATTGGTGTGTAGTATATTGGTGTGAAGAAGTTGTGTAGAAGGTGTGACTTAGGTGTGACGAAATTGTGGTGTGAAGATTGGTGTGTAAATTGGTGTGTAAGGTTTTCTCCGCCAAAAAGGGAGTTTGTTGACATAGTGAAGAAAACTCTCGAGTAGGTGGCTCGGGGAATGGAGTAGGAACAAGGAAGGTTTCCTTGTAGCCGAACCACTATAAATCCTTGTGTTGTGGTTTGATCTTTCTAACTCTTCTCATTACTTATTCATTTACCTTTACTATATTAGTTTTGTTAGTTAGTTTCCATACAATTGTTCATATAGTGCAAGTATTGAATTCACATAAACTAGAATCGAAATTTTCTAAAACAAACTTGTGTTTATAAATTTTAAAAAGGACGTAAAACTATTCAACCCCCCTTCTAGTTTTCCACATCAAGGATCCCTCGGTAAACGGGGAGTGTATCCACGTGTCCTTGGGGATATATGAAAAAGTGCTTGTACCCTTTTGCATTCTAGCCACACGATTACCTTAGTGGGATCCACGTGGCGATCATTTAGGGTTTGGTGACCCTATATAAGTCACCGCCTCCCTTTTCACTGTAAATCTCACAGTAAAATACATTCTTCCGCCATTTTTAAAATTTCTCAAAGCTTGTTCAAGAGTCAACTGTTTCATTAGGTAACAGTAAGTGCGCTCCATAGTTGATCTTATTTTTCCTTAGAAATGGTTCGTCAGTTAGAAGAGTTTCACTCTGAGATGGACGAGGATGAATTACGTCAGTTCACCTCTGACTATTTCATTCCGCTTGCAGTGCATCCGGAGGTACCGGATGCCAACGCATGTATCGCGGACTTCCTTGAGGGGAAAATAGGGGTGTATACGCGCTTTTTTGAATTCGCTAATCAGCGCGTGCCTATATCCCGATTCTTGAGCGATGTGCTAAACTTTTATCGCCTGCACATTTCGCAGTTGCACTGTATAGGTGCGGCCAAAATAACAAATTTCGAGGTAAACTGCCGTTTACTGGCGATAAACCCGACTATCAATTTATTCCGCGTGTTCTACCACACGTTGTAGTCGAACGGGTGGGTGACATTCTCCAAGAGCCCAGGGGGTTATCAGTGCTATACTGATAAGGTGGATTCCCTGAGGGGATGGAGGGAAAGGTTTTTTTGGATAGATGATCGGGTATTCATGATTGGCTCCAAACGGTCAACCTAATTGCCCAGGTGAATGGTCAACCAAGTCAAACTGCTCAGAGTCAATCTCCATGGAAGTATAGGGGTTTCCCCGGGTCGTTATGTCCCGACGAGGTGTGATGGTAATCTAAACGGGTTTGTGATCGGGTGAATTTGGACAGAGAAGGGGTTTGAGTGATTTGTATGATAACACTAAGATATGAGGAAGGAAAATAACTTAGAAACACTACATGAACAATGACTGATGATCAGATACACTAAAAACGTGAACTAAGTCTAAAAACGCGTTCGTTTAATTTAATTCTACGTAGACGTACGAAATAAAACGCGAGTTTTGTAAAATAAAGTACCTACGGATATGAAAATTACATTTTTACAATCCTAATGATAAAATTAATTAATTACTATTTATTAATTACTTAATAATATTTAAAATACACTAATTATGAATTTAAGCTAGAAAAATGAAAATTTAATTCTAAAAATGCTAAAATAATATAAAAGTAATTTTAAAATTAAAATTATTTTTTCCTACTTTTTCTCTATTTATTATTAATTAATTAAGATTTAAATACTAATTAGACTAATTAAATTAAAGTAAAATAGTAAATTAATAGTAAAAATCCTAAAACTTTTTCTATAAATATTTTATGACATTTAAAACCTAGGAAAAATATAAAAACATAGGAGTACTTAATAAAAACTATTTCTACTATTTAATTATCTAATATTAATTAATTATTAATAAAACTAATATTAATTGTTAAAAATAGCAAATGAACAGAGAAAAATCTAGAAAAATTCCTAAAAATACTTTAATGTAAAAGAAGTCTAAGAAAAATATAAAAATGAAAAAGTGCTTAATAGTAAGCTGAAAGAAAATTTAAAAAGATAAATTCTATTAAATAGAAGCTATCACTATATTTAAATTTGGATTTTCTTGATTTTCTTTTTACAAAACTACTTAAATACTGAAATTAGACAACTTTAATAAAGACAAAAACCTAGGAACTTAAAAATAAGCAGTTGGGAATCTAAAGTGCTTAACAGCTTAAGCTTTGGCTAAAATTGAGAATTTAAGCTCCAATAAGCTCACAACAAGCTGTTAAGCTGAACCAAAGGCAAATTTGGATGCAAACAAGTTAGGTGCAAAGGTATTAAGCTAACACAACAAGAAGATCCTACTGAATAAGCTAGGAAACTCAAATAAGTAAATCCAAACCCACAATGAACTACTCAAGCCTGCAGGGCTTTTTGAAGGCAAATTCAGCCTATTAAATAAGCTAAAAAGCCTAAAATAAGCACTTGAGATAGCAAGCTAAGTTGATGGGGCTTCCAGAAATCCCAAGCCCTCACTGTGGGACCTACAAACAAGCTTACAATGAGCTGATGAAACTAAGTCTCAACACTGATGACTCAGTGTAAAGTTTTCAGTGAAGCTACATTGGGATGCAAACTTAAGTACATAAGTAAGCAATAAATAAGCAAATGAGCACATAATAATGAAGAGCATACTGTGAAATTTTCAAAACATCCAAAAGTACAAGCTAAAATGCACTAATAAACAAATAGAAGCTTAGAGAAAAAGG
The DNA here is from genome assembly GCA_030686995.1 of Artemisia argyi. Taxonomy (NCBI): domain Eukaryota; kingdom Viridiplantae; phylum Streptophyta; class Magnoliopsida; order Asterales; family Asteraceae; genus Artemisia; species Artemisia argyi. The sequence continues at coordinate 90,752,031 of CM060696.1, forward strand.
GCCGAAGACCACAACTCCCCTGGTGCAGGGGAGCAAATGGGTAGACTGCTTAGGCAAAATAAGCTCAAGGACCACATCCAAGGAAAATCGGTGCAAGTAATTCCAAGAAAAGCAACACAATCCATCCAAAACAACAAATCATAAAGCATAAGTCAAACAAAAACAATAATCAACAAGCTCATTTCTTGCTGATGTAGCAGCAGAAATGGGTTACAAATTGGGCAATTGGAGGCTAAAAAATAAGCTAGCAAATAAGCAAACAAGGAACACATCTAAGAACTCAGTGCTATAGGCTTCCCAAATACAAAAGATCAAACCATGAACTCAAAAAGATGAACCAGATCTGAGTCAAGGAAATTGGGCCAAAATGGAGTAGCTGGGTGCAGGGGAGACAATGGTTCAGCATGCTACTTTAGGGGGTATAATAAGCTACTAAAAAAAAATTCTAAAAATTAAATGAAAATACAAACTTGTTCACAAGCTGGCAAAGAGGCTATAAACTAAATTCCAGGTCCTAAATCCTAAGGATAAAGAAATTAAAATTAGTGGTCAAAGGGAGGTTTTGGGTTGTGGCACCTGATGTAGCAGGGGTAAAAGTGGGGGTGTTACTTCATAGCACAAAGTACAAGTTATAGAAAACTACTCTAAATGAGACGTTTTGAAAATTTCCATTCGATAAATAATATCAGAGTTATAACAAGAGGTCCCAAAATATAATATTACATAATTGATTTACAAAAGTTTTATCGAATGGTGAATACAATGCATCCCAGTCTTCAAAACAAGCCATGCGACTCTAACGCTCCAATCCAAAGTTATGTCTTACGAAACCTGAGAATAAACATGCTAAAAGTGTCAACACAAAGGTTGAGTGAGTTCACAGGTTTTAGTAAAAGTAACAACAATGTGGACCACAAGATTTCAACAACAACTGTAATTCAAATATGTTCATGTATTCCCATTGCACTAAGCTCATGAAACCGAAGCCTTGATAGTTAGTTATGTATCACCCCAACCATGTGCTTTGCCCTACACCTGTACGACATCAAATGAAATGCGTCCGTTTTCTTGTTGGAGCGACCAACACGGACGGGGGAGTTTACCCCCAATAGATCTATTCACAGCATTTGCGCTTACTCTCATAAGAGTAATTAACGGTTCATGATTGTGGGGATTTTATGGCAAATAAGGCAACTTAGGCAATCAACAAATGTTCAATGTACTTGTGTCCATATGTATAACAACAACGAGTTTAAGTATAAATGAGCATGTATTCTCCCCCAAAGAAATTCAAAACAAGTAAAAGTGGGGCTATGAACTCACCGTAGTAACCAGTAGTAGTTTATAACAACAGATAGTGTATGGCAAGACCATGATCCTTAATGATAACCTACGAGAGTATAGTGATCGCGTCTTAATATAATGTACAATATGAGTGTACAAGTATATGTAAAGTCATTGACTTGATTAAGATGTTGTACATATGTCTTAAGTTGTGTAAATGAGTCAAATATCCTTAAAGTATGGTTTGGCTATTAGCCTTTTACAAATGACTTCGTACTACCGTTCGGGCTATCAAAATCTAGAGGTCATGTAGTGAACGTATGAGGAGCCAGGACACTTTAATTCGTAAATCCACAACTCGTCGATATGACACCTCGAAGAGGCCTCTTATGATTATGAAATTCCCTAGTGTTGTAATACTTATCATTTATAAGTAATGGTAATTGACGAGACAAATGTTATATAAAAGCACTTGTCGTGTTTCATCAATGACTATTGGTTGAACTAGTGTGGTGTCGTGAAATGATTTAGTGTAACATTCGTCAAGTGTAAATGTTGCTAACTCAATGTATGTTGTAATAAATGATAACGGCATTTCATAATATTGTCGATTACAGAGTTCAAAACGATTTTTAAATACCATATTAGTTAATAAAATTTCGCGGATCAAATGTAAGTTGAGACTTTGTGAAAATTATATTCATATAGTTAATATGTCATACGGTCATTTTCCTAGGGTGTCGTGGTCGGGAAAAAGGTTCAATCTAGTGAACAAGTCTCAAAAACGAGTTTCGGGTCATCAAACCCAAGCTAGCCGTGTGGTTAGACTATGGTTAAACGACCTTGAGACAACAACCAAGACCATAACCTTTGCTATGTCTCGGCTTAGAAGGTCTTGAGACAACATCCTTGGCTGTGTCTTAGCCTTAAGAGATCAAAACGCCATAAAGACTCTTGAGTCATAGTTACTTTTTAGTCTTAAACAGGTCCAGTTGGCTTTTGTGGCTTACAGTCTTCGTTATTCACTTTCAGGCTAAAATTCCTGTGTTGCCTCATGCAAAACATTTTTCTGAACAACTTTCGGGTTTTACACTTTAGCTGGTTCGGACCAGAAAAGGGTCGAAATCGCGATTTTATGAATCAGATCAGAAGACTATTTGTTTCAGCACCAAGTTTCTTCTATTTATCTTTACTTAAGCATAACTTTTTAACCACAAGCCCTTTTTAAATGATTCAAAAGCTCAAATTCATGTTTTTAGTTCCTCTATCAGCTTCTTAAAGTCATTCAAGTCCGTGGTTCATGATTTCATGTTAAAGCTTAATACAAATCACTAGTTTCAAACTTGTTATACTAAAAAGGTTTCTAAATAGATTTTATCCATCTTTTTACTTATGTAAAATATCCATCAAGTCATATTACATATATAACTTGTACAAGTTATAAATTATATCAAAAGATTATGACCTTATTACAACCATATTGAATGAAATGAAATATAATTCTTACAAGGATTAGGTTGAGTGGTTACAAGAACAATCAAAGCCTAAACCCCTTTTTAATCTCCAAATTTATCTTCAAATCTTTATCCAATTTGATTCTAACCCTTATTAGTCACCCAAGAATACTTCTGACTTTAGCCCTTAAGCCCTTGTATAACTCTATTCAACCTTGTAATCACCAAGTAAGCTTAAGAATTATGTAGTAATCATCAAGACCCTCATCTTTCTTGTATATCTTGTAACTTGAATCAAACTAATAGATAGTGATGGTGATAATATAGTGTACGGTATGGAGATGGAGACCAACAGATACGAGTAGTCTTTTTCTTACAACTGAAGTCATGTATATGGATTAGTTTATATGAAAACTTAATTATAAAGCAATTTGTAAAAATCTAAGACATGTGGCATTAAAGGAAATTACCAAGATATGCATTGTCTCGGTGTGTCTTTCTTTGGACGCCACATAAGGTGGTGAAGAGATAACTATAAGTTATCTTGTTAGTTTTTTAGTTTACGAGGTATAGTTTGGTCCCGATAATTACTAATGTTAAGCCCTTAAATCTCAAAACTTAAGACCGGGTAGCATAAGAATATAATACTTATGAAAATGTCTAAACTCATCAATATACTCCAACTAGGTATATTAAGAGTGTAATAAGTTTAACAAAGTGTGTATACGTTGTTGAAACCTAATAATATAGGTTGAGCACGCGTATTATGTAAGAAGTAAAATGCTCACGTAAAGATGACATAATGAGAATAGTTCATATAAAATATGACTATTGGTGAGATTTGAGTATTTTCACTCATCCAAGTCTTGTGTTGGTCGCGAGAAAAGTTTACACGATTAAACTTTCGTGATTACTTATAAAAGTAATTTAAATATTAAAAGTAATACTATATGACAAAAAAAAAAGTAATCAATTAAATTTGCTTGTTGAGTTTATTGATGTGTCGATACGCGTTGTGTGCGATTTTTACGTTTTGCGAGATATCTTCTTGTTAAATAGACAAAAATGAATGAAAATGTTCAGAGTAATAATTCAATCAGAACGAATTATTTACCTTGGGAAGTTACCGGTTACTACCGATTGCAGTATTTGCTTTTACATTACAGTAAAAGTCAAATAGTCAAAAGTCAAAGTCAAAGGGCAAAATAGTCATTTTGCCTTATGAAAATTTACGAATTGCTACAGCCTCCACCAGTTACGGGAATCATGTCCTCATGATTTAGTTTTTGTTATGAGTTGATGTTTTGCCCGAGAAGAGGTGGGGGTACATATGTAAGGGAACTTTTTTTTGAAGTTCAGTGAGTGTCATTTATTGACAGTGTGTTTGAGAAAAGATAGTAGTACTTCCGACACATCTAGTCTTCATGCTCTCACTTGGATTCGAGTCCTTGCTAGAGTTCCAAAGAACTTTGATAATAGGAATACGACTTTACTTAAGTAGTTTGACCTCACGGTCCATGATCTTGATAGGTTCTTTGTTAATCAGCAACTGTGCTAAAAACTACTAAGTTAAATATGCCACAAGCACATTTTTGGATGATACTTTGTCATGGTGGAATGTTGTTGCACAACATATTGGTATAGAGAACATTTAGAAAATCGCTTGGATTAAGTTGAAGAAGTTGTTGATCAAGAAGTTCTGTCCTCCAATGAGGAACAAGAAATGGAGTTGAAATTTTGGAACCTTGCTATCCGAGGTGTTGATATCACGACTTATTTCCGTTGTTTTCAAGAGTTGGGAGTAGTGTGCCCAATGATGGTCTCAACCAATGAAAAGTTATGGGAAAAGTTCATCTGAGAACTTCCACTCAATATTCAAGGGAACGTAACTTCGTTTGATCACTCACAATAGTTGAAACACTTTAGATGTCTCGTAACCTAGTAGATCATGTTGTACAAGCTTGGTCTGCCCAATAATTCAATAACGGAAAAAATAACAACAGTAACAACAATAACAGATAGTATCTGGTGATGTGGAGAGAGAGGATGTTTCGAGTAACAATGCCTCTAAAATAAAGGCCAACAAATGGGAGGAGCTCGTAGGATAGCTTATGTGTAGGTGTCCACGTACCACAGTAAAGTAGGTATTTACATACCCAAGTATAGTAAGTGGAATAACGTACTCAGTCTGTTAGTTCGAGATTGTACCAAGTCAATAGTGTAACAAGTGTGTTAACTCAATAAATTGCTCATGATTGTAAAGATTTGTAACAGCAAAAGTGATAACTTAATAATGAAATCAGATAGTTCAAATGAGATCTTAAGATTTTTGCTGAGTGATAGAATATTGGAGATTCCCAAGTTCGAGTTCATACTCGTGTTATATCAGATACAAATAAGCCCACTTATTTATAATCCATTATTTACATAGAGAGGCGTCCCAAACAATGTAAATAAAGGAATATAAACTTATGGTTCGACGATTCACAATTTTTTTATTTAAATGAAAAGGCGTCCCAATCCATTCAAATAAGGATATTATAAATCATCCTATTTAAGAATTCCCGACACAACACTACTACTTAACCAATGAGTTACAAGGCGATATAGTATGAGACAACGTAGGTGTTCCGAAGTACAGGACGAATGTTCACACTCATCCTCAGAGACGAGGGGTACAACAATCGGAGAAAATCAACATAGTGTTCTAGAAACCACGCATAAGTGGTCAAAAATCAAATCAAGTATTTATATAAATAGAATAGTGATGTTCTAAAAATAGCATAGTGATAGAAAAATGCATCAAGTATGTATATAAATAGCCATTGAAATGTTTGAGTACGCATGACACCTTTATGACTTAGTGCGCGGGATGCATCGAAATATTTATGATAAAAGGTTATGATATAACGGTTATAGTCTAGGTCTAAATGCAACCTAGTTCTCTATAACCAGAGCTCTGATACCAATCTGTAACACCCCCAAAATTATCGCAGCAGAAGCTAGTGTCACTTGGGTGTTACTTCATAGCACAAAGTACAAGTTATAGAAAACTACTCTAAATGAGACGTTTTGAAAATTTCCATTCGATAAATAATATCAGAGTTATAACAAGAGGTCCCAAAATATAATATTACATAATTGATTTACAAAAGTTTTATCGAATGGTGAATACAATGCATCCCAGTCTTCAAAACAAGCCATGCGACTCTAATGCTCCAATCCAAAGTCATGTCTTACGAAACCTGAGAATAAACATGCTAAAAGTGTCAACACAAAGGTTGAGTGAGTTCATAGGTTTTAGTAAAAGTAACAACAGTGTGGACCACAAGATTTCAACAACAACTGTAATTCAAATATGTTCATGTATTCGCATTGCACTAAGCTCATGAAACCGAAGCCTTGACAGTTAGTTATGTATCACCCCAACCAGGTGCTTTGCCCTACACCTGTACGACATCAAATGAAATGCGTCCGTTTTCTTGTTGGAGCGACCAACACGGACGGGGGAGTTTACCCCCAATAGATCTATTCACAGCATTCGCACTTACTCTCATAAGAGTAATTAACGATTCATGATTGTGGGGATTTTATGGCAAATAAGGCAACTTAGGCAATCAACAATGTTCAATGTACTTGTGTCCATATGTATAACAACAACGAGTTTAAGTATAAATAAGCATGTATTCTCCCCCAAAGAAATTAAAAACAAGTAAAAGTGGGGCCATGAACTCACCGTAGTAACCAGCAGTAGTTTATAACAACAGACAGTGTATGGCAAGACCATGATCCTTAATGATAATCTACGAGAGTATAGTGATCGCGTCTTAATATAATGTACAATATGAGTGTACAAGTATATGTAAAGTCATTGACTTGATTAAGATGTTGTACATATGTCTTAAGTTGTGTAAATGAGTCAAATATCCTTAAAGTATGGTTTGGCTATTAGCCTTTTACAAATGACTTCGTACTACCGTTCGGGCTATCAAAATCTAGAGGTCATGTAGTGAACGTATGAGGAGCCAGGACACTTTAATTCGTAAATCCACAACTCGTCGATATGACACGTCGAAGGGGCCTCTTATGATTATGAAATTCCCTAGTGTTGTAATACTTATCATTTATAAGTAATGGTAATTGACGAGACAAATGTTATATAAAAGCACTTGTCGTGTTTCATCAATGACTATTGGTTGAACTAGTGTGGTGTCGTGAAATGATTTAGTGTAACATTCGTCAAGTGTAAATGTTGCTAACTCAATGTATGTTGTAATAATTGATAACGGCATTTCATAATATTGTCGATTAAAGAGTTCAAAACGATTTTAAATACCATATTAGTTAATAAAATTTTGCGGATCAAATGTAAGTTGAGACTTTGTGAAAATTATATTCATATAGTTAATATGTCATACGGTCATTTTCCTAGGGTGTCGTGGTCGGGAAAAAGGTTCAATCCAGTGAACAAGTCTCAAAAACGAGTTTCGGGTCATCAAACCCAAGCTAGCCGTGTGGTTAGACTATGGTTAAACGACCTTGAGACAACAACCAAGACCATAACCTTTGCTATGTCTCGGCTTAGAAGGTCTTGAGACAACATCCTTGGCTGTGTCTTAGCCTTAAGAGATCAAAACGCCATAAAGACTCTTGAGTCATAGTTACTTTTTAGTCTTAAACAGGTCTAGTTGGCTTTTGTGGCTTACAGTCTTCGTTATTCACTTCAGGCTAAAATTCCCGTGCTGTCTCATGCAAAACATTTTTCTGAACAACTTTCGTGTTTATACTTTCGCTGGTTCGGACCAGAAAAGGGTCGAAATCGCGATTTTATGAATCAGATCAGAAGACTATTTGTTTCAGCACCAAGTTTCTTCTATTTATCTTTACTTAAGCATAACTTTTTTAACCACAAGCCCTTTTTAAATGATTCAAAAGCTCAAATTCATGTTTTTAGTTCCTCTATCAGCTTCTTAAAGTCATTCAAGTCCATTGTTCATGATTTCATGTTAAAGCTTAATCAAATCACTAGTTTCAAACTTGTTATACTAAAAAGGTTTCTAAATAGATTTTATCCATCTTTTTACTTATGTACAACATCCATCAAGTCATATTACATATATAACTTGTACAAGTTATAAATTACATCAAAATATTATAACCTTGTTACAACCATATTGAATGAAATGAAAAATAAATATAATTCTTACAAGGATTAGGTTGAGTGGTTACAAGAACAATCAAAGCCTAAACCCCTTTTTAATCTCCAACTTTATCTTCAAATCTTTATCCAATTTGATTCTAACCCTTATTAGTCACCCAAGAATACTTCTGACTTTAGCCCTTGTATAACTCTATTCAACCTTGTAATCACCAAGTAAGCTTAAGAATTATGTAGTAATCATCAAGACCCTCATCTTTCTTGTATATCTTGTAACTTGAATCAAACTAATAGATAGTGATGGTGATAATATAGTGTACGGTATGGAGATGGAGACCAACAGATTCGAGTAGTCTTTTTCTTACAACTGAAGTCATGTATATGGATTAGTTTATATGAAAACTTAATTATAAAGCAATTTGTAAAAATCTAAGACATGTGGCATTAAAGGAAATTACCAAGATATGCATTGTCTCGGTGTGTCTTTCTTTGGACGCCACATAAGGTGGTGAAGAGATAACTATAAGTTATCTTGTCAGTTTTCTAGTTTACGGGGTATAGTTTGGTCCCGATAATTACTAATGTTAAGCCTTTAAATCTCAAAACTTAAGACCGGGTAGCATAAGAATATAATACTTATGAAAATGTCTAAACTCATCAATATACTCCAACTAGGTATATTAAGAGTGTAATAAGTTTAACAAAGTGTGTATACGTTGTTGAAACCTAATAATATAGGTTTGAGCACGCGTATTATGTAAGAAGTAAAATGCTCACGTAAAGATGACATAATGAGAATAGTTCATATAAAATATGACTATTGGTGAGATTTGAGTATTTTCACTCATCCAAGACTTGTGTTGGTCGCGAGAAAAGTTTACACGATTAAACTTTCGTGATTACTTATAAAAGTAATTTAAATATTAAAAGTAATACTATATGACAAAAAAATAGTAATCAATTAAATTTGCTTGTTGAGTTTATTGTTGTGTCGATACGCGTTGTGTGCGATTTTTACGTTTTGCGAGATATCTTCTTGTTAAATAGACAAAGATGAACGAAAATGTTCAGAGTAATAATTCAAATCAGAATGAATTATTTACCTTGGGAAGTTACCGGTTACTACCGATTGCAGTATTTGCTTTTACATTACAGTAAAAGTCAAATAGTCAAAAGTCAAAGTCAAAGTCAAAGGGCAAAATAGTCATTTTACCTTATGAAAATTTACGAATTGCTACATAAACAACTAAATCACCTAGAACAAGAATCTAAGCTACCAAATTCTAAAACAGTTAGGCATGAGCATGGGCTGCAAAGTGATAGATTTTTACTTAATACCTAAAAACTTGAACACACAACTAGGTAACATGTAAAATAAACTTCTTTGAGCCAAACTATGCAACTTAAAGTGCCTCAAATCTGAATATACCTATATGATCAAATATAAGCTGAACGGATAATATACCTGTGTTGGTGATATTAAACATCTGTCTTTGTGCCACAAAGTTGCAACTGCCTCTGTTTTAGACTTCAAATTCCCACTTATACCTTCATCCTGAGCTGTTTTACTTACAATTTTATTGTTTTTCTATTTCCTTAAGCTTAAAAACATCATTTTCGAACATCAAATCTGGTTTTTAAACATCAATCTTACAAAACCCATTTGTGGATTTTTTTCAAGATCTTTAACTATTTCTTAGCTGGGTTTGCTATTACATATTATATTCAAGTCAGCACTCTTTTCCGAGCATAACCCCACAACCCCGACACCAACCGGAACCGCCACGCGCCACCACGCGCCGATCAGTGGTTTCGGTTTTTATTTCTGTTTGTACTTTTCCGGCGACTTCCAGGGAGCGTGGTCCTTCACCTCCGGTGTGTGGAGGTTTCCATCACTGTCACGAGTCCGATCCAGGTTGTCCCGTCACCTCAGCCACCACCGGCAGCCCGTCGCCGCCGCTACTGCCGCTGTTGACCACCTTTGACCTCCAGAAAAACTCCTTCTCCGGCAGCTAAGTTTTGCTTTTCTTTTTATCTTCTCTTTTGATATTTGCTTTACTTTTTCCCTCTTTGCCTGTTATCTATTTCCCATTTTTTGCTTTTTAGGCCCTTTTCTTATTTTTTTCTTCTCCCTTTTGCATTTTCTACTTGTTTTCTCTTGAGTTGTTGCCTGCCTTTTTTATTTATTTATTTATTTATTTATTTATTTTGTTTCTTTAGGTCCTTTTGCTTATTGTCTATTTTTGCATTTTCTACTTGTTTTTTTGTTTTGTTTTTTGTTTTGTTTCCGTCTTAGGTGCCTTGAGTTTGCTTTTTTTTTTGCGCGTTTCCCCCTTTTGTTTCTTGTTCCCGTCCTTGTCCTTGTTTCCTTGTAGTTAGTATAGACGCCCGAGTGGGTTATGGTCACCTGAGGTCATGTCCTAGCGGAGGGGTTGGGGTAGGGGTAGGTGGGGTAGGGATAGGTGGCGTAGGGGTTGGGGTAGGGGTAGGGAGGGTAGGCGGGCCTAGGGGTTATGGTGGACCTTCGGGTTCTCGTAGGATTAGGGTGGGTAGTTGGAACGTAGGGTCGTTGACGGAGAAACTTTTCGAGCTTGCTGATGCCTTAGGGAGACATAAGGTGGACATAGCGTGTTTTCAGGAGACTAAATGGAAGGGGTCCCGCACGAGGGAGGGAAACGGCTACAAACTTTGGTATTCAGGCTCTAGGTCAGCGAGAAATGGAGTTGGAGTCATTTTGGCTGCAGACCTTAAGGACAATGTAGTGCAAGTTAACAGGTGCAGCGATAGGATCATGGCGATTACTTTGGTGATTGAGGAAGAGACAGTTAACATTATCAGTGCTTACGCACCCCAGGTGGGTCGCAGCGACGCAGAGAAGAGGAATTTCTGGGACTCCCTTGACGAGCTAGTGAGAGAATGCCCGTCGGACCAACGTCTATTTATAGGGGGTGATCTGAGTGGTCACATAGGAGCGGCTGCAGATGGTTACGCAGGGGTCCATGGAGGGTTTGGATATGGAGCTAGAAATGATGAAGGTCGAGCGATATTGGAGTTTGCTATGGCTCACGACTTAGTCGTTGTGAACTCCTTCTTCAAGAAGAGAGATGTCCACCTTATTACCTTCCAGAGTGGAGGGCACTGCACCCAGATCGATTATCTGATGGTGCGCAGAGGGGACCTTAGAACATGCAGGGACTGCAGGGTCTTCCCTGGGGAGACATGCTCATCCCAACACAGATTGTTGACTATGGATGCTCTTTTTGAGAGGCATCGACGCAGGAGGAGGGTGACTGGGATGCCGAGGATTATGTGGAAGAAATTGAACAGTCAGAAGGTGGAGGAGTTTACAGCGAAAGTTGCAGAGGGACTTTCTATACGGTCGGCGGACTTAAATGTCATGGATGCGGATCAGATATGGAACAACCTTGCCTGTTGCATTAAAGATGCAGCTAAGGAGACCCTAGGTGTGACTAGTGGGACAGAGAGAACCTGGACTTGCCGCAAGGAATCCTGGTGGTTTAGTGAGGAGGTGCAAACCAAGGTTGTGGCGAAATAGTCTAGGTTCAGAGAGCTC